>JAUCMS010000153.1:14925786-14951856 GCA_032357445.1 Enteromius radiatus | reverse complement strand
CCAAATGTTTTCGCTTATAATTATTTTATTAAAGGTCCAGGAGCTTGACCAACCAGCAATTGTTGAAGTTTAAAGTCCTCTTAAAAGAATAAACATGTGGTTTAACGAAAAACTTGAACAATTTCAATTTCGTTTCGAAATTTTCATCTGTCAAAGGCACTCTATGGTGATATTGACCCACATATATATATATATATATATATATATATGTGTGTATAAAACTTGATTAGAAAAATATGTTTTTTAAGTTGTCAATCAAATTTGCATTTATTTGATTTCAAAAGCAGTAAAAATGTTTTTTTTGTGATGTTTTGATGCAAATTTTATATCTATATGCATGTTATATTATAATATTATATTAAACTATTATATCTATTAGACTTCTCAGAAATACACATTACAGCCATACACATATTTAATACATTATATTCTTAATATTTTTATTTTTGTTTGTGATTTGTTTTGAACCTATACTGTATACCTACTCCTACCTCCTCCGAATTAGTACAGTAATACAGTCTGAGTAATTCATAATCCGTAAAGTTTCATGCATCAGCTATTGTGTGTATTTGGATATGCCCTTTATGCCTGTCTTGCCAAAATGTGGGGAGCTTGAAAAGGGGTTAAAATAAAGCTGCATTTTCAGGAGTCATTACTTTAGTATTTGGCATTACATGACATTTTAGAAATTAATCTAATACATTTTTGGTGCTTAAGAAACATTTCTAAGCATTATTGCAATTAACAACAGTTATGCAGCTTAAGAGTTCAAAATAATTTATTTGAAATCTGAATTTTTATTGTAACAATGCAAGTGATTTTACTGTAACTTTCCATCAGTTTAATGCACCCTCACTGAATTAAAATATCTGTTAACAAACAAAAACCTTACTGACCTCAAAGAAGTGAACATTTTAGTGGTGTAGTGTACATCTACAAACCAGTGAAAATGACTACTGTATTTAGAAAATCTTACAGGTCAAATAATAACATGTCAAACTGACATGAATACTGAATACTGCCTAATTGTTGCACTTAAAAAAAAATTGTATGCAGTGTAAATGCATATCCTGTCCTGGTTTACAAACCGAGCGACTAAATTTAGTCTAAATTTTCTGTAATAACCTACACCATGACAAAATTACTTTCAACAGGCATTCATGAAATATCCCTATAAAACCCAATTATTCCTTTCAGTAAACATGCATCTACCAAATGACAGGTGCTTTTTATAATTACACAGTTTCAACTCTACAATTTAACATATGACTGATTGTATCTGTCCATGACCAAAGACTACAAATAGTGCTACTTATGAATTCAATAAAGCTTGCTTTATCCTCTAATATGACAGAAAATTAGTTTAAAGCAAAAAAGGTTTTAATCAGAGTGCTGTTTTGACAGAAATTACTATAATCACTTCTCATTCATTGCATGAATTCACAATGATTTTCTGTTCCACTCATTATAGGCATTGCTCAATCTAGACTGTTGTCCACTGATGTTTCTCTCTTTCTCTCTGTTTCAATAATGAGCTGTGGTCCCAGGAGCTGACTCCAGAACATTACAGGGCATTATTTTATGCCCAGAGTGCTGTCATATACCTTCTGATCCCATTCATCACATTCCAATGGCAAGCACATGTATGCGCGCTTCACCATTCATACACGGTTCCCTCCAGGTTTATCAGAGTACGTTAACATGATGGTAATAAACCACTACACAGCACCTGGGAATTTATTACAACAAACACTTGATCAACCCATGCTTTAATCACCACTTTAACTAGCTTATAATGTGTCTGAATGGAAAAGTCAATGGCTGTTAGGGAGGTCAGGTTTTGCATCATCAGTGAAGACTTTAGTGGCTCCATCTCTATAAAGGGAATAGAAATGAGCTCACCACGCACTGCTTAGATGCTTAGAGGCATTTCCTGGTTAGTCTCTGGAGATAATGGCATCTAGGTCTGAAGCTGCATAAAAACTGCATTTATTCTCTCTAAAGAGAACATTCTCACAATATAAATTTGAACCTTTTCACCCAGAGGTTGTTAAGTGATGCTATCTGATTCTGTAGCAGTACGATTCAACTTTTTTTACAATTTTTTTAAATTGCCGAAATCCCGGTGAAGAACTTCTCTTCACATTATACTGAAGAATGACCAATCACAGAAGTTTATGTTACCGTGGAAACAGAAACTGCAGGAAAACAGCTCTGCAGCGACTGCTCATTCCCTGAGAATTTTTTAAATGGCAGGGCTGCTGAGCATGTATTACTGTATATATTAAATATCACAAATGTACACAAATGCATGGCAAACCAGTGAGAGGAGATAAGTCATCTATGTTGTTTATATAATTTTTTACAAATAATTTCAATGTATTGTACACACCTACAGCATGACGAAATGACGATTTTTGATCATGGACGATAAATATTTCTCCACGATCTGCTTTTTAAGGACTATCGTAGTATCATGCTATTTTATCATCTCCATCTCAATATACTGTACAACGCGACATACATTCACATTAGTATTAACTCAGTGGTAGAATTACACTCACCGGACACTGCACTTATTCGCAATCACAAAAGTACATTCTCTTTAAAGTCTTGCCGATTAAACATATGTGTGCTTTCCAGATGCACTTTTCCAGCACGTACACCTGAAGCGCGCGCACTTAAAGCCTGCCAAAGAGCACCTAATTACTGAACTAAGATATTTATGTGACTGTGGTAATACTGTCAAAAACACACACCTTTAAACACAGTTGCTTGTGTCTAAAGTGAAAGTAAACAATCAAGAGAAAAACATGCCAGTATATTAGATGCTGCAGCTCTTAAAGGGACAGAACTAAACATGCGCCGCTTGTCATTTAACGGGATAGTTCACTCAAAAATTTGCTCACTTACATGTTGTCCCAAATCTGTATTAATTTCTTTCTTGTGCTAAACACAAAATAAGATATTTTGCGTAACCAAACAGTAGCTGGTCCTCATTGAATTTAATACAGTGTTCAACAGAAAAAAGAAACTCATTGATGTATGTAGTGTATATAGTTTTTCACTCTTCATGTTTGTTATTTCAATACTGCTGAATACACCTACTCTTCCTGAAAAATAAACTTCTTGTTTGTTTTATTCATATTATGTTTATATGTGTACCTATTCGAATAACAAAGATAAAATGACAATGATTTTTATCTTTGCTCATTTTGGCCAAAATATCTGCCCTTCTTTATTTTGTACTTTGCTTCCTTGAAAGGCTTTGTTTTTATAAAAAAGGCAAATTAGTTTGTCTGTACTGCTCAGACAACTTGCAAAATAGTCAAATCAATGACAAAGAATTATGATAAAATTGTGATATTTTATAAAAATAAATCATATAATATTTTTGCCATATCTCAGCAATTTAGTCTTAAGAAACCAACTTGAAAAAGAATCAGGATAAAAATAGTGAATCGTGATTTCCCCAGAAAAAATCGTGATGTGATATTTTTTCCATATCGCCCACCCCTAGTGTCACATTTTTTTTTATTATCATGCAGACTCAAAATGGTTAGTGTTAATAGCTTAAAAGCATTGATAGTATACTGTACTATCTATCATATTGTATTTCTGAAGCTGCATGCTGTAACATATCAGCATTTACGGCAGCAATAATACACTAATTATGAACATAGCATATTTTTCTGTTCATGGGAGAACTATTTCAAGAAGCAATGCAGCTGAAAACGTGTGCCATCACTCTTGTTTTGAATATAATTTTTTTTAAATGTGATGAGATTTTAAAATACCAGTCTTGGCATTAAAGAATTCATATGCAGTGGAATCACATGATGTTGTTTGTATAGCACACTGCTGCATAAACAGTCTAACGCTGGCAGCAGCAGTCCTGCTGTGATATTCATATTAAGACCAGTCGGCTCTTGTCTACAGTCACACATTGTTGAACATCAAAGAAGAAAATGAGGAATGGCTCGCATTTTACAGACTGTCTGCATCGGGTTTTATAAAGGACACTGCTACTTTTTCAATAGAGCAAAAAAAAAAAGAACACATTAACTCTTATATACTTTCAGACACATGATAACAAGAGAGATTGGAACATTGTATTACGCAGGTTATTTCTTATGAGGCAGGGGACAAAATGGAAGAAAATCTATTTCCACGTCTCAAAAATGGTAGCAGGCAGCCTGATAAGATCAGGAAATTTTTTGGGACGCAAAAAAAATATACGCTTCATATTAGGCTTTACATTGCCTGTAATATAATTGCAAAAAACAATATTATTTTCCCTAGAGTAACATCAAAACATAAATCTACTTAAATAATTATGTCCACCAAACCAGTGTTACTGTAACTAAAAATAGTTTTAAAATATAAATATTCAAAAATGAATACTAAAATTATAAAAAGGTGAGTATTAAAGTTTCTAGTATCTAAGTATCAAAACTACAAATATAAAAATGAAAGAATTCTAAATATTAAGAAATACTTTAATAGCAAATAATAGTAACAGTGCAACACTATCATTATAGAAAAAATATATCAAATAAAATGTTTCTGAACTACATTTACTTTGTGCTAAGTGTACTACAAATACATTTACATACGTTATGGTCTGTTAAATTAATTCAACTAATTTTAATTAATTAATTAAACATTAATTGTGCAAAAGCAGTGCTGAGGTCCAACTAAAGATATGCTAAAGTATATTTGATTGTGCTGAAGTGGAACTATTGAAAGTATCCTTCAGATATACAGTACTTTAAATATATTGCATTTAAAGACAACGCATTTTACATATTACAACACATTTTATGAACATTATTAAGAAATGTGGATTGTGAAATTAAGAAATACTGCAAATAATGTTTATATCAGTAAGTCTTAAGTGATATGTCAATAAAAATGTTACTGAATGTTACTATCAAATTTTAAAAATAAAAAATCAACAGCTGACTTTACCCCATCTACAGTATGCCTTTGTAAACAATAGATTTTTAAACACAATGGTGACACAAACAGGGCTTTGTCAAGCTGTGTAAGCTAAAACAAATGTCTTTACAAAGTTTACTTTTCAAGATGTTTTTTTTTAAATGCCAGCAAAAGACATTTCAAATAATTGCATTTACCGGTGATAATAAATCGCAATACACTAGCTCAACCAATCAGATTTCAGATCAAGATCTTTACACATTATAATACAATTTTCAGAAACGTGACCCTATCATAATGTCCTTGTCAAATATGAAAGTGAATAATACCTTTCACTTACTTAAAGGTACCAGGTGCACGGGCTGAACTACAACCTCTCACCTCCTGCTGTGTGATGTCCAGGATGCGCTCCAAGGTTAACTCCTCAAAGTACAGACGGTCACACTCATCAAAGTCCGTACTGACCGTCTCTGGGTTATGGTTCACCACCACTGTACGCTTGCCCATCTGTCTAAGGGCACGAATGCTTGACACCGCACACCAGTCAAACTCCACACTGCTGCCTGTGAGGGAGTAGAGCGAAACGTTGCCCTGACCCACTCTTTCACTAATTGCTCATTAAAACTAATGAAGACAATACATGAATGGGTTATGAAAAAAAATCAGAGGATGATTAGGTGAAAAAACATTTAACTCACCAATATGATACGGACCACAACCCACAATCATAATACCATGATCCTTAAAATCTAAGTCATGCTCCTGTTAGAAGGACAAACAAAAATTGGGTTAAACCTCACACATATACCACAAGCTTTAATCTTCATAATGAAGTGTAAAATTAAATTTTATGTCATGAGTGCCAACTTCCACAATGCATTATATAAAATGTATCAATTTATTAAGATTTTATTTACAGAATTTTTTGTTTTCATTTTGTTTTGTTTTCATTTTTAATTTATAGCACAATCTCCAATTATCTTACTGAATTTAAAAATGTTTTATTCCATTTCCTTTTTTAAATCCTTATATACTTTTCTAAAGTTACATATTTCTTTATTAAATCCAGCTTGTTTCTTTCTGTTTTGTGCATTTAGGTACTCTAACTGTGTACTAATATTATCTAGAAAAATATTGTGGAAAAGTCTAGACAGGGAACTGGACAAAATGTACAATGCTTCAACCATCAAAGACCCTACATAAAGGTTGGACAGAGTGGTTTACCTGACCATGGTAAGTGCAATACAAATAATTGGTGTTTGCAGGGTATTCAGCAGCAAGTGTATCTATCTGAAAGTAAGCACAAAAACATTTATCATGAAGCAAAGGCCATTATAATTATAAACAGATATTTCTTGTAATTGGTTCAAACCTGTTTGACCCAAGGTCTTATGTTCTGGTTGAGCCTGAGCACTCGAGCTTCTTCCTCTGAGATGTTCAGAGCCTGGCCAACCTGCCTGTCTGAGAAACCATCCATCTTGGCCTTCAGAAGTAGATCTCTCGGCACTGTGGCGCTGAGGGGGCAAAATGGATTAAGAAACTCTCAGAATGCGCACTGCAGAATATTAACTATTTATTTATCTGTACTGCTTGGTTACATAGCATTTTCTAAGTTGTTTTTTATTTTTATTTATTCAATTCTAAATACATGAAAAACATTAGAGAAAAAATGTTTTTAAGATAAATAGCAAACTGTGAACCTTTGATCATCAGAAAGTTCAAGCTTCAGTGTACATAGAAGGAAAGAAAATCTCCAAAAAGAGAAAAAAAAGTCCTGGCTAAAGATGCTTAATATTTATTTTTAAAGCAATACAACATTTGAACAAATATCAAAGAGCACTGGAATCAAAACTTGTGCATTTTTCTTCTTTAACATTCATGTTTTATAAGCTCTGTATAGACATAAAACAATTCAGGTGATTAAAACTCTTTGATCTATTCTCATGTTAAAAAAAAAATAAATAAAATCTAAAATCTCTTTAATGCATTTTCAAAAGAATGTATACAGCAAGTCCTCAGTATATGTACTGGTCCAGGTTTAAATCTGACTCTTAACAAAGTAAAGAGCATTAAAACCAGCAGAAGTGTCAGTCAAAACGGATGGAGACAACCAGTCCTCACTATCCCACAATATCCAAGATTGAATCTGAAGGTTCAATCTTGGATTTTTAAGTCCTGAACAACAGAACCAGCTTGAGTTCAGGTTAGGCTCTAGACCAGGGTTACTCAAGTTCAGAGCTTGAGTGGGCTGCATTTAAACCAAATAAAATGTGAAGGTATATGCTACCGTTTTGATTAAACAAAATGAAGATAAGCTCTTGAACTGATGAAGAAAGAAAAAGCATGACATGACAACATGGTTTATTTGTGTTTTTCAAGTTGAGTACTCAAGCACTTCAGTGGTCATATGGAAAAAAATATATGACTGCACGTGAATTGCACCTAACCAATCAGAATCGATATCCTGTATTGTAATGCATAAAGTTACACAATGGCTTTGCATGATATTTTGACTTTTTAGAACCATTAAGATCATTTGAATTGCAGCATTGAATTTTGCTGCCTTGTACTTAGTCTATCAAAGTTTGATGGTCTGGTGGTGTGTATTAAGTTAATGAAAATTCGAAAGCCATCTTAGGTGTATATAACTTTCTTCTTTCAGACGAACATGACATGAGCTGCATTCATTCTTACAGTAAAATGCTCTGCCATTTTTTCTTAACTTCTAATTTTCGACTTTTAATTTATTTATTATTTTAATTTGTTACCGCGCATATTATTGCTCTATCCTCATTTGTCCATTCTCTTCTGAGCTTACGCTACGAATGCAGCTTACGTCATGAGTTGTGTCAGAGGTCAGCCAAGAAGCTGGAACTCGACTCTCTCACAAACACACATGCAGCTGTTGCCGCAAGTCAGTGATCTGAGTTAGAATTTTAAAAATAGAAATTATTTTGTTACAAAACCCATTTATTTGTTTTGGAAAAGATGTGTTAACCCCCCCAGAGGCATATAGGTTAGTTTTATGATGGTTATACACGATTTATGGAGCTTCCATCCACCAGCATTACCAAGTTTGGAAGAGCCAGGATACATTTTTTAAAACTCTCACGGTGTTCGTCTGAAAGAAGAAAGCTACATACACCTAGGGGGCTTGGGGTGAGTAAAGTCTTGGGTAATTTTCATTTTTGGTTAAAATGTTCCCTTTAATTTCAGCTATGAGTGTCTGAATGTAATAGTTACTCTCTCACCTGTCATGCTGACCCAGGAGCTGCTCCATCTCAGTAATGTGCTTCAGTTTGTGTAAGAACCATTTGTCTATGGCAGTGAGGTCATGGATTTGATCAACGGTCACACCACTGTGAAGGGCCTTGAGAAACAAAACAATCAACATAATGCCTCAAATCAGCATACGATACTATAAATGGCATGAACATAAACAGGCTTTTCTAATAAATGATTGTGATCTACAAGAAATTGTTGGGTCATTGTTAAATGAGAAATAATGGCTCTTGATTGTTGGCTGTTAGCCTGTGGTGTCCTTTGAATACAGAGCAGAGCCCAATGAGCTGTAACTGGCTGCTGCCGTAGTGCTGTGGGGGGGACGGGGCTCCTGGCCAATCAGGACACAGCACTTAATAGCCTGTCTGCTTAATAGGAGGCATAACCTACTCTGAATGAAATGATGTGCCTGGAGACTAACATCAAACTCCAGTACTACAAGCAAGACCAACCTTGAGAGTTATTGATGTCTCATATCTTGATAGGATTTGCCCTATTATTCCTTAATAAATCTGCCAACATCAACCTGTTCATTTGACACTCACATGACACAATTTTTTGATGAAAAGTAGGCTGTTTTCTCTTTAGGCAGACAGGTAATTTTCATTTTTAATGAATGCCCAGGAGATACGGAGGGGTCTTGCTTCAACCTGAAGGGGTTTATTTTGCAATAATGGCTGAATGACTGTACATTAGTAAGTTTAGTGCATTATTATAGTAATAATCATTTTCGCTAAAACAAGAGATTGCATTACAAAATTAATACATTAATTATATAAAGCATTTTTAATGTTTCTTATGTTCACCAAGGCTGTATTTATTTGACTAAAATAGTAATATTTTGAAATACTGTTACAACATTACATTTTTTATATACTTTAAAATATAATTTATTTCTGTCAAGCTGAATTCATACACCGTTACGTGTACATTTTTCATGAAATTTTTTTCCAATAACAGCATTTATAGATATTTTACTGCAATTTTGATCAATTTAATGCATCGTTGCTGAATAAAAGTTAAAAAAATAAAAACTTCCCAAAAATCTGTACTTCTATATGGTAGAGTATATACACTGTCTTACCTGGGCACAAAGGGACAAATAAAACCTGCTGTCTCATTGATTCATAAATCATGAGTCTGAATTAAACATGGCTGTTATATTTATTCAAACACAATCAGAATCTGTCATCTAGACTCTAATGCACTTCTCTTAATGCTCTGATGTCAGACACCTGGGCGAGGGAGAAGATACGAGTACTTGAAGGCAGGGAGAGCTCTCGCTGAAGGTCTCTCTGCTCTGCCCAGGCTCTTTTCAGAGGCAGACGCGGTACAAAGCCGTCCACTGAGGGGTGGCACATACGCAAAGCTTTCTGAATGCTCTCCTCAAAGGTTCGGCCAACTGCCATGACCTGTGAGGGGAGAAAAATAGAGGAAAGAGACAGAAGTCTATTGCTGTAAATCAATAGCACCGAATTAACTGTGATTCAGACTTAAATAAAATTGGCAACGAAGAATCAAAATCATAATTTGCTTCTGGATTAGTTTTAATCTGTGTTAGAAAGCGGCAGTCTTCAGTCGCCATGGCAACTTGCACCTCTCCAACACTCTTCATGGCACTGCCGATCTCCCGAGACATCCCGTGGAAGCGGTCCAGATCCCAGCGAGGTATTTTGGTGACAATATAATCCAAACTGGGCTCAAAACAAGCCGTGGTCTGCTCTGACACTGCGTTCTTCATGTCTGGTAATGGGATGCCAAGTGCTAGTTTAGCAGCTACAAATGCTAGCGGATACCTAGTGAGAAATAGTCAGAAATGTTTTGATGAATTAAGATTTTAACAAAAAAAAGAACAATAGTAACTGCAACTCACATGTGTCTCCTCCTGAGTTTTAGAAAGATCTCAACAATTATATTATCCCTTTATAACCTCTATTGTCTTGTGCCAACCATTTATCTTCTTTGTTACAACTTGTATTTTTCCTTAATAATTTAATAAACTTCTAAGAAATGTATAAAATAATAATCTTAGTATCTAAATGAATCAATTAATACAGAATTCCTACATTATCCTCATTTAGAAAATACTAATAAATTGTCTTTAGCACAGTTTTATGAAAAATGCATTCCAAAAAACCCTCCATTATGATTTTTTTTTAAAGAAAAAAAAACAATAATTGCCCCAAAAGGTATTAAAACTATTTTTGCGTCTTCACACTGATCTTTTTATAAAACAACAAAATCTGTTCTGTTTATTCCACACAATTTGTTTGTCTTCTTACAGAGCGTGTGGCATCAATTCTTTCAAAGGATATGGATTCATTTCACACTGAACAGACAGAGTGGTGGGTGGGTGTTTTTAGAGTCTGGCTCTCAACAGACACAGAACTTTGGCTGCAATCAGTTCTCAATATTTTTGTGACGAAAAACGCAAAACCAACGATGGTGTAAAACTGACACCTTTAGCTGATCAAAGAGAAACGTCTGTTTTGTAGGTAAAATTCTAACCAAGCCAAATAATTTACTCTTATATCTATACATCATTAAATACACTCAAATACAAAGCAGTGATGTCCCTAATAACTTAACTAAGCAGTCATAATGCTTGCATGCCTATATACGATACTTCAAAATTACTGACACATTATGATCTCACCCTGTGGCTTTGGACGCCAGTGCTGAGCTTCTGGAGAGGCGGGCATTCACCTCAATGATACAGTATTCCAGAGAGGACGGATGCAGGGAATACTGGATATTGCACTCTCCCACAATGCCCAGATGACGCACTACTTTAATAGCGGTCTCTCTCAGCATGTGGTATTCCTCATTGGACAGAGTCTGGCTGGGTGCAACCACAATGGAGTCACCTTTGGGAAGAGCAGAGAGGGCTATTAACTGAAGCTCTTGAGGATTTAACAATGCATGTCCTCATGCGATGTGACTGGTGTTTAAATTCACATTGTGCTGTGGGTTATGAATATGGATGTATGTATGCAGGGATTAATGTCAAAGATGATGAAAAGGAGACATCTTTTTGAAAATCTAGTTAGAAAATGTAACACACATAGCACATTTATAAAAAAATATAATTTTTGATTTCATTTAAAAAAAAGCATGAAACAAGAAATCATTCACAACAACAGTTTTGATTAATGGCTGCATTATAACAAGTAACTTAATGCAAAGTTGAGGTAGAAAGTAATAAAATGCTTTCTTTACACCCTAAATGCATGCAAACCCTGATCAACATTTTTTTTAAGATTTTTTTAAATTATTATTATTATTATCAATATCACTGGAGTTTTGTGAATGAAAAATTAATTCCATTTAACAATCTAATCTTATAATAGGTTATATTAATATAATATGGTTTTATTAAAGACCTACATGTTAAAATGTATTTCATATATTACATACATAATCATTCATTATATTCATATATAGTAATAAAAAAAAAACTCAAATATTTATTTTCTGAATAATATAACAAAACAATGAGCATAAAACCACCCACCTGCAAGCAAGATTATGTTCTACATAGATAGTTTGTTACCTGTATGGATGCCCAGAGGGTCAAAGTTCTCCATATTGCAGACAGTGACACAGTTATCAGCAACATCTCTAACCACCTCATATTCCACTTCCTTCCAGCCCAGCAGGGACTTTTCCACCAGGATTTGGCTGCTCATGGCCAAGGCCTGTAACAGAACAGAGCACAAGTGAATGGACTTAACCCACTTTCATCATGCCAAACCATCAAGAAAGCAGCCATATCAAGAGGAATCAAATTTTCCTTGATCTTCTAGAGATAAAAGAGTGTGCTATGAATACATACCTTAGCCTTCAGATCTCAACTCCATACCCAGTGAAAAAATGAGCATTTATTGAGACTTTAAGCTACAAAAATGCAGGTTATTGATGGATGAAGCAGTTAAAAATTCTATTGGACCCGACAGCAGACAAACAAGACAAAAATGTATTTTAGTAAAACATCTTTAAAAGGTAAAAACTACATAGATATTTCTTTACAAAATAATAGTTAAAAATATGGGTCCCACTTTATATTAAGTGTCCCTAATACCTGTATACTTACATAGCAATGTAATGTATGTACGTATGTAACAACGTATGTACAATGAACAAACATTAAGCTTTCTTGTACTATACCTGTACAAATAACTTTAAAATCAGAGCATCTGCATTAATTGAATGAATTAACATCATATTATTTCATGTTTTAGTGTTTACCTTGCGAGCAGTGTCCTCTAGCTTCTCTTTATTAGCACAGAGGCCTGAGCCAAGGCCACCCAGGGCATAAGCTGATCTCAACATGACAGGGTAGCCAATATCATCTGCTGCTTTCAAAGCATCTGCCACCTTCCAGACAAAAATGGCCATCAGTACATAATCACCAACAAAAATATGCTAAAACAGTGTCCAAATGCATCTAGAATGAAAGGTTTTCGGAATCACAGCTGAGCAGTGCCACATGTTGGAAATATCCATCTCACCGTTTTAACAGCAATACTAGGAGCAATCTTTTCATTGATCTCCTTTAGTTTATCTGAAAAGAGTTGCCTGTCCTCAGTGGCCATGATGGAGTCCACAGATGTGCCCAAAACTTGCACTCCATACTTCTGCAGGACGCCACTCTGAAAGAGCTCCACCCCTGACACAATGGACGGGAACGTATTGCACCATCAATCAAGCCTTTCAGTGTTAGTGAATTTGGTAAGGTTTGATGATAAATGCTCACCGCAGTTGAGAGCTGTCTGTCCTCCCATCGAGAGCAGGATGCCATCGGGACGCTCTACTTTGATCACCTCCGTTACAAACTCAGGAGTGATGGGCAGGAAATACACAGAGTCTGCCTGCTTGGTGCCAACCTCGTTAGTCTGTACCGAGGCAATGTTGGGGTTAATCAGCACAGTTTGTAGGTTTTCCTCCTGTAGACAGAAACAAGAAATAAGAAACATTGCTGTGAGCAGGAACACCTGTACTGTTGCTTCGAGTAGGTCAGTGGTTCTCAAACTGTGGTACACAATACGATTCTGAAAAATGTAAAACTTTTTCTGGAAAATGTTCACAATTAAAAAAATATGTTAATAAATAATAATAACTACAAACAATCTTAAAACTATATAGTGTACACAGTTTGTTATTATTACTTATAACTAAAAAATCTAGAACTAAAGCCAAAATAAAATGTACTTAAATTACACAAATAAAACTGAAAGTAAAAAAATGAAAACTGAAAATATACAAAAAAATAATTTCTAAATATAAAATACAAAAGAGAGATTTCAGAGATTTTCTTTTGATTAAAATAAAAATGCTATGTACAACACAACATGCCTTAAGTTTGCCCTGCTGTTGTGTTTTGGATGTTAACGTGCTAGTGTTCTAACTAGCTTAACCTACAAGACATCCCTCGTTAACAGACATTTTTTCTGATGAACAAGGCATTTATAGATAACACAGAGGCAACAAACTAGCATACTATACACCAAATTGAATCTGCATAGAAATTTACTGTATGCTAAGGCCTAAATGTTTTTTTTTATCAACAAAACGTGCTTAAAAAGAACCATTTGCTGCAAATGGTTAAAAAAAACTCAGGGCAAGAATGTCTGTCGAAAAATGGTACCTGGATGATTGGATTTGATCAAAGGTGGTACAAAGAGGGCTGACCAAATTATTGAAAAGAGGCACAACCAGCAGAGACTAACAAAACCTTTCACCTTCAGAGCTTTGACAGCCTGGGATCCCGAGTAGTCAAACTCTCCTGCCTGACCGATGGACAGACCTCCAGATCCCAACACCAGCACTTTGGACACCTGGGAAAAACAATTAATGTGTGCCTGTGTCTGTACTTAACACCATGGAGACAGGATTTCCAACTTATGTAGTTTGTCTCCCCCACCTGGATTCTCTGAGGAACAGCAGGTTTCTTTGGCATCACAGATGCGATGCTCCCTTCCTTCCCATTCCTTATCAGAGAGATGAAAGCATCAAACAGGAACTATAAAGGACAATTGAAGAAAGTGCTCAAGTACACTGGTTGGTTTTTAATGAAAATAATCAGCACCCTGCTGTGTAGGGCAGCCATGTATAAATCCCTACAGAGGATTCAACACAACATGATCAAGAGAGAGCATTCAGCCATGAAAAACAAAAAGATCAGACTCTGCATGATCCTCTGACAATGCTGTGGTACCTCTGTGTCTGTGGGTCCTCCTTTGGCCTCTGGGTGGAACTGAGCTGTGAAAACTGGCTTGGTATTATGCATAATGCCCTGAAAGAGAACAAGAAAAGAAAACAGTGCTTTCCACCCAGATTCCACTAACAACAAAACAAAGATTTTTACAAATATAAATCTTTGAAGAGGTCATTAGGAATAATCATCAAACCAATGTCGAGGTATGTTATTTTAACAGCAAAATGCATTACTAAATAACCTTCCATGCTCTTACAGTTTATTTTCACCAGGCAGTTAAAGCTCAGGCAAAAGTTCACCCAATGATGAAAAACATTTCTTTACTTAAGTTTTATTGTTGTTGATTTTTTATTTTAGACTGACAGACTGAATCTGCATTACTGAAATTATATAGAAAAGACAACCTAAATAATCCACATTTTCACCCATATTCCATGAAAGAGAGAAAGTCTGGAAAGACATGAGGATGTTCAAATTATTAAAAATTATATCCTGACCTCGTTGGTTCCATCATTTGCATTGATGAAGAGAGGACTCCAGCCTGGAGGAAGGGACTCACTGTCTATGCCATACCCATGATTCTGAGCTGTAATGAAAGCTTGGCCCGTCATCACGTTCACAACTGGCTGGTTTTGGCCTCTGTACAAAATGACAACAATTTTTTTATTAGTCACAAAGGTTTCCACATACTGTTCTTTTTTTTTTTCTTCTAAGCCCCGCCTTCCAGGAACGGCTAGATTTGTACAAAGCTCATCGTTCAAAAAAGCGAGGTATGCTCTGATTGGCCAGCTATCCAGTGCATTGCAATTGGCTGAATACCTCAAGCATGTGATGCAAATTTCACGCCCCTCACCATAACTTGATGTCACATCGCTATGATAGAGAAACTATTGCTATGACACAAAAGCAATAAAAGTCATTACAGATTACAATTACACTATACCGCTTCTGTGCACAGCCAGCATAGGCTACTCTGCAGGTTCAGGAACTCCGTAAATGCGCTGAACACACTCTAATATTTGGGTTGTACTGTTCTGGAACAGTGTTGTGAATACAACTTAACCACTGATTTTAAGTTGTGTTCTATTTTGGAAGCTCTAACAAAGTGGTTTCACTTTCACAGTGACATACAACGTCTGCAGAACATGGCGCCTGCAGCAGCACTACAGCGAGAATAACAGTTCCACCTTCTTTCTTTGAGCCATGTTAAAGTAAGCCCACACCGTGATGTAGAGAACGAGCCATCTTAGGGGGGTGTGGACAAGTCATTACTTTTATAAAGATAAGTTTAGTCTTTGCAACTTCTTATCTAATTTCTTGATCTCTTCTATGCACTAACAGCTTGTAACACTCCAAAGAGAAAGGAGTTTAACCCTTTAAGTTTTCTCTTCTTCTGTCAGAATAATTCTGCAATAATATTTCATTCCCACCGACATTATAACAAATTTGCCAAATAATTAGTAAATTATGCTCTATTTACCATCTTGTATAATAATAATTTGTACCTGTTTCCCATTGGTAGTTTATAAGACTGTGCACCAGCTGCCAGTGCTGTGATTTGATTCCCCATACAAATACCAAACACTGGCTGAGGACGGTCACTTTCCAGCACCTGATGGTAATTATGATGGCAGGATGAAAGATAAACATAGTGGGACAATTTTTTGATTTGCAGACATCCATATTAGTTAATGTGGCAGAATTTTATGTTTTTTCATTTGTTTTTCAATTTAAATAATAGTCAGTGTCAACTATTTAACCCACTTTACTTATATAATAATACAAAATGTTTCCAAGAAAAAACACAGAGAAAATTGAAAGATTTGTTGAACATAAAATAATATTATCTTTAATTGTGTACCTGGCGGACATTTTGGATCAGAGTCTTTGCCAGTGAAGGATCTCCTGGGCCGTTGGAGATGAAGAGACCATCATACTCCAAACTCATCAGGTCTTGGTCCCATGGCACTAAATGCACTTCTGCTCCACGCTAGGATATAAAAATGACAAATCTTGAAATATTGCCTGTTGCTTCCACACCTTTCAAGGGGTTAGGCCACAATTCCTTACCTTGACAAGTAGTCTTATAATGTTGTGTTTGATTCCACAATCAACAGCAACCACTTTAATAGGATTCCCTTTCCCAAACACTTGAATATCCTTAAAGCAGGGAAAGTCATGGTGAACACTCACTGGAAATGCAATACGCAGGAAATTCACCAGGTATGATGGTTTACCTTGGTTGAGGCCTCAGCTACGAGATTTCTCTGGTTTGGGTCTATGATCTCCACTGGCTGTCCATCAAATTCAATCTTTCCCAAAATTGTACCCTTATTTGAAGAAAAACAATAGGAACCCTCAGAATGTATTTAAAGCATCATTCACATAGATGTAAATGCTGACCTTGTCTCTAATGATCTTTGTTAGCATCCTGGTATCTATCCCAAAAAGAGCAGGCACCTACAAACACAGGGAAAAAAGATGTTCTTTAAATAGAGTACTTACTGTGGAAGTGAGTAGAAATTTGATTATATTGAAACCCACCTTCTCTTCTTGAAGCCACTGTGCCAGTGATTTGACAGAATTCCAGTGACTGTACTCAGAACTGTAGTCCTGAACCAGCAATCCTGACACCTTCCAGCAACAAAATAAATGGAAACAAACCATTTGTTTTATTTTGTGCTTTCCATAAGGAATCAAACCCATGATCTTTCATTGCTAGTACCTGAATGCGTTCAGACTCCACATTTTTCCTCAGTCCCAGCTCATCAAGTTGCTGTGTATTCGGAACACCATAGTTACCAACAATAGGATAGGTGAGGGTCAGTATCTGCCCTCGGTAACTGGGGTCTGTCAGTGCCTCAGGATAGCTGGGGATCATATACAAACTTTAAGACAATACTTTTTAAAACAACGATAAAACTAAAACATAAAAGGCTAATATTATATTCTGGAAACTGGAAATGCAGACTTGACAAAATAAATAAAGCATTTAGATGTTATGTATCTAAAACTTTTGAGAAGAGATTTTAAGTTTGACAACTATGTGGCTGCAAGAACGTTCTGGATGGCTGGTAGACTGATGCCAGGCTGAAGGACTTGAACACTTGAAAGGTTTAGAGGTAGCTTAAGTATTTGGACTGGACTCCTGTTAGAAAAGTTTTACATGAGTGCTGCCAGTGATTTGTCATCTGGGAAGTTGTTTCTTTTAGCAAAACGCTATGACCAATATATTTATAGTGTCCTTTCTCACCCAACTAGTCCTGTGTTAAAGACCAGCTCTCCAGCGGCAGAGTGATCATAGCCAAAAGAGTAGCCCTTCATCTTCGTGCCATCTTGAAGTACCAAGTGCGCGGTCTGAGCCTGAAAATTACATTATATTGAAAGGCAACCAATGTGTGAATTCATGATGTACAACAAGCTTCCAAGCTTGGCTGTCAGTTTTCACTAAAGCTTCTTTACTTAGTATCACTCAACCAATTAACTTAGTTAACACACCTTCACGCTGAGAAGTCTTGTCGATGTCTTCCAGTTGCGCCATCCCAGCCTCAGTGATTTGGCAATTCCACAGATTGTTAAGATTTTTGACATGTTCTGTCCAGAAGTGTTTCTTCTTTTCTTATTATTAATATGTGCTATTGTCAAATTACCTATGACTATCAACTATGACAGGGTTTAAAATATTTCAACGCACCAGTGAATGCAGGGATCTGTGTTCACCTGCTGCCGCTGTAGTGAAGCTGTACATCAGCTCTGGGGCGCGAGAGTCACTCTCTCATCGCTTACTCAACGCGCTGTGCTCTGATTGGCCAGTTTGACTTCGATGACAAAAGGTGATAATCAACGTTTTATATCTATCATGTTTAGGCCTCCATGTGAAATAATTCGACACTACACATTTCTACTTCCTGTATAACTTCAACCGTGTGTTTTAATAATGTAATTTTGAAACATTTAATCAATTTAATAGGATGTGTTTTTACACAGAGAGAAGTATAGAGTGAAATGGCATGTGGCAGCATCATAATTCTAGAGCAATGACTTAACCAATAAATGCATCTTCAGTGAATTATTATTATGACTTTTCCATGTTTTAAACCTTCAGTTTAAGTGCTTGTACAAATCACAAGTAAATGTCATATGTTCTTATATTTAGGATTTTTAAAAGAAAGCTGTAATATGCCTACTAAAGAAGATACGCACAGAATTTCTGATGAAACTACAGTACTCCCCAACCATGCATTCACATTTGCAAGTCAGATCCACAGTGAGCAAATCCCTGCTCTTTTCCTCTCCTTCTGACAATAGCGAGAGCCCCTATCAGGGGATTAATGCCGGTGCAGGACTTTTGCTGAGCATGCTGGGAGGGC
This sequence comes from Enteromius radiatus, assembly GCA_032357445.1. Lineage (NCBI taxonomy): Eukaryota > Metazoa > Chordata > Actinopteri > Cypriniformes > Cyprinidae > Enteromius > Enteromius radiatus. The sequence goes on along the minus strand of JAUCMS010000153.1, from coordinate 14,933,046 downwards.
TCAGTGCCAAGGCCACCACTCTGGTGGATTCAGCAGTCTGTCAGAACCATACATAATGTGTGGCACCATTCAGCAAGATACAGACCTCAAGCAGGAACAATATACATCAACTCTGTGTGAATTAAATGACCCCTGAGCTAACATGTGGAGGTCATAGGGCAAAGCTGTGGAAGGTTGTAAGCAGTGACAACTTGACCACAGACTAAACCATGGTAGGCTATGTGTGTAGTAATCATGAGTGTAACTGATCCTACCAAAAGCTTGTTTTTTATTATACAGTTTGCAGTATGTTTATTCATTTACATTTTAAACTCTTCGGAAATTGCCTAAAAAAAACTTCTAGTATTAAATATATTAGACCATATGCAGTGGCATGATTATAGTTAACCACATTTCAGCGAAATTCATAAAATAACAAATGTATAAAAATCAAAATCATATTAACGAAAATAAAACTTTTTATTAAAAAATGCAGCTAGTTGCCAAGACAACATGTTTTTCACACCGTCCACTGCCCTCTAGTTGCTATCCTATAAAATGCATCTTCTGTTAAGATTCCTTGAGACAAATCTAATGTGATGATGTGATAAGGTATTATAATTTAGTTCTGCTTAATTTAAATATGTAAACATAAATTGCATGAAATATAGTCAGTGTTATGTATCTTAAAAAGCCATATGTTATGGGATCAAATTATCAAGTTTACATTAACTAGTTCTTCTGCAATATGACACCGTTGTCGACAGTATAAGAAAATAAAGAGAGAGAACATCCTTGTCTGCAATTCTTCTGTGCTCTTTTTCTATTCTAAGAGCCTGCTGGCATAATAAGACGGAAAATTGCAAAGTGATTAGAGGGTATGGGGGTGCTTCAGAAATGCATAGCTTTCTAATACAGCTCAGCTCTGGATCATCACACTCTACTGGCGTCTTAACAAATACGGTGAGTTTCTCCTTCTGGATTTTGGCTGGGATCCCATTTGTTGTTTTCAAAGATCCCCAGCCATATACAACAATCTGAAAATAACCAAGGCCATGTTGGTCTCTATGTAAGTGCTCATTAGGCATGGCTCTTTTCTTTGAATGACAACAGAATACATATATATATATATATATATAGCCTATATATATATTAAACCATTTATAATTAATCTTTTTCAGGAGAATCTATTATTTTGATTCATAGATGAGATTTGGGGCCTGACATTGTTTTTTGTTTTTTAATCATGCTTTTATCCTCATCTCAGGATATCTAATGCATCACTAGAACCTTCTAGCAGTCTCCAGGGCATGCAAACAATTACTTTGTATTTAATTCCATCTCAACACTTGAACCAGGAGTGATGGGAAAGCCTCTTTAATGATGTGTATTCATGGCCAGCAATTCCAAAGAACTATAATAGGTATTCTTTAACAGTAAGTGCTGCTTGGAGACCCTCGGGAGGCTGTGTGCTGCTTTGTTTAGCCGTACCCTTTATAATCTGTCTGAGACGGCTTCAAGGGACAGGCAGGTGACGCTGAATCAACCCCCTTAAGGAGTTGTGGCCCCCCCTCAGAGAGATCCCAAGAAAACTTTGCACCTCTTCAGGAAGGCCTATAAATAGAGCCCATCTGTCCAAGGGCTAAGTTACAATCCCATTCCTTATGGAATGAGTAAGGAGTCCAGGAGGGTGAGTTGCACTGTGAGTGATTGGGGGGGGGGGGGTTGCTCACACCAGAATCACTGAGGTCTGAACTATGCAGAATGACCTCTAAGTCAGAATGCTTCTGTTGCTCTGACTTAAGGTTATCTGAAAATAATGCCACTCACTTCCCACTCCATTCTTAAGACTGCAGCACCATGTTTCGTTCACAAGAACACAGGTTGTTCTTTAAGATCTCTTTAATTCTTGAGTCATATACTGAGGTATATACACTGTTCACACTACTTTATATGCAGAATTCAAGAAAACAAACACAAATGGATACTTGTATCTATGAGTGGTATTTAAAAATGTAAAAGTGCAAAAGTCCTTTTCAGGGAAGTTTTAAAGGCCCTGTACTTTCTGTACTACTCATTTACTTCCTGTTATACTTATTTAAATACAAAATAAAACTTAATAAAAACAGAGACAAATACAAGATGCATTTAGTTTTGTTTGGTTTTGTTTACCTGTGAATTGTGAGTATACAGATAATTTCTTAATGTGTATTATTTATTATATATAGTTTAAATAATGCACATAACTTCTATTTACAATGTCTCTAGATCTATGAGACAGGTGACCTGTGAGAAGAAACACACTGGCTGAAAACAACTAAAGATGTTCTCAAAAACAGTGACGCATATATGCGTCTCTTAATGTTATAAGACACCAGTGACTAATGCCTCAAATAGTTTTACAATATATTTAGACACAGGAAAAACACTCTGTACTAATCACTTTCACTTTATGTGACATTTTAGTCATAGTTACAACTTGAACTTATGATAGGATAAAAAAACAGCCACAGCATGTGTTAAGTTTAAATAGGCGACATGTTATTTATCAGCTAGAAAACATATGCTATCGAAGAAAAACGTTGTAATTTCCTCAACCACACACGGAGAAGTGTTTCACCGTAAGACCTTTTCCCCTCTCCTTGGAGTGCTTGTCTCCTCCTTCATGGTTGGCACGTCTTCCCTGTTGCGCTCTTAAAAAGATACTAAATTAATCCGGAGATGCGCGTCACTTTGATATGACACCACGCAGGCTTTTAACTGTATGATAGGGTAAGCTTGCTTACCTCATTAACATAGCTTGTGAAGTTTTAGGAGAGCCAGAAGGGGATGTTTTCATATCTGAGTTGGAGTTTCATGCATATATTGAAGGAGTTTTGTATTGAAGGTTCACTTAAGTTTGGAAAGCTCTCTCGGGTTGCTGAGAAACAGGATATTCTTGTGCAGATCACATGATACATCTTCACTGAAAACATATGATTGAATGACGTAAAACAGGCACAGGTGTTTATATGATTGGTTTACAGTATGTTGTTTCATTTTACTATGCTTCAGTTAATAAATTTAAATATTAAAGCGATAGCACCCCCCCACACACACACACACACACCCACACCCCAAAACAAAAATTTGGATCCGGATGTCCCCAATATAAATATGTTAAATGAATGAAAAGGACACTAAACAGAATCAATTATTATTAAAAAACATTACACACTAATCTACACTATTTTAATTTTTGACAGGAAAATACAACAAAGAACAGGTTTGTAATGAAGGACACAAATGTATGGTACGCCAAACCTTCTGCATACTAGAGAGGTTAACTTGAGACATCTTATGTCAAACTTAATGACTCCTCCCCATCTCAAAAGCCATACCAAATAACCAAGTAGGCTAAAAGTGAATTAGCTGCTAAAATCATTAAGAGCTGGAGAGGGGGTTGTTGGTTCTGGTAGGCAGGTGGATGGGGGCAGGTTTTAAGAGAAGGTGCTTCTAGATGGCAGGGGTGAGCCCTGATGACAGCTGGGGGACCACAACTGAAAGGGGGTCAAAGAAAGCGGGTCCAACGGGAAAGCAAGGGGTTGAGAAGGGTGAATGAATATCTCCAGTCTCTACATTACTGGCCCACCTCTGGGGTGGGGAAAAGGGCCTGCAAGACATATTTAGATAAGAGAGAGGGGAAAGAACTCACTCTGTGCGCTTTGAGGGGTAACGGGCATCAGCAGCTGAAGCCTCCTTAAGACTTCCAGACTCCACTAACTCCCTTTCCCAAGAGTCCAGGCTGCGACGAACAAAGACGTTTACTCACTCATTGTCACTATCAGCTTTCATTCACTTCACAGTTTGATTTCTCTCTGGCTCTCTGTATCACTTCTCAAACTGTCTGCACTTTGCTCACACACTTCCATGTATAACATGATGATGGAAACTGACGAATTTGGAGGCTGCATGGAAGAGTCCCACTCTTCTACGAACATCTCTCTCTCTCTGGCGATCTGAGAAAACTGAGAAAACCCCTGGGCTTTGAGCATGAAGAGGTCTGATGAAACAGTTTCCATTAAGTGCATACATTTTTTTATTTCAATTTTATTTTTAACTTAGATTTAATTTTTAAATAATTTAATTAGAATCATTTCAGGCATTATAGATTGAAGGTGATCTGGACACACCTTTCATTTAGATGAGCATTGATGCTTTGATACTTCCTTGTTTGGTTTTTTGTCACATTACATTCACTGTAGTGACAATATACCATGCCCTTCATTTATTTTGAGGAAAGTGGTCACATTCTTGACACCTGTCCTGGTATTTATAGTTATCAGCTGCTGGCATTTCCTATTATTTGAAACATCATTGTAAGCATGTTGCCATTATTAATCTTGGTGTACACCAAGTATGACTCAAGTTACACAAGCTACAAATGTTTTTGTCAAATAACTTTAAAAAGTGCTTCATGTTGTAAAAGGTAACTGTGACCAGCAATAATAATTTATGTGATAGTTAAATGAAATAATAATAATAATTAAAAAGGCTACTGAATATACTGAAAGTGATTATTGTGTGAGCTGTGCTTCATCCATCTCTGTTGACAGCAGGAAATTGACTTTTTTTGCTAGGGACATTTCTGTTTGTTTAGTCAAACTTCCGCCTGATGATGTTAAAGGAAACTGCAAAAATTACAATTTTACCTCGTCTAAAGTGTCATATTTACCTCCGAGGGCATGGCGCCCGCGTTACATTTCGACTCCCAGGTTGTTGTGTGAGATTTACGACCCTTGGCTGTCCCCGCGCTTCGCCCATTTCTCCATTTGGGGCGCTCGACTCCTCCCCTCCGTGACCAACGACCCAATCCGCGCGTGTGTCAGTGTGACATCAACTCTGAAGTAAATTATACGCGTATATAAACATCTATACTTACATTGAGAATGCTGAGTATCCTCCAAGCTGTGGTCCACTCCCTGTGTTGACTTCCCTCCCGGCGGACAAATTGACTAAAAAATGGCACCTAAGAAGGACGCTAAGAAGCCCGAGCCTCCCAAGAAAGCAGAGCCCGCACCTGCCCCCGCGCCGGCACCCGCCGAGGCCCCACCTAAACCCGCAGCAGTAGATCTGTCCGGTGTGAAGGTAACGGCATGACATCAAACAGATAAATGAGCAGTGAAGGTTGACTGATGCATTTTTGTTCCTCAGACTTTAAAGTTAATTTATTGATTTACTTGCATTTAGGTAATATATACCTAAATGCAAGTAAATAAATAATAAATTATTCCAACTCTAGCAAAACTAATGTACTGTTATTTTTTATTTATTACATGAATTTGCATTTAATGAAGCAAAAAGCCCATTATATTTATATTCTGAAGTCTCTCCAGTTGTATTGTTTATTTATGAAAATGTCTGCATTAAGTTTGCATTGCTAATTGCTTTCATAATGTGTTTTAGATAAGGGCACTATGTGTGTAATGCAGATTCAAAAGGAGCTGTCATAAACGTTTGAGCCATATATATGAATGTACATAACCTAATGATCTGTACGGCATATTATATCGGTTAATGAGTTACATCATTAAACGCAGTTACCTAAGGTTGTTCTGGGCCTTATGACTGGAGAAAATATCTATTATTGGTGGATGATTCAGCACCACGGATAGTTCTGTTTTTTTTTTTTTCCTCTGCATAAATACAATTAAACATAACACCCCTTTTCTGATTGGCTCAGATAGCCAAAAGTGGAGTAGGTTCACCTAGCCAAACATGGAACTCCTTACTGTTCTGTAAGCAGCTGAGGGACTAAATTAAGCATGCCCATGCTGGGGCTCTCACTCTTAGGTTTTCTATTAAAGCAGCTGTTTGTGAATGACTCACCTGTCATAACGCTGTTAGTGATGTGATGGATTTTCTCAGGTCCTGAAAATCCTTCAGCATCTTGAGACCATGTACACAGTCACCACGTTTTATGCTGTGGAAAATTCATTTGCATTACTGATTATCATTTTACAAAAATGATATTTACCATTGTCAATATATATTATTTGCCTTACATTACTACACTACATAATATAAAGCAGATTTAAATAGAGGCATCATTAAATTTTGAACTACATGTTTGAATTTACATAACACAGTGATCTGTTTATATATTATATATTATGTTATCTTTCACTTATGGGACAGAATAAAAAGTCCCTCTGTTTTCCTGCAGGTCGATTTCAGCCAGGACCAGATGGAAGGTGAGATCATTGTTTATAGTTTTCATGACCCTTGCTTACAAATATGTATTGAGTTTATATGGGGTGCAGTGCTTAAAATAATGAAGAATAGAATAGGGGAAAATTAGTTATTAAATATCCTAACTAATTATAATCTGCCTCTAGGCAGGAAGTTAATAGCACCAGCATATTAATTCAAAAGCGTAGAATATTTTGGGCCGGTTTCCCGGATAGGAATTAGATTAAGCCAGGACTAGACCTTTGCTAATTTAGGACATTTAAGATATTTTAGAAACATGTCTTACAAAAATGCGTTATCTGTGAGCATTTTAAGACCAAACAATGACAATGATGTATTTTAAGATATCTCAGTGCAAGCCTTTTCCAGTTTAGACAGCTCTTAACATTTATTTAAATCTAGGACTAGTCTTAAACCCTGTTCGGGAAACCGGCCCTATAAGTGGTTTGAAGTAAGCAGCCTGTGTCTAATTCCCAAAGAGTTCTGGGATTTCCTTCCAATGTGGAATAAAGGTCAGGCACTTCCATTCAACTTCACAGTTAATTTGCACCATTGTCCAGGTCTGTGTCTTACGTGGAAGAATGTGTTTGTTGCACAGTGAGGGGAGCTTTCAGCAGCCTGGGTGTGAGTTACACTGTAGTCAGCATTCTGGCCTCACATGGTACTGCCTTTATATGGAGGGAGGTATATTCTTGGGAGAGCATATCAATTCCAAGACAACTCTTTGAATGTCTCCCCCCACCCCTGTCACGTCTTTGGTGGCAGCTGGCTTTGTGTGAAAATCAGATGAAGCTATTAATCTTTTAGCAGATCATCTTCCAGTGAGCCAATAGACTCCTTGCCATGACATCCATTCAAAAAGTGATTATTCTTCTCATATATGAGAATGAGTATGCTCATTTCAGCTTAAATTTGCAGATTTGAATAAGATTGATAGGTTAAGATTCACAAGGAAAACTGGTATTTTTTAAATCCTGGGCCCTCATTTATCAATGGTGCGTACGGACAGATTTGTGCGTAGTGAGTGCGTAAGAACAATTTCACGCAAAG
>JAUCMS010000153.1:14908405-14925780 GCA_032357445.1 Enteromius radiatus | reverse complement strand
TAGACACATTCTAAATTTCATTCGTTGGACAAAATATAGAACCTTTTCTACGCACTGTTGATAAATGAGGGCCCTGGTCATTTGAGAGATCTAGATAAAAACATGGTTTGAAAATGGGAGTTTTTTTAATGATTATAAAAATGAGACATTTGGCAAACCAATTTATCTTTACATACAGATTTAGAGAAAACCAGTTTTTATGTTGTTGGGGTGGAAATGTCCTTACAAATGGGCACACTTAATATTCAAATTAAACATTTATATTGCTTCAAAAAAAGGTATTTTTCATATGTTGATTCCCAACAGGGTTATTATAATTAACTAAAACTAAAACCATTAAAAAGATGCCATTGATTATTTTAATATTATTATTATAACTTGTTAAATGAAATACAATAAAATATATTAAAAAGCTAGGTTTCAAGGAAATATTACACACTTTCATGTAGGCAAATAATAATAAGATAAGTAATAGCAGCTTGCATATTAAAGGACTGTTATTGTCCCTGTGGGTGGGATTATTGGTTTGATCAACCAATGGCAGAGAGGGATGTGTTCAGGAAACCTGTTTGAAACTAAAGTATACAGAAATTACATCTGTGCCTAAAATAATCTCACCACAAATTCCAGACTACAGGGAGGCCTTCGGCCTTTTCGACAGAGTTGGTGACAGCAAAGTAGCCTTCAACCAGATTGCAGATATCATGCGTGCTTTGGGACAGAACCCAACCAACAAAGAGGTTACAAAGATCCTGGGCAACCCCACCGCTGATGGTAGGTGGATTGATTTCTTTTTTTCACTTTGAGTTAGCTATTCCAAAAGTACCTCTAGTCAGCATTAATAGCACAGGAGTTACACCATTACATTTTTTACATTTCTGTTTCTTTACCTGTAATTGGTAGAAGGCTGGTGTGTGCTTGCAGTGCATTATTTCACTTCATCTGCCCTCTGTGACCCCTCTCCTCACTTTTGACCCCGTTTACAGACATGGCAAACAAGAGAGTCGACTTTGAGGGTTTCCTGCCCATGCTGCAGTTTGTGGTCAACAGCCCAAACAAGGCAACATTTGATGACTACGTTGAGGGTCTGCGTGTATTCGATAAGGAGGGCAACGGAACAGTAATGGGTGCTGAGCTGCGTATCGTCTTGTCAACACTGGGTAAGTGGCCAAAATGAACAGGCTGATTGCATTACCACTGCAGTACCATATCAGTATCTTTGTTGGAAGTGGATTAATTGGAAACAACATGTGACCCACACCATCCAACTGAATGTGAAAGGAAAGTCTCTGCTTTGCAATTATATTTCTATTTATATCTCAATATGGTTAAATTTCAACGTATTTGACCCTGATTTAAATTCAATTAATTTCAGATGTTCAGATATTACCAGTGTCAGTGTAGCTGAGAACCTTTCATATCAAAACATTTAGGCAAAAGAGTTGATCAAATCTAAAGCTGTAATTTAAAAGCAATTCTTTGGATAAAAGCATCTGCTAAATGTAAATGCATTTTTATGATATGCATCAGTATTTCAGTCTATTTAATGACTTGACCAACCTATTTTCCTGTCTTTTTCTACAGGTGAGAAAATGTCTGAAGCTGAGATTGATGCTCTCATGCAAGGCCAGGAGGATGAAAATGGCTGCGTGAACTATGAGGGTCAGTTAAAATCCTTTCTTTATCTAACTACAGTGAAATGTTTAACGATTGAGCGATTCATAGACAATGGGTCTCATTCATTAATAATTCCATACGTTTTTCGTTTTTTATATACGCACATTTGAACTTCTCACGAAAACCTTCCGCCTAATTCACAACACGTGCATATACACATAAACTTATTCTTTTGTGAGTCTTCTAAATGTTTAGTGAATGAGAGTCAGTGTTTGTTTGCTGTACTGTAATTCTAAACCTATTTGATCTCTCCGTTCTGAACAGCTTTCGTCAAACACATCATGTCTGTGTAAGAAGTCGGAGTTGTGAGGAAACCGAAGCGTTTCTCCAGATTCCATGATGTCAGGACATCCACACAATGTTTCCAAAACCAACTCAGAAATGGATGAAAGGGACACGAGATGTTAGTCATAAACAATTATTTTGTTATTTGTGTTTCCTATTTTCTTTTTCCACTTGACTCCTATTTCTTTTGTCCATTCTTGGAAGCCATTTATATTTTTTTCCAGCTAATTTTCTTGGTGTTGTTCGTGCCGGGTCAAGCCTCTCCGTAGCGGAACGGCTGTGAGGGGTGGGGGTGTAGGGGGGCATCAATAGTTACAAAAAAATACAAGCCACCCCCTTGACCCCTCACTGCCTGGATCGCAAAGTCAAAGGTGCTAAATATACTGCCATCAATGGACTGGCTGCAAAACCTCCATCCCCTTTCCCCAGAGTCTTAATTTATTTTTTGCCTCTGTCAATTCTCATAATAAACTTTTCACAAAGTATCAGCCTTGTTGTGATTAATGTTAAATTTAAATTAAATAGTGTTATATTTTATTATCACTGCAGTCATATCAAATGGTTTCCATAAAACAAAAAAATTAACTGTTATGAAAGAAAAGATATGTAGGGTGTGTTTCTGACCATATCCTGATGATATAATCGACTGTAATTTTACCAGGTATGAAGAAAAAGTCATAATCTTTCAACAGAAATCTATAAACAACCAAGTTCAAAACATGAGGCATGCAACAAATGATTAATAATAAACAGTTTATAGATGACAATTAAGTTGAAAATGAGTTTCCAGAGTTAAGGAGCATTTTTTGGTCCTAAATCCTTTACGTACCTTTTGTAAAATCCCTATTACGTACATCTTATAGCGTACTGTAACGTGACCTGTAATGAGTCAGTAAGCCACAACCACAAGTCATTACACAAAGTCTAAACAAAACAAACAAACAAAACAGATCAGACTAATGTTTGGTTGATTTTCTGTATTTTTATTGTCATAACTGTTAACTGGGCATTTATAATCCGTATCATACCAACAGGAGAAAAACTGCGTACATCTATGTGACCTTTTAAATACATTTACAGCAGCTGAGGGAATCAGGGAAAGGGTGGGGAAGGCTCAGAGGGGCCGAGAAAACACAGAAGCCTACGAATGACAGCTGTTCTAGAGGAAAAGGGGCCGGGGGAGAACCACAAATGACAAGAAAAAATATACTGGAGCACTGTGTTCAAACAGATGCAAGCGGAGTGAGTATCCTTCTTAATGTTTTGATTTCTGTGTTTCTTTTTCCACTTCCTAAGAAAGAAAACTAAGCATCCAAGCGGGAATCAGCAAACAAACACAGGGCCTAACACACTGACAAAATCCCAAGGAGCTGCTCCCTACATTTAAGAATCAAATGAGGGTCGCGTCTCCACAAATCTTGCTCGACTCACACTTCAAGACTTTGAGCAAATTTGAGCAGATCTTACATTATTCATGTATACCTGGAGCCCTTGAATGTCTCTGCGTAACCGTAACATCATCATTTTGTGTAAATCGAAGCACGAATCTGCTTAAACTGTGTACCGACAAAGATCCACGGAAGCAACGTTTCTTAACGACAGCGAAGGCAGGGGTGCGTTCATCCGAAATAATGTACAAGCTAAACATCGTCGCTAGTATCTACAAAACATGATGTGTTCATTTTATTCAATGTTTCAGCAAATAACTTACTAAAATCCCTTGAAATAGAAAATAGCCTCTTTTGTGTTCTAGAATACATGCTCGTCATACTATCTAGGTTTTTTTTTTATGCAATTGTACAGGTATAAGTTATCGAAGGAGTAATTGTTTCTTTTTTTTGATTGAGCATTAGATGTTGAGACAAAGAGCTGGCATATTTATAAATATATTCCCTTATAATGTTTGATCGTACGTGACTTGCAGTTGACATGTTGAGGAGTCCATGCACTGAATGGGCAAAATAACACGTGCAGCATGAGTTTGTCGCGCCACATTCCCGTTTATAAAAAATTCTGATCGACCGACTTTTACGCAACACACCTGACGCTGACCCTAAACCAGCTGTTGAGGCCACTGTCTGTACACAACCATAAAAAGTCACATGTAACATGGGTAATAAAAAGCACTGGTACCTCTCTAGCTAAGTCGTTATTCATTAAAACTAACAAAAATAAAATCAAATAAAACAGATACAATTTTTTTCCATTTCTGGTAGTCACGACAGGGTTCTGCGAGATTGTTGGTTGGTGAAGAGGAAAGTGTGAACATGAGAAGTGAATCTGTAGTGTTCCATAAATACCAGAGGGAGGAAAGGTGAACTGTGACACCACTGAAGGGGACTACTGTAGACGATTCAAGGGATTCACAAGCCTTGTTTGGCCAGGGCGGCGGTCACATCTTCGGCCAGCGTGGCCAGCTGTGGCGACTCCAGCATGTTGATGCTTCCGGATGAAGACATGTGGCTGTGCCGTTGAGGGGAGGTGCCGCCTGACAGACGAAGCGCCTCGATCACAATCTCTGCTCCGTGATCCACGCGTGCTTTAGCCACGTCACGGAACATCAGCTTATGGCTTTCGATCTTAGCAAGCAGGAAACAGGAAGTAGTCTCTTAACTTGATGAACGATGTGGGATGGTTAGGAACATGCGCTTTTGTGCACTCACCTGTACATGACCTCCTCCAGGCGTATGGTGGGCGTTATCCAGGGAGCCCACCTTTGCATGGGCTTTTTCTCTGAAGTCCAGCTTCACACTCTCGATGCGCACATTACCACCGCCTGAGACACAGAGTCAAAAAAAAGTCATTTAATAAATTTCTCATTTCTCTGCCGGTGCAATTTTAAAGCTGCAGTCCGTAAGTTTTGCCTTATTGTCGCCATCTCTGTTTGAAAACCTGCAATTGCGGTTATTTGTGCAATTATCTTCATTTGTTGCGGGTTGTGCACCTGCACAACTCCAGCACGGACCGATATTATGAATTTTGACCGGATACTGTCATCTGAACACGTCTGCCACTTTTATTTTGACCAGCTGAGAAAAAAGCATTACAATAAATAGCGCTACCAATTGTGATTAAATCTATTGATTGGTTTAATTAGCTCACATCACATCAAACCGTGCAAATTATTATTATTTTTATACTTTGTTCTCAAATCAAATACTAATCTTAACAACATCAGCATTGCATGAATTTCTGTACAGTCTAATCTCTAGTTGTCATACCATTCAAATTTCATATTAAGAAATGTTGTTAATCCAAGAAGCAAAGGATTCCTCCTTCTAACTGGTTATCTTTAAAGTACAAATCTTGTGTAATCCCAGGCTACCTGTAATCAGATGCACATTTAAAACTGGAATATAATTTAATTTTAGTCACATGTTCTTCATAAACACATAATCCTTTTTGGATTACTGATCTGAATGAATTATTTCAGTTGCTGTAAGAAAAGGCTATAAATGATCCTGCAGGATCCTCACATGTGATATAGCCTGTTAGCCGGGACTCAAACTTTATGTTTACAGATGTGACGTAATGATGTAGAAGTATGCTAAAATTTCCTGTGAATATTTACCAGTACCACTCAAATTAAAAAACATTATTAAGCTAACCATTGTAAATCGGGCTAAAGCCAGGCAATAGTTTTGAACACTAGCTGGTTATATCAATTATAATATTGATTTTGAATATTTTTTTTACCAAAAGATTATGGTCTGCAGCTTTGAAGAAACAAAACAAGTTGACTTTTCAAGAATGATCTACAGTACTATGTTAAAATGTTAAACAGTTAAACTTTTAGTATCAAAGCTGCAAACATTATATTATATATATATTATTCCATAATCTTTGTGGAAAACATATTTTTTCTTAATTCTTTAATGAACTGGAAAATTCCAAACAATGTCTTTACATACAGTGCTTCCTTCATTTCTTATTTTAAAAAAAAATCCATACTTCAAACTTTTTAAACAGAAGTATGTCTCTTTTTTTAAAATCAACATAAAATATGAAAGTATATCAAATCTATGTTCTTTAAAATAACAATGGCAAAAAAGATCAGAAATTTAAATCATGATGCTGTTTTATTGCTGTCAGAAAATTTCACCTTATGTAAATTGCAGAGGTGGAAATTAAAAGTCCTGCCATATGTGTTGAACTCAGTTGAACTCACTAACTAGTTCTACCTTCTGGCTGAAAAACTGCATATTAGCAGATCCAGGCGATTGTAACAAAATACTGCGGAGGACTTTTACTTTCTGAACCTGGACTTTCCACTACTGTAAATTTACTTAAAAAGAACAATCTGAAACAGCTAAATCATTGGAAATGGGTTTGGCAAAGGGTGACATCGCACCTAACCACAAGATGGCACTGTTGTATCATCTCGCTTCGGTTTTCCATACTTTAAAGGCAACCTGCATGACACTGCAAATTTTCAATTTGTGGTCGAATTTTCTAGAACTCCTTGCTCACCTGGCCTGTGGCGGATGTTGTCCAATGATCCACACTTGGAGGTCACATGACTAAGATCAATCTTCTTAGACTGAATTTGAATCTGTGAGAAACACCATAAGTTCAGTACATTAAAACATGAAACAGACTGGATATAAACGCAAGGAATTCTTCGCATACGATGCTGCAATATAAAAAAGAATAACAAATGTTTTGCCTAAAAAGTACTGAGCAATAACTGATGACTTCAAGAGTTGAAAAGTCACACGCTAACTACTTCACAGTGAAACACTAAAAATGGCAAATCAAGTAGAACTGGTCCATATGCTGAAGATGCCACAACATTAAGAAAACCAGCAACTGCAATGAACACCACAAATACAGCATCAGATCACTAATGACAGACATTCAGCTGTTTAGAAATTAATGGCAAAGTTCGCATTGCAGTGGGTACATTCAGTTGTACATGAACAAAAACAAAGTCAAATTTCAGTTATTTCAGAATATTAAATACTTGCTCTTAATCAGGACCTTGATAAATATAAATAGTCTTTCATTTCTTTTGCATAAACGTGATCTGGGCCACTTCACCTAAAATAACTAGACAACATATGTAATGTTTTCTGGAAACCAAACCCATGACCTTGGCATGCTAGCATCCTGCTATACAGTGTGCTCATTATAGCTTTGTTGCAATAGTCAATCACAGTGACTGCTGCTGCGAAGGGAAGAAAAAGCAAAGTACAGACATGACTCAGCACATACCAGCTCTGGCATTTAAACACTAGAAAACACTGGTCAAGACATTTCTGTTGGCAACATGCACAATTACAAACAACTACGACTGTGTCCCAAAACCTAGTGCGCTGACTATGTTACATCACAGCCCTTTTTGATTTTTTTAGGCATAATTATACTACTGCTTTGGTCAAATTATGAGGCAGCATTGTATTTATATTCGAAAGAAATCCCATAAATGCACTGCAATTTGCTTAGTATAAAAAGAAATACAAAAAAAATCTGGATGTGAGGGAAATTTTGATTGTTAATATTAATCAATGTCAAAAAATATTACTAAAATACTTAATTCAAATTCAAAATTGAATAATGTGACACTGAAGACTGGAGTAATGGCTGCTGAAAATTCAGCTTTTCAATTAAAGGAATAAATTACATTTTAAAATATATTTAAATGGAGAACAGTTATTTTAAACTGTAATAGCATTTCACAATATTACCATTTTTACTGCATTTTGTGATTGAATAAATGCAGCATTGCCACTTCAAAAGATTAAATAATCTTACCAACTCCAAACTGTTAAAATAGTCTGCATAACAGACATACAGTTATTAGATTCCATTTTATTTAGAATAAGCCTTCTTTGTAGGCAGCAGGCGGCAAGGCAGCTCACAAGGTTTTGGAACAAAACCTAAAAAGTATAATACAGGAAACCTTGGAACCTAAAGAAAACAAGAGTGAGAAGCCACGAAGGTTGCTGCAGCTACTCCATGGTACAGTCTTTTCAGCAAAACTCTTGCTTGATTGATGATGTGTGTTGCATTATTTTGATATGACTTCCATATAGTCGACACACAAGTGTTGATAGGTCAAACATCAAACACCTGCATTACAGTCTGCAAATATATACATATGGCGTGTATATATTTTCACATGATGAACAACAAGAAGGGACTTCAGTTTTGTGTATTATACAGCTTTTCCATCATGTTTGATTCTGCCATGGTAGGCATTTAGTCCTAACTGTAGCATTGAGCATCCAGTGCAGCAGAAATGCGTCTGGAACGTTTCTAAGTTGGAAATCTAGGACCCTCAGGTCCAGAAAGGAAGCAAAGGGGTCAAAAACCGTGGAGGTCTACTGGCTTTGGAAAAGAAGGAGAGACAGACATAGGGAGAGAGGGAGCAGTACATACATTGCCTCCACGGGGCGAATGCTTCAGATTATCCTTGGATCCGCACTTTGACGGTACGTGACTGAAGTCCAGCTTCTTGTTTAAAATTTGAGTCTAGAAAAATACAAAGATATGTGGCTCTTTTAATGAAGATGGAAACGTGTTTGTTCATGCACGCACACACACAGACAGCTGCTAGCCGTGCATTGGTGAGACAGATCAGTATTAGGCGGTTATATGGCAACCTATAACCTGATACCTGTGTCAATGTTCCCACTGCACCTGCAGCCGAAAAATCCACCAGGCAATACCCAGTCGATAAAAGTGAAGCACAAATGATTTTGAACAGAGGTCAACTTTATGCAAATGTGCAACAACACAATGCGGCGACTACCAATCCACAGTGGAGAAAAATGTGTGCCTACCAGCAACCAACAGTGCGGAGATGTAGTGATTTAATCACTGTCAGCATGAACACCCCTTAAGGGTTAAACTGCCGCTGTACTCATTGCTGACACTCTTTCCAACAGTTAGACCCCCATATGCCGCATCAACACAAATAAGAAAAGCTTTCACTTATTTTATGCTAATTAATGCTGAAAGTTTTTCCATTTAGTGAAAGCATCACACTGAAGGGCTGAATAGATGAACATGGAGGTAATTCTGGATAAACATTACAAATTTAATTAACCGTAGCATGTAAAACTCCCTCGTTCTAACACCTGCAAATGTCAGTTTGACTTCTTTTTAGGATCCTGATTAGCAAAATTTTCAAAAATCCCCAAGAGATTGAACTATTAAAAATGGAATTTGTGAGTCACTCTGCAAGATTTACTAATCGGTGACAAAAAAGCATAACTTTTTCATTTTATTCGTTTTTCATACATTTTAACATAATGAAAAAGCTAATAATAGATTATTTTCTAATTGTTCTAACATATCATTTTTTTATATAATTATATATAATATGTAATTAAGTTAATATGCAATATGTCATTACATATAATATGTAAATTCATGACTAATAATTAAATTCAATTAAATTCTATCAGCAAATAATTAAAAATAGATTATTTGACATGTTTATATAAATATTATGTTCTTGATAAAGAATTATGAAAATATAAGTGAAATGGCTTGCCTTTATTCTGTGAGGACCCTAAATTTGTTTGCAAAAAAACTTTGAAAAATAGAAGTAGCCTTTGTAATATAATGTGTGTAAGAATAAGAAATATGAGGCCATTTTTGTGAATCAGTCTGTTTGAAGTATAGTCTATAAAGGCTAACGGTACTGCAGTCCATCAGACACCCGAGTCAAACAATAATATCTGACCGCCGTAGTCAATGTACAGTGACAGTTTCACACATCATCTGATGCACAATCTATTTAGCTGTTACTGCACAGAAGCGTTCAACAGTGGACTCGCTACCAAGCTGTTGTAGTTACATGCTTTTAACAGGCCTCAGCTGTTTTCAAAGACAGTGTTAATTTATTAGGTTCAGAAGCAGGTCAAAGTGAACAACTGTAGTCAATAGGTCCTAGATTTCCAAAGCTGAATAAGGTGTGCATAATATCGACGCAGAAGGGCTGATGGAGAACAAAGCACAGATGATGAACCTTCAGGAAGAGAGACAGCTGCACTGGAGCCAGAGCGAGCGTCTGTGTTTGGTCTCCAGAGATACATGAGTCATGAAAGTTCTTAAGTCTGCATACACTCTTCAAGCTATGACATAGTCAAATGTGGTACAGTATGTTCAACTGTGATCAAACGTGCCATGAAACACACACAGACAAACAGATGATGTTAAATGGTTCATATAATGAGCAATCCATGAATATGAACACATACGCCAACATTCAGAACTCAAAACTTCCACCAAAGTTCAGAGTGTTTATTTTAGGTACTTTTAAATAAACTAATTTAGTTGAAAACTTGTCAACTAAATTAAAATGAATTGATTGCAACTCCTTACCTTAACATTTAAATGCAACAGTTTAAATTTCAGTGCACATTATTATTATTTCTAAATTATAAAAAGTAAAAAGAGCTGATGCAGCTTTTAGATATTTTAGAATATTAATCCAATGAAAGTTTCTGACATTATTAATCATGCACATGCTTTTTGAGTTTTCAGACTGTGCCTGTCCGCTTCAGTGGCCCTCAGTAGACATATTATGTCATTAAGCACAGACAGCAAGGCACTCTTACCCAGTCTCACCCATGGGCAAACACAGACTGGCAGTGGCCGCCTCATGCCCGGTTACTCAACCCTAAAATATAGTACCTCATGTCACTGTCTCTTAGACCTGTTCCATGAGTGACTATGCTGAGGAGACACCCGCTGTCATCCAGGGGTGAGGGAGCATTTGGGCCCAGACAGATTCAGGGCATGGCAGAGGTTATACAACACACACGCTCCTCAGGGTGTCCTGAGTGCCCTGGAATTGAACTCCTGAAATCAAATGCCATTTTTATTCATTCATCACAGTCTACAGGACAAACTACTGATAAACTTGGGGGTCACTATCTACATTTTTGTTTGTGTTTTGACAAATAAAATATTGAATAGATAAATGCATAATAAATCATAAATCATTTTGAGTTATTTAACTAGAAATGTTATTAGATATATTCTTTAAAAAATATATTTAAAACATAAATTCTAATAATATGTAAAGATTTTCCAGTACAATCATTTTATGATCAATTCCAGTCCTGTCTAACATTTTTCCACATTTAATACTGTTTAAATGCTTGAGTTTGAAGCATTTAATATTGAGCTTCGTTTTGTCAAAGTTTTTACACTGAAAGTGCAAGAAAACCTGAACTCTAACACTGTCTCCAACTGCACCAACAAACAAATTACTCCAATGTCATTTAAAGTCCTTCCTCATAGTTTCTCACTGCAGTCTCCCACCCCAGTAACCTCACGATCTCCCGCTCCTCTGGTTGATGAAATCCTTTTCTCTGCACTGCTGCACTCTGCCACAAGCCAGACATAAACATGTCACTCCAACACACAGCCTACACCCTGGTCATTACTGCAAGCTTGCATGAAATGCCTTAAAAACACAAGGCGTGTTTACATCACGAGCCTGTCCCCATCATCCAAGCTGAACTCTATTTAACCCAGAAAAAAACCCCACCCTGGTGCATATCTGTATGTGCACTTATGTGTGTATTATTTAGAGGTTTTTCACAAACCCAGAATGCAGTGCAGGTGTTTTACAACCTACTATACAATCCAAGAATTCTGTAACAGACCAGTCTATCAAGCATTTCTCTAAGGAAAGCAAAATACTGTCACAAGTATCACATAACTTTTTTTTCAGTATTCAGGTGAAACCTAATGGTATTTGATAAAAATGCATTTATTTAAATGTAACTTGTATATTAAAGTACATTCTAGTCAGGCAAGAATCAAGACAATCTAAGATGAGTGAACTGGCCCAACAGCTACAGTATTATCTGCAATAGTGATAAGTGCGAGACACAGTAAAGCACACTTGAAAGGACAGTGTGCCCACAGGGGACAGAATCGACCCTGAAGGAGCAGAACAACAGCAAGAAAGATAAATGGGAAGAGGGGAAGAGGAGAAGAGAGTGGAGAGTTGGCTTTTAGCATCAGCTGAGGTGAAATCAAGATGAATTGTGAGCACTTGGACTTGCCTGGCCCCCCTTGGGCTGGTACTTGATGTTGTCAATAGAACCGATCTTGGACTTGACATTCTTGAGATCAGGCAGTGGCTGGTTAACGATGCGTAGCTGTTTGGGTGTAGTCGCCGGGGATTTTGGTGGTGTTCGGATGATGGCCACTCTCTTTTCTTGGGACAGCAGGCTGAGAGATTTGGGAGTGCCCGGAGTGTGGGGGGTGCCCGGAGTACGGCAGGAGTAGCTGGGAGGGGTTCCAGGGGTGATGGCCGTGGACCCGGGCGTGCGGGGTGTGGAGGTGCCACTGCGGGCCGAGCGGGACCGAGCAGTCTCTACGCCTTCAGTGGAAACACAAGTGATTGGTTTAGGCGCTTGGAATTAGGGATAACACTTTATTTCGTAAGTCCACATTCTACTAACAGTAAGTAACTTTGCAACCACATGTCAACTAGCAGTCATTAGAGTATTAGTAGACCGTCTGCTTAATATCACTTTATTTTGATTGGTCCACAACAGTTGCAAATTAATGAGAATAAGTTGACATGTAGTTGACATGTAGTTACAATTAGGAAGTGCAACATCAGAAAACAAATGTGAAAATGACTTAAAACACATTTTAAAAATCATTAGTGAAAATGCTCTGGTTCTGCTTTTTTCTACTTTCATATTTTTTCACATTTTATTATCAGCATGACAATATACAAGAAAACAACCACAACACCGCATTAGATAGACCTGTTTTCAGAAGTTTTTAAATATATATATATATATATATTGATATGGGTTAGGGTTAGCTTTCATTAAAGATCCCTGGAAAAATCATCAACATTCCCACAAAAATGTTAAACAACACAACTGTTTTCATTATTAACAATAAAAAATATATCTTGAGCAACAAATCAGCATATTAGAATGATTTATTAAGGATCATGCGGTATTTTAAAAAAATATTCAAATAGAAAATAGTTACTTCACATAGTAAAAATATTTCCCAATATTACTGTTTTTATTGTATTTTTTATCAAATGCATGTGGACCTGCTAAACAATGTATAATATATAACAATAATATAACATAATTCAATACTTCAAGCAAGTGTATATTGTTTTAAAGATTTGTAGATGTTTTTACTGGTACTAGTTAGAAGCTCATTAAAACATAATTTTTTACAGTTTTTTCAGACTTTTGGTTCCCACTTCAGATGATAATGTATACAAATATTTTTGATGGATTTGAATGACACAAACACATAGTGCAGAACAGTGTTTATACTCACATGCATTATGGAAAAGGCAAGTGTAAACAAAAAAAGTTGGGGGAAAACTTTTGTGTAATAGTGCCTATGATAATTTTTCACCCTTTTTGAATTAGTTAGTTGCATTAGTGGAACATTGTGGGTTTTAATGCTGTAACTAAATGTGCAGTGGAGATGAATAACTTTTAATGGCACTCTATTTTTATGGTGACTATCCCTGTACAGGACAGTGGGTATGAAGGACCGACAACAAACGGTGAAACATTAGGGACTGATACTCTATACCTGTCATACTATGAGACCTGCCTGTCCTGTGCTCTGCTTTGACTTCAGTACGGAACGCTACAGGAGCAGGGGAAGAGAGGGGGTGAGTATAGTGAGTATGAGTTAAAGATAGTCAAGAAAAATCGAGAATGTGTCCAAAAGTAGATCTGAATATGTTCAGAAAGCTTTAAAAAACACAAGTTTAGATTAATGCTTCTTTCATTCATTCATTTAAAGTTCAAACTGGCTTTTTGCGAAAGATATGAAAATAAAAACCATGCAATATTGATCACATGACTTATCAAATAATAATCAAAATCAGTGATAATATCTGATCATTGTCAAATATTGGAACATTATGCGGTTGTACTGATTCAGTGCAAATAAGAAAACACTCTTAATTTTAGAATCTAGAATATCTAGAATCAATAACATAGTAAGTGTGCATGAGAATGCCTCTTACATGTGGGCCTGCGTGGTGCTGTGGACCCGGAGCTGGTAATGGAAGTGGAGCTCTCCTCATGATCGGCCATGTGTGGGCGGCGAGTTAGTATATATGCTGGCCGTGGAAGTGACGACCTTTTCTCTGGGCTCCGAGAACCACCATCCTGAGAACAAAATCATTTATCATGTTACAATCATGGTCAAGTTAATGGGATAGATCACCCCCAAAGTAAAATGTATTCCCCCTAAAAACATTATTTTGAATTTTAACTTTATCTTCCAATTGACAAAACGTTATGTAAAACACCTCTTTATAATTCATAACAAATCATGCTGATGAGGTGAGAAAATCATTCATTTTCACTATTAAGTTAACAAATTTCAGGTTGGCTTCCTCTTTGGAACGTTCTAGAAGCAAACAGTTTTCCGAAACATCTCGTTCCCTGCTTACCTTTACAGCATATGAATTTAGCGATACTTGTGGGCCCGCAGAGGAAGGGCGGGGCTCATATAGATCTGCCTCCACCAACGGGCTCCTTTTATTGGAGGAGCTGGCCGAGTTTGGCCGGGCTGGCAGCAAAGCCTCTGCCCGAATTTTAGAAGTGGGGATCTTTGTTAGTGTTGTGGGATTGGAGGTCTATGATGAGAGGAACACGGACAGATGAGCCATTCATGCACAGTGAAAATGAAACTAAAAACATGAGCAGAAAATGATATGAGACATGACAGCATGTTTAACCAAATGAAATGAGCAACATCTGACCACACATTTGGGGATACTATGGAATTCACCAGAATGCATAACTACTCAGGAATTAAATATAGACAAGCACAAAAAAAAAAGAAAACGTCTAGTTTATCCATAGTATTAATGCATGGACCGTTTAACTGCTTGAGGGGGCAATACTGTATGTCTCACTTTAAGATTAAAGGAAATGAGGCAAAGAGGTCATGCAAACTTGTAAAACAAACACAAAACAGATACGAGATGGAATGAGCAGGCAACACAAAGAGTGGAAACCAGGGCAACTGAGATGCAAAGAGGCTATATATACTGTACATGGGCAGTTGACATACTGTATCAATGTGTCCTATGGTGTGACGTAAAAATTTTATTTCTACGTTTTTAATCTGTCAAACCAAAGGACACAGACCAATTTTTATTAGTCATCTACCCATATATTGAATTAATTTTAACACATCACAGGTACTACAAAAAATATGGCATAACAAATGACAAAATGAAAAAGAGGACCTTTGTATGTTTGAGTGTTGCTGAACGTCTGTGTAAAATGTTCTGAAGATAAACGGTTAAGTTCACCCAAAAATTTAAATTAGGCTGTGTTTTACTCACCTTTGAAGCATCTTAGGTGTGTGTGACTTTCTTCTTTCAGACGAATCCATTCAGAGTTATATCAAAAACTGCCTAGACCCCTCCAAGCCTTTCCATGTGAGGGATGATTTATTACAGATTCCAGCACTTTATTTCACATCTTCCGAACTGTATACAGCAAACACTCGTTTATCCTCATCAAAAGGCTTGGAGGAGCCTGGGCAGCTTTTAATATAACTCTGAATGGATTCGTCTGAAAGAAGAAAGTCTTACACACCTAGGATGATTTGAAGGTGAGTGAAGACCAACAACATCGAAAAACAAACTGATATGATGTCATTTCAAACTAAATAAGGCTGAAACAAAGTTCATTTTGGCTCCTAACGACCTTTGAGCTACTCTTGGTCTATATGGCTTCTCATTCAAAGGAGGTCAGACGTGAGAACAGCATCTACAAGTCACTAGCAATATACTGTAAATAGACTGTGTCAAATAGCTGAACTGCCAGATATATCTTCACCTGTATGATTGCTCGCAGAGAGACTTCAAAGGCTCAGAGAAAGCATTTAATTAATAGAGAGAAATTGCAATGAAGTTTGATGTCGAGGACCCGGAGTAATGCAAAAAGCGATGCAGAGAAACATCTAAAATTATTTTCCAAAGCCATGAAAAGACTGAAATGAAAGAGATATAAAAGATATAAAGATATAAGATAGCAAGCCTACTGCTGCTACTGCTGTTGTTCTTTCAATAAGCCTAAGTGAATTTAAAGGTATGCAATAGGACTAAATTAAATGCCAATAAACATACATACTTCATTTGAAATATATCGGGCCTTAAAATACAGGCTAATTAAAATTTCTTGGTGAACTAACCCTTTAATTTAAAAAATATTGCACCAAAACAGCCAAGCCACAGTTTGTGTCTTTCATTATTAATAATTGCTGCTATTTCTGAGTACTTCAGCTAATCTTTAGTATAGAGACTGGACTATCTATTGATAACCTATTTTAATTGGGATCATAATATTTGTATATGATTGAAATCTGATGTGATGCTTACAGATGCTCTGTCTCTGGAATGCCTGGCCACACTGAAGGGCAGTCGACCATCTGCAGACACTGCAATGAGAAAAAGAAAAAGAGAGGCAGAGGATGATAAAGAGAAGAGATACATACTGTGACCATGATCTTATGATCTTCAACGAAAATAAAACAAAACACTACACACAAGCAAATACAATGCAAATGTAGTCTTGTATACAAAAGCACCCACATGTGCTTGAAACACAGTCTAATCTTAAAAGAAAAAATCATTGCATTTTGATAATTAATTAACACTTGTTTTGTAAAACTGAAGGATGCAATGTGGCATGTACAGTATGACTTGTTGAAGAGGCAATCCTACCTCAAACTAACGCCATCAGTTAAGATAATGTTGCTAAGTGAGCTGGTCAGATGTTCCAAGTAAGGAAGCAAGTGTTATGAAAGCGCCACAAAACCACAGTGTTTAACTTTTCAAGCAAATCAACATACAAATGGCTTATTTGTGGCTGACCCTGAAAATTATACTAGGATTTTTTATTTACTTAACCACCACCCAGTACCTTTTCTTTAAATTCGCAAGCCAAAGTATTTCTAATTGGGATACTTAGGATCAAAAATGAAACTGACCATTACCCACAGCTAAATATTTTGCAGCTCTGCTCTGAAACTACTTGGCACAAAATAACAGAGAATTTGAAAATGAACTGTATTACATAAAAGGCTGTTCAGTAAAGCCTAATTGGGGCATTGCAGCAATGTATCAGATGTCCAACATAAATTCAAGCACAGTTCCCAGAAATCTATCAGTGGAACTTCATTATGGCACAGTGAGTTCCTTTCCTCCAGGATTCTCTGAGTTCTGAGCGCCCAGAACTCACTCAAACCACCAGTTGCCTGGCAACCAGTGCAATTGGTTCCTGTATGTTCTATACAACAGAATAAAAATGTTACAAAAGGACATAGTGATTACTCTATTCTCATAAAACTAAAACACGTTTAAGTCAAAAGGACATCCTTTAAAAATAACCCACAGACAAACACACACACACACACACACA
>JAUCMS010000153.1:14887119-14898463 GCA_032357445.1 Enteromius radiatus | reverse complement strand
AATCCACAACCTAATGTCACCAGCATACTGCACAGTCCTCATGAAGTCACTGTCAAAACACTGAAACTCACATACAGTAGCAACGCATGCTCACAAATGAACTTTCAAAACCATGAAAGCTCAGATAAAAACACAGCACAAAAGACATGCAGCACAACCACAGAAATCAGAAAATAAAAGTCCCCTTTTACTATGACCAGGTAGCCATTAAAGACAGAGAGGGCTAAAGGTACACCCTAATGCTGACCCTCTCTGCCCTGTGTTGGCACACACACAGATAGCCAGGGGCGGGTGGGTAAAGAAATCAAGCAGAGAGGAGCTGGGTCAAGCCAGCTGTCAGGGCAGATATGCCATTATAAAGGAAAAGCAAGTGCCCTGCTGAGGCTTTCCACAGCTTTGATCAGTTTTCACACAGAACAAGGAACGGACACACAGAACAACAATGATTACAAACCACAGAGATAAGGAAGAAAAAATAAAACTACTGTCTCTCCATGTTGCGTTTCACAAACATGAAAATATGTAAATATTTAAAAGGAGCAGTTCAACTGAGAATGAAAATTAACTAAAAATTCGACTCTCTCATGAATGCGCATACAGCCGTTGCCGGAAAGTCAGCGATTTGAGTTATAATTATAAAAACAGAACTATTTTAAAAACCCATCAATCTGCTTTAGAAGAGGTGTAATGGCCCCTATTCACCAGCATTACCAAGCTTGGAAGAGCCAGGAAAATGTTTTGTTAAAACTCTGATGTTCTATGACTCTATGTAGCCTATAAACTCTACTGTATGTTCATCTGAAAGAAAACACACCAAGGATGGCTTGGAGGTGAGTAAATTGTGGGGTTATTTTCATTTTTGGGTGAACTATGCCTTTAATTTCCTAAAGATTTTACTAACCCCAAACACACACAGCAGTGTACATTACATACTGTACATGAGCAATCTGTACATTATTCAGATTTCTCCTTTGATATTACAGGATTGAAGAAATATTATTTATTTATTAGTATTTGTTACTATTATTAATTTAGCATCAGTAACTGGTGATAATAAAATTTTTGAGGTGTAAAATAAATCACAAAGGCTCACTAACCCAGAATTATATCATTATAAACATATAAACATATATAAAAAATACTTGTGACCAGTTTCTGTACACTTTTTGACGCACCTCTGAGAAATAAAAAAAAAAAAAAAACACCCACAAAAAAAATCCTTACTGTTCCCACTGCCTTCCATTTTATCTTCTCATCTCTGCATGTCTCACCAATGCAATAAAGTCCTTTAGGAGCTGGCCTGAGTGTGGCCAACCTCCAGTATCTCAGGAGGCTCTCCTGCAGGCCTACCTGATGGCAGCCTGACGGCAGTGTCCGGATGCAGCTCCTGCTCTCCCTTCAGTACCGCTACCGCTTCAGCCGTAACCTCCTGCACGATCCGCGCTGATACTTGCTCTGTGCGACATACACACACACACACACACACACACATCAACACACACTCACATGAGCAAGTACACGGGCAAATATTCACACATATTTTCTGAATCAATCCAGACAATATTTCTTCACTTCTTTTGTTAAACCACTTCCAGCAGTACAATTCCAACAATCCTAGTTAAGGGCTGCAAAGAGCTCTCAGCCAATGAGAATGAGACTGTATTATTTTGCAAGCACAATATATGACAGCTGTGCACAAATGTGGTGGCCCACACACTGTCACACACACACACAATTAAAGGAATAGTTCACCCAAAAAGTGGGAATTCTCTTAATAATTAGTCAGCCTCATACTGTTCCAAACATTCATCTTCAGGACACAAATTAAGATATTTTTACTTTTTTTCTGTTCTATGGAGGTCCTACAGGTTTGGAACAATATGAGGGTAAATATTTGTCTGAACTATTCCTTTAAGGTCTTTATTGGTGTTAGTAAAAAATATTAAATGGTTTGAAACAACATTAATAAAAACTGACCCCATACATTTGAGTGGTAGTATAAGTCGTAGGAGACGAGAAGATTCACAAACAGTTTCTTTTCATTAGAATAAACTCAGGAACAACACTTAACAAATACAAAGAGTAACATTTCAACGTAAAGTGTAAGATTAACAACGACTGATACTTGAACTCAGGAAACACAGACATTAAGTACAAAACATAACAAGGGGAAACTGAAAACAAAAACCTGGGGAAGACAGCTGGGAGTAAATTAACCAATAATCACTAAAACAGAAAATACCAAATAAAGACATACACGTGGGAATGGAAAGCAGGAGGACGATGACACACGAAACAAACACAGACAGGAACGTGACAATAAGAGTGGAAATGAAACATTTTGAAGCCTTTTGTTTATGGGAAGTCTCTGTGATTGTTTTTATTAAATGTAGTTTATAAAACCAATTTCGGGAGGAGTGCACAAAGGTAATCAATACTGATCTCCGCATCTCCAATCATCCAATTATCTCGTCTTCCTATCCGATACCTAGCCTCGCTCTATAAATAACCATACCTCCATCCTTCTGTATCTCGATCTTAGTATCCAACATTGAAAATAGGGTTTGACCGATATAGGTTTTTTAGGGTAGATGTACCAATATACAGATTATTACAGATAAAGTAGACCGATAACCAATATTTTAAACCAAAATATGAGTAAAAATGAAAATGAATGTCAAAAAAATAACAAAAGCTTGGAAAAAAACTTTTTAAAATGTTCTTAAATGAGTTTATTGGCAAATCGGTTATGATAAAGAAAGATACGGATAATCATAAAAATGCCTAAAATCTACCAGCATAACAGGCTGATAATCGGTCGACCCCTAATTGAAAACAAATGTGCTACTTAAAATTTTTGTGTGAACTGTAATACATTTTTCAGGTTTGTTTGATTAATGGAAAGTTGAAAAAAAATCAGTAGTTAAAACTATTTATTTGAAATACAAATCTTTTGTAACATCATATATGTCTTTACTGTCACTTTAAATATATTTAATATAACCCAAAAGAAAATTATCTTAATCCCCAAATACATTAATGGCAGTGTATGTGCTCTAATAAAAGAAAATAAATAAGCACTTCAACATGGTCCCAAATATTATGCCTGCTGCTTTTATGTTGTACTCATTTCCCTAATCAGACAGACAAATTTAGTGACATAGGCTATAATTAATCAATTAAGCTAAAAAATGCTGCTCAATGTGATAATCACAGCCAATCAAAAACATGTTTGATGTTTAATATTACACAGTTACTGGAAGTGGAGTGGTCCAAGAGATTTTACTGTGGTAAAGGATATCCAGCACAAGGTATAATTCAGTTATTAACTACATGTGTAATGTGTAACTCAATTTTAGCTATGTCCTTTCAGAGGATATTAATTTGAACCTCTAACTCAGAGGAAAACACTCTCAAAAAAGAAAAGGAGAAAGCTCAAAATGGCAAGAAAATTGGCAGGACTTTGAGAGAGTAAATTGTCATGGTAACGGCAGATTGGGGAGGTATAAGAAGAGACTGCAAGCGATTAAGCAGCGGGCAGAATACAGCCCACGGATTGGCTGGCAACACGCATCCAGGGATAGATTCTGCTTTAATACGGCACTATTAAAAGTATCCCTCGGCTCTTCAAGACACTAACACATTTGCTGCATCCTTACAACACATCAGATAAATTTCAGTGCTGTCTGATTTTAAGCTCAAGATGGATCTAGATAGTGTTGCAATGGCCACCCATAGCTGTTGATTGCCATAGACAGTGCCTACAAACCAAATGTGTAGGAGTAAGAGTTTAAGTGTGTTCCAAAAGCACATTTAGCGCAATGACAAGCTCAGAACAATGTTGTAAAAAGCCATGAGTTGTTGTCATGTTTACATTATTAATCATTTAACATGCAAGCACAAGGAGAGGCACTTCAATTTAACTGAAGTTAATGCTGCAACGATCAGCTAACATGTGCTCTGACACGAGGCCGACACATTAGCACAGACGGAGAAAAACACGGCAGCGAGGCTTACGTCAAAGCTTTCTGAAGAGATGCAAAGTGATTAAGGGCCATTTGCTACTCCTACTCTCTCTCCAGTGCAAACAGACTGCATGATGGGAGTCAGCATCGCTTTTGTTTCTTGTGCACTTTTCAGGCACAATTTCCGCCCACCTTACAGCCCCGGCATCCGCCCACCCACTCACAGACGCACATACACGCACGCACAGAAAGAGAAAAGAGTTTTGCTCAGATCCCATTAGAATAATGTTCACCCACACAGACTCGAGTTTGTGGTAAGCCATCAACCCCTGGTCAGACTCCTCTAGAAAAGAGAGCTACAGTAAATAATTCACTCAAAAATGACAATTCTGTCATTTTTTTTATTCAACACCTGTCCTTCTTGCTGTGTTTTTAAAAGGCAAAAGCAACATTAAAGAAGAAGCACTTTTGATGTTATCATTATTTACACAACTTTTTTTGTAGAGTAGTTGATCACTAAAACATTGTGTTGAACTTCTGCAATGAATCATCCAAGTCTTTAAAGCAGTCTTAAATGTGATTTAAGAGCTGCGAGAACAGAAGTATTACAAATTTGATTTGGTGACATCAGAGATTGCATGACATCAGACGACTTATAGTGCAAGAGTTATTGGACTATTTTATTATTTACAAATGGCAATTTGTTATGATATTCGTTTATCTAAATTTAATGTAAATAAAGAGCTACATGAGTCATTAAAAATGAAAAAAACTTTGCAATAAGGTTTTGTTTGTTCAAATTTAGTTAACTAATATTAGTTAACACAAACTAATAATAAAAAAAAACTTCTAAAATGTTTATCTTAGCTAATGTATATTTCAAGCTGAATCTTGAGTGCCTGCAACCCCTTCAGCCGTGATTTATTTACTGCCTCCAGTAACTTATTGCTTTTATAAAACGGTTAAAGTACAATAAAAAAATATACTATATGTACTGAAATTGAAACATGTTTGTTAAATGCAGTCCTTCCGCTAAAAAATAGTGGACAGCAACAGCAAACGCAAGAGTATGTTCCGTACATGCCTCTCATCTAACGGAGCTTAAATACAAACAAAGAATAGCAGAGATTAGCCTATTTTTAACACTTTATATGATATTTCTCACACACATACATATGCTTATCTCTCAGCATGACAAACGTCTGTTTTCTGTCTTTTAGTTTCAAATAAGAATGATTTGCAAGCATTATTAGTGTAAACTGATGGAAATAATCATACCTGAAACAGAAAACTAATATGCAGTAATATTCCCTCCTCACGTGGGAAACTGCAAGCTTTCACAGCACACCACACACCACACGAAATCGCTTACTTCCTTACTATATAGTACCCGAAAAACAGTATTCGAGGTGAGTAGTATGTCCGAATTCATACCACTACCAGAATGACCTAATGCTTCCACCCAAATTCTATAGTAGGCATACCATGGACACTTTCCTATCCCATGTGGCGTCATATTCGAAAAATGATGGAAAGTTGAAACGCGGCTCATTTCAATTGTAAGTAACTCAGGAAAAAAAACGTTGCTTATTGTGATTAAATTACACTTGTTTAACACAATCTAAATAAACGGATTACTTTTTGAAAGTTTAAATTTTCGCACTGTTGTGACGACGCATGACATGTGACAACATCAATATGGCGGATGTGGTACGTCCGAATTCCATTCATACTACCCACATTCATAGAACATGCGGTAGTATGTTCGATTTTAAATGTAGTACCTACTTAAGCAGTATGTGATTTCGGACGCAGCACGATCTCCTTGTGAGAAATGTTTATTTAGACGGGGAAGGGCGTGGTCTCAAAATTAAAGATGAAAGATGCAACATAGCACCAGCAGGGGTCACTCATACTTCATTAAATAAATGACAGACATTTAATTTTGCCGAAATACATAATACACAGAACAGTTTTATGCCGTATTAGTGATTGTTTATGTTGCTAAGGGTTTTGCTCAGTGATACACACTGATACAAACTGTTAGGTTAAGCGGTCACAGCCATGCTGTATCATGAATAAAATACAGCTGCTGACCAATCAGAATCCAGGAATGGAACTAACCATTTTATAATATTATTTAATGCACCTGAGCAAAACTAATCAACAATGAAGAGCTGTATTTTATTACCTACCATTAACAAAGAGTAATAAACAGGGTAACACGTTATTTTACGGTTTACTTGTTATAAAAGGTTACATGTACTAACTACTGTAATAAAAATTAATTATGCATAATGGCATGCAAGTAACCTTAAGCCTAATGCTAACTTTATTCATATAGTACATGCACAAGTACATGTAGTTAAGAAACATTATTCAGTACTTAAATGTATTATTACACTTTAACAAGGACACCTTAAAATTGAATTGAAAGTGAATTGTTCATTCTTAATTAATGTTAGTTACCTTTATAGTGCTTTATTCAATACATATTTCAAAGTACTTCATTGTAATAAACAGGAAACAATAATAGGAATTACAGTAAAATTCGTAAAATGTATAGTAAAATGCTTTATGCTGTGTAGAAAAAGATTTTATGCAGGTTAATAAACAATGACAAAATTTTTCAGCAAACTGTTCCTTCACTCAAGTGTTCTCTTCTACGAATACAGCTGCTAAAATCTAATAAACTGCATAATTTCCTGGAATAAAAGATGTTTACTATGTAATGATGAATTTGAAATAACAAATTACATAAGCTGATCTTAACAGCCAATTACTGTATGACTCAACACGAGGGCAGATAATATGAACATAACCAGAGACAGAGTGAATTGAATCATTTATACATATCTAGCTCTCTCTGGTCTAATAATCATCCCCTAGCAAAACAGATAAAACTATATGGCCTGTCATCTTTTTCTCACTTATATGCTTCAGTATATCACCGCCTACTTTATCGTTGCACCATGTGTGTAAAACTGTGTCACTATAGATTCACTTTCAGGGCAAACCTGACCAGTCTATCGATGTCTTTGTGTCTGACAGATGTGTTGGTGTGTCTACCCAGCATCCCCCCCCCCTTGTGCCTGTCCACACCCATCTGCAAGAGATGTGCTCGGACTGCTGATCAGATGGGTTTGCCTCCAGCACACAATAGCTCACATCCCTGAGACAGCAGCACACACAATAAGTAAATACCCAAAAAAGTAGCTCAAACACAGCCACACACTAAAAGATGAAGAATTTTGCGTGGTACATATCTGTTATTCACATGGACAATCATATTTCCCCAGGTTGCAGAAATCAAAGTCAATTCTATTTGCCGGCACTTTTAGAAAACATGCAATATAGATACACAAAATCTGTGCTGATCCACAAGTGCAAATATGCTAACAACTACTGTAGTTATTCTCATGCAGCAATGTCATTTAAACCTAGAAAGAACCTCTAACCAACCACCCGTCAGAAAAATCAAAGCTCTTACCAAAAAGTGAGTGCCGGTTATCTGGTTGTCTGGAGGCAAATGCTTCCCTCTGCACTCTTAGTCGTGTCTGCCTGCCAAAAGCAAGCCGGGAAGGAGGAGGGGGACGGCTGGTACTCCATGCCAGGACTCCCCCGCCAAAGAGCAGAGCTGTTGCCACAGCAACACACAGCCTGGGCCCAATCTGAATGGTCTCCCAGCATGCTTCAGCTGTGGGTTTTGCCGCCCTCAGTGTGTGAGTGACACACAGTCGTATTACAGACTCTGCATCTGTGCTGCTATCTCATGGTTTCTCTAAATTAGTGGATCTTAAACTGCAGATACTGTACATAGCCTGTAGGTCATGAAATATTCCAATAACAACTAATTAAGTTGTTAATTAAAACAGTAAAAGTATTGTTTATTATTTGTCATATTTGTTGGTGTTGCCAGTTCCAAATGATTAAAAATGCAATGCAATGCAATGCAATAAAATAAATCAATAAAAAAGATGATAAAATGATTAATGAACACAACAATAAATGAATCCCTAAAAGCCACAAGATTTGAGTTAAATATAATTCAAGTTTATATATTATGTATAGTTATGTGTCAAAGTCACTAAATAAAATAAAATAAAATAAAATGCTATTCTTAATAAAAATTAATGCAATTTCAAGAATGTGACAAGATAATTTAAGTCTGTTATGTCCAGTTATGTCAAAGTTTTATATCCTACATGTAAGCATTAAAATAAAAATGCTATTATTAATAAATGTAAGCAAAAACTTTTTGAATCATATTAAAATGAAAAATGAAAAAATTAAATTAAATTAAATGAAAAAAAAACGTATAATACTAACAAGAAGTCTTAAATAGGGTTTTTACGTAATTCACACCATTTTAGGTCGGCAAGCTTTTCCGTCCACCCCTATAATTCAAGCCAACAGCTGCCTCAGCAAGCAATCTCTCTCTCTCTGCTTCTCAAGTGTCCCATTCTTTATGCAAAGCAATGTCATATGTCGCACTGTCAGTATTTCGGTCTAGCGCCTCTTGTGTGTCTGAAGGGCTCTTGAGCGTGCTGGCCATGCCAATGCCCCTTGGCTCAAAAATCTCACCATCACAGAGTCACAGAGGCAGAAAAACTGTTCTCAGGGAAGGAAGGAATTTCTCTCCACGGGGGCACATAGTCAGACCCAATCTTTAAAATCAAGCAGTTTTGCTCACGTCAATAGCCAACTCAGTGCTGAAATATGAAAACACAACCTGGAATCATTAATTAAACAAATAGACGCAAGCAAAAGAAACAAGTTGTTCTCTTTGCTCACAGTGATTTATAACGGCAGCTTTGTTAATGAGAAACGCATGAGCGATGTTAACACACAACCCTGGCTGAAGGATCATTAGCATTAGAGTTGGGAAGTCCATTTCCATCACTCACTGTCAGGGATCTGTGCAGTGATGCTTTCTGCCCGGCTTTATGCGTATTAAGTATTTATGGAGGTGACAAGGGAACTGTGATGATTTATACAGAGGACAGAGATTATTGGAAAGCAAGGGGATTTCATAAATACATAAAACTCCTAAGAAAAACATACACTTAACTTTCAGCAGTGACATATAGTAAGAGTAAACCATACACGATGGGAGCAGTATCTGAAAAAAAATGGATGCATATAAAATAAATAGATTCCTATAAATATATATTTAAAAATATGGGAGATTTCCAAAAGGGATGCAGACAAATTCTTTTGTGTGCAGGTTGTATCAAGTCTTCTTACCATGGTCATATAATAAGGAAAACTAAGTTAGGAAACTTGACCCACCCAGTCATGTGTCAGGTGACAAGGACAAAGTACAATAGATGCCATTATTCCCAAAAACAAAGAGAACTAACTGGGAAAAAGTCCTATGATCTCAGTGCAGTTGCTCTTTTCATATATGAAAGGGGACATTTATTGCAAATGATTAATAATTATTATTATTACATAAAATGAAAAGTGTACACAGTTTTTGTGTGATGTAGACAGATGTCAGAGCATTGCTTTTAATAACTGCAGATAGGCACTTTGAACGATGGATGCATCTGTCTCTTCATGTGTCCATCTAATTTCACCCTACTATTCATCTACAAATTTAAACATCAACATTTCTGCTGATGTGTCTGTTCTACCCCTGACTTTGCACAACCCTTCCCACCCTGTACCAATTTTAACATCAGTGAAATGCATGTAACAGAAAAGTTATGTACATTATATAACAGTATATAACAGAATAACCCATATAACTGAAAAATGACAAGGATCGTAAAACATATTTAATATTATTATTTAGCAAAATATTTATTTAGTAAAATCTGTGTGATTAATTACACCGGACAAAGCCAATTCATCTTAATATTCATAATATATAGTTATCAATATATAGTATATACTGTAGTTAGTAAGGTTTTTCAGAGTTATTGAAAGAAATATGTCATACTCATCAAGGCTACATTAATTTAATCAAACTAAAAAGTAGTTTTCCGAAATATTACTACAATTAAAAATCATAGTTTTCTGTTTTAATATATAATGTATTCCTATGATGACAAAGCTGAATTTTTAGCAGCCATTACTCCAGTCTTCAGTGTCACAGGATCAGAAATCATTTGAATGTGCTGATTTGATGCTCAAGAAACATTTCTTGCTATTATCAGTGTTGATAATAGTTGTTCTGCTCACTATATTAATTTTTTTCAGAATTCTTTGATTAATAGAAAGGTCAAAAGAACATGATTTAAATATTTAGCATATTTACAAATGTCTCTACTATTACTTTTGATTAATTTAATATATACTTATTCTTTGGGGAGGGAAAAATGTTTTTAGCAGTATTTTGTGAGTACATTGATTTTGGGGTGAAACATTTGTAAAATTCATTTTTAAATGTCTGTGAAGGTGCACATGTTCTTGTGCCTGCGTGTACATGTACACCTCTACAAATGTACAGCAACGCCGGTATTGTTTGTGTGTGTAATAGGCAGTTGTGATCCATCATTAGAGGGGTAATTAACAGCAGCACTCCCTCTCTCCACGCAGGTTCACAGCAGCAGCTCTCACTATCAGAGGGTTGCCATGGCAGCTGCTCCCCTGCAATTTACTCTGCCAGACCTTTGTTCAGCATCCCTGCAATCTTTCCTTTTACATTTTTTGTGCTGACATGAGAGAAGTGCCACCTCATTTTCTTCCTCGTACACCCCTGAGGCCTCACAAATACCCAGACAGAAAAGCTCAGGTCTTACTTCCTTCCACATGCCAGAGTCGTCTATACTCTCTGGTTTCCAAAAACAAGATTAAACTGCTTTGGAGACATAAGTGCAAGTGTATGACACACCATGTCTTTTAAAATGGCAACACACTCTTATTAACCCTAGTCTATCATTGCAATGGGAAAAACCAGACATTATTGTTCACTCTTTCTTAATTATGTCTTTCCATTCACTTTACATTAATAGCTGTCTTGCACGATGGAACGCAGGGAGCTTGTGTTATTTTTTATGAAGTATTAAGATAAACCATCTGTGGATGTAGTTTGGCTGCTCTGAGTATCTATTATAACTATTATATCTATTATAACATTTCAGTCATGTTCCAGCAAGTTTGCAATCATATAACGCCCTTAAAAAAAACAAATAACGGGATACAATATTGTTTTTGCTTTTGACCCCCTGATCTGTGTAGACTGCACAAAAATTTTGACTGCTGGCTGTAATCAACAGTTTCAAACTCATAATCCACTCAAAAAGACTCAGATTATTTTCTTCACCATGCTGGTCTATTTTTGTAGCATGTATGTATATATATATATATATATATATATATATATATATACAGTATCTCACAAAAGTGAGTACACCCCTCACATTTTGGTA
>JAUCMS010000153.1:14850156-14872239 GCA_032357445.1 Enteromius radiatus | reverse complement strand
ACCAACAAGCTACTGAGAAATGTAGTTAAACTAGTAGCGTCACTACTTGTAGCGACGCTACTGCCCATCACTGGATATAGGTATGTCTTGCTATTTTTACACCAAATCCAATCCTAAACCTACCCGATGCAAAACTGATATAAAAAGGCATTTGTTAATGCAACCATGTCATTTTAACTTTCCTTTTATGCAGATTTGAACTGTTTAGTCGAACCATTTGTTACACAGGTTTTGAACCAGAGCGCCTCTCTACATCTTTTTACTCCGTAAACCCACCATTTATGAAAACCCATAGATATGAAGCTGGATATGTGAGATGCTAACATTCAAAAGCATCAGTTTTCAAATCTCCAAGCATATTAATATTATTTTGAAGTCATATTACATTCTTCAAGTAATTAATCAAACTATTAATTGAAAATTAATTGAAACTCTGTAAATGTGTGTGAAAAGGAATAAAAGTTGCCTGACTAAAGTTCATTTCTTTTAGATACTATAGGTACTTTTTGGTACATATTGTGTATTGCTTAAAAGTGCACCCATGTATGTTTATGCAATGAAACCAGGTGGGAAGACCGATATGTGACAACTAAAATCCTACTGAAATTAAAGACCTAATATTTTATATATATATAATAAAAACAAACTTTAAAGATTAAATTTTTGCAGCATTGCAGAACAGTGGAGTAGTATCACAGATGTTCCAGAGTCTGCTCTGCACTTATATATAACTCTCATTATATAAAATAGCAATATTTAATATTTTTGTTTAATGAGAGTTATAAAACAAAATGACTACAAACATCAGTAGCGTGGCCTGCTTCCTGGCCCACCTTATGCTCAACTTAGATTAGTACTTTTCTAAAGCACCTACCACTCAATATAATCCCTCAGAAGTATGGGGTAGATCCGACCCACGATGTGCATGAACTGGACACTAATTCTGTAAAGCAACAACATTGACCTTAATCTTTTAACAGGGTGTGAAAGAATCACCTTTCCAACAAAGAGCCATGGGTCACTGTGTTACAGCTACATCTGACTCGTATGGCTTGGCTTTGACCAGTTGATTTATAGTAAGAGGTACTAGGATCTAAATCTATAGGAGATACGCACATGATTTACAACTACACAGTGGTTTAGAAACTCTATAGCATGAAATCATACAAACAAATCTGCTAAATAAATCTTCCATTATGGGTAAGACAAACTCCAAGATTACCCTGACTAGTATAAAACTGCTTTAGACAACAGTATTGTATTTAAAACAAACAATCAGCACAACTGTGAACTTGATAATTCTTGTATACACAGATACTGTAT
This sequence comes from Enteromius radiatus, assembly GCA_032357445.1. NCBI lineage: Eukaryota > Metazoa > Chordata > Actinopteri > Cypriniformes > Cyprinidae > Enteromius > Enteromius radiatus. The sequence goes on along the minus strand of JAUCMS010000153.1, from coordinate 14,870,916 downwards.
AAACAGTTCAATAAGAAGTTAATTCTATGTAACTTACATTTTAGACATAATATAACCAATTTTTTTTGTCTGTTTATGGAAATGGGTGCAAAGAAAATCACTTCTTTGAAAAACACATTCCTAAATGGACCAGTGTTTTGAATAAATAAACTGAGTGACTCATTTATAATAACAGTTTCTTGTTTGATTCCTGAATGAGTTGGTGTGTTTGAACAAAACAGTTAAGTGAATAAATCAATGACTTGGTCCTCAAAAAACTACTCATTAGAGTAAATTATATAATGGCAAACTTGTTTCATTCTTGAATAAATTAGTATACAGGTTCAACAATCCATACCACAATGCACACAAAGCCTGAAAACAACCGAACAAATAAACAAACAAACAAACTGAAGTGAACTATTACATAATGCATCACGCTAAATAAAGCCTATTGGAATTAGATCATTTTCAGTAGAAAAAAAAAAACAGGATGTGACTGAGTCAAGCAATTGATAAAAACAAAGCAGGCACAGTAATTCTACCTCACTATCATGATAAACATTAAGCTGGAAAAACCCTGCACACGGGCCCCCTGGGACAGCTTATACGATTTGACCCTGAGTAAGAGGGACAGTAAATATTTCATGACTTCTGCCAACTGAAGTGCACTCAACACTACATTGATGGGTGAGGTAATCATTGAACGCAAACACAGCCGCACTGTAACTAAAGCATTTATAAGACTTGTCAAACAAGTGATTCTCAGCAGGGTTATATCTTGTCTCTATTAAGTAGGGTAACAAGATTACACACAGTGGCCACACAGCTAATATAGCGCAGCTCTATAAAACCTCCCCCTCCCTCTTAAAAACATTCTTCTATTCCCACAGGTGTGCTGGATGTCACCTCACTATTGGGCATTTCAGCTGGAAAACAACTGTGTTTTCCGCACACAGATGCTAAGTGAGATGGAAGAGAGCGTGTCCTGAAACTGCTGTATTTATAACAAAATCAATTTTGTCAAGCTCATTCTTGTCTTGTTGTTTAAAGTTTGGAAGGAAAAAAAAAATCTCTCAAATATCAAAACTCAAGCTAGCTCAGAGCGAGCTCACAGTGCCCAAATCTGATGTTATCCATGCTATTTCAAATCAGAGAAATGAAAAATGGGCCAAACATTATAGATTCCGACTGAAATCCCTGGAAAGATTATCCAGTTAGTTTTTATTCATCATTGAAGCTCTGAAGTGAAATTACTCCGTCTCATGATTATTAGAAGTTATGAACAGCACAGAATTAATTACAGGATTTAATGTGAAAAGTATTCACATCTCTGTCTGAAAAAAAAAAAAGCAAAGCTAAAAGCAAAAAAAAAGCATGCCAGAATGATAAATATAGACAGAGAGATTTATAAAGTGATGCTGTAAGTTTAAGTTTGGCAGCATCTAGTTAGAGACCTTAAGTGAATTTGTCTCTAACTAAGAGCCTCCTGGACAGCAGATGGTCAACAGTACTGTGGTCAGAAGTTATCAACAGGTATTAGATGTCTCTCACTAAGACTTAAGCTTGATGTGATCAGTTAGAAATGTCCACTTTAGTTAAATAGACTCCTTTCTTCACAATCACTCCATTGAACTATGCTGCCTTTATATTTTAAATGCATTCATTCCCCGTGGGAATTAATATAATTATTGGTCTATGGCACTAAGTATTTTTAAATCTGCTGGAGCATCATGTGAGGGAAAGATCTGCCAGTGGGTGACAAAAAAAGTTTAGGTGTTAAACAGAAGTATAGTAAAAACATTGTAAACAATGACAGTGGGATTTGGGATCTTCATCTCGTTGCCTGGAGTCCTACTGTCTCTGAGATTCAGCCCTAAAGAGATAAACATCAAGACTGACAAATGGCCCGCAGTCGAGCCTGAGAGCTGTGGAAAAAAGCTCCAAGGAGCCAGAGGATGATGTCAGACCACATGGCAGACATGACAAGAGAAAATATCATTCACCCACAGCTCTGTGGCAGCTCTGTAACACCCAGAAGGCCCACAAGCATTACCACAACATGATTATTATTCATTTGTGAGACTCAGGAAGAACTAGAGTTATTAATTATAAAATAACTCTAACAGCTCACTTTAGTTGCAACAGTGATTTATTTATAAAAGCCTCCTTGACACCATATCACACAACTCAAGACTTAGAAAATCAAGACAGCATACTTACTGTTTACTGCACTGAATTAGCTGCAGTCTAATTGTATCAAGATATAAAGCGATGTGCAAAGTATGGTGGAAATGAGAGAAAGGGATGACTTTCTCGATAAATGCACTGTGTACATCTTCTCAAATAGCGTGAAACTCTTTAAACACGTTGCTCCTCTCGTCCGTTATCGTCTACTTATTGTTTTGATTATGTGCATCCATGTTTAAAATCAAACTGGAACAATGTTTTCAGTGTAACCCGTCCATTTGCTCCAGCCTCATGCACATTCATAACTGGAATGGATATTTGGCAGCCACATCACAGTGATGCAACATTTCTGACAGAAGAAAGGACAGATCATTACAGAGCTATTCTGTGCATAAATCCATCACATTGCTACTAACATAGAATTCAAAACAATCTTCATCAGTCGTTGACAAGGGCCAAAATAATCAAATCTATTAAAATCTAATCTAAAAAAAAATTGTAAAAAACATTTTAAACCCGCACATTTTTATTTGTATTAAGTATTTATTCAAAACTGAAATTATACTGTTTAATTCATGTTTTATACATGCAGTTAAAACGAACAAGAACTTTTTAAACAGAAAAATAAACAAATGATTAACACTGCTTTTAAATGTTTAAAATGTTAGTTAGATATATCATAAATTCAAAACTAAATAATAATAATGTTTAAACAATATAACAATATCTTGGTTTTCTAAAGCTGACATAATTAACTTTTTATATGTAACTGTTTTTCTTTAGGAATAAACAACTGTCAACACTGCATAATGTCAGTGATATTTTGCATAAAGTAAAATTAAAAATCATGGCTGATCCATATTGAATAAAACTATGGAGGAATTAAGTGCCTTGCTCGAGGATACAAATGTGAGACTTTGGATCTCCCCTTGGTGGGATTGAACCTACAACCTTTAGATTACTCACTTTGTAAACCACTACATAGAAGCAAATAAATTCCTCAGAGGAAAATAAAAGAATGCACTGCAGTTTGAGCAAGACCCACAGAGTCAGAAATGTAACAAATCTGCAGTCCTCTGAGTGGGTGTGAGAGCAAACAGAACCAAAAATGACCGGTGGAGACCTGGAAGGTCAAAGGTCAACAGGCTTCAGCGATAAACCTGTCTATTCAGCACAAGCACGTATATAAAAATGACCTCACACTTTATGAGGGAGAGAGAGAGGAGAGAAGTGAAGATCTAGCTGGAGTAAATTAGTCAGCTCAAGCCAAGGTGTCAAAAGAAGCTCCAAGTTCCTATTTCCTCTCTCTCTCTCCTTCTCACCATCTCTATCTTTTATTCACTGCCTCCGTTCTGCTTTGTGAAGAGCACAGGAAATTCCTCTCAAGTGAAATACACATCCCAGATTCAGCGCAGAGATTACACAAATGAGGGCGGGAGACTGCAAAGAGGGACCATTCTTGAAAGAAAGAGAGGGAATCCTGTTGGAAAATCCGGTTTAAACTGGGGACTGTGTTTTGGAACAAGATGTTCCAAAAACCAGGTTGAGCCAGTTAGCAGCTAATGACCATCTTATAAATCAGCTACCATGTTATGAAACATTCAGATACCAATTTAAGCTTGAATTGAAAAGAGCAGGAAAGTTGAATAAAACTTTAGGATAAAAATATTGTACCCTTAATATAGCATGTATGATTTAGTTCTGATATAGCTGTACTAAAATAAAGAAATAAAAATGTTAGTTTATCCAAGAAAGAAAACAAATCATTTATTTGCCTTCATGTTGCTTCAAACTTGTGGAGCATAAAAGATATTTTAAGATATTTTAAGAACGTGAGTAAACAAAACCATTTTGGTTACCATTGACTTTCACTGAGATACCATTGACATTCACCGATTATTAATAGCTAACTGACAACATTATTTTAAATTAGAGGATATGATCATTCACATGATCATATCTGTTTTATATCATACGCCTGCAGCACTTTTGTGACCAGAGAAAAAACATTATAAAGCATAAATAGGCCTATACGAGAAATATATAGCTATTTTACCTAAATAATAAATCAAGAAAACGAAAGAAAGAAAGTTAGTTCTGTATGAATGTGCAATGGGAATCAATTCCGGTGGAAAACTGACGAGATCTAATAAAACTTTCAGATGACACGCAGCTAATTTCTCCATCACTGTAAGTTACCCAAAACACTACATAAAAACACATAACACACGATAGATGCATGTTTGTGCAGCAGAGCAGCTCTCTTTAGCAGTGTATGACGTGACAGACACTAGTTGTGTTCCAAGAATGCGTTTGCAAGTACTGAACATTTACAGGCGAGTTTCGTTACAGAATGTGGTTGTCACTCCCTGTATTGACTGACTCAAGAAGCCTGCCTACAGGGCTGACAACTGTATTCTGCTGCTGTGTGAATGTGGCCAATAAAATTATTTTTTTTTTTTTAAACACAATTTTATATAGGCTATGAGTGGCGTATTTTAACAATGCAGCAACCTTTTAAAATATTTAGATAAAATAAAAACTGTTTAACTGATTGTATTAATCTGTAAAAATTCATAATTCAGTTAACACTTAAACTGTTAAAATTAACATCCCTAATATATATATATATATAATATCTTTGGAATTTGTTATCTGTGGTTTGGAATTATAGGAATAAATGATGATAGAAATGTGTTTTTTTTGGATGAACTATCTCCTTAAAGAGGTCATTGGATGGCCATTTTCCATAAACTGATATGATTCTTTAGGGTCTTAATGAAAAGTCTATAACATACTTTGGTTAAAATTTCTCAATAGTAGTGTAAAAAACACCTTGTCAAAATCAGCTTTGCTTTCAGCAATCCATTCTAGTGCATGTAGCTTTAAATGCTAATTAGCTCTATTGACACCGCCCCTCTTATCCATGGAGTGACGAGCAGACTGTAAACTTCGCAAACTGGTAGTGATGGGAAGATCGGATCAGTTTACCGACTCTGACCTTTGAGTCTCGTTCAGCAAAATGAATAAATCTTTTTTCGAGTCATCTTGTTTATTTCGTTCATTTTAGCAAAATATAATTAAAATGTTACCTGTTTGCTCCCTAACACATCTACTGCTTACACAAACGTTGATCAGACGGCTCATTCTTCCCATGTCAAATAAAAGATTAGTTCAAAATGAACGAATCGTTCAAGAACAACCCATCACAACTAACTGGCTAACTCACTCTTTATTAGGAAAGACAATTTGCAAAGATTCCTTAAAAAAATAAACATACTAACCATATCAACTATCATGGAAGAGGAACTGTGCAGAACTACGTCATTTTGACAGGAATCTGTCTTATTTTAGAAAAGGTTTTTTAAAATAGAGATTTGTTTTACTTATCATTGTAGGAAGGGAGTGTACACACACTTCCAACACACATTTGCATTCAAACAACTTGCAAAGTGAATTTTGCATTAAATGACCCCTTTAAGACTGCATAAGGTATCAGCTTGGTCAAGACCCAACTAACTAGCTTTGTATGATTTTTAAGCAGAGAGGTTTTCTCCTGAGGCCATTAGCTAAGGCATTTGAGTAGAATGGAAAAAGCACAGGCCCCTTTATGGCTCCAAGCAATGCTCACAATGCCCACATCACAACTCCAGGGTGCGGCCAGCAGCTCTGCCCAGTTGGCCTGACTTGCAACTGCACACACAACAACTAGCATAACAGGACATTGCCTTTGATTAGCTCCATATAAAGACATTCCACTCCCACTGCAATAAGACATCCAAAAAGCCACAATTCACCTTTGAAAGTTTTTGAAATGAAACATCAGTTGTTCTATAACTTAGTGAGCTGCTTTACTGTCTAAATAAGGAGTTTTCTTGTAAAACAGCATCCTAATTAAAAAAGGAACATCATAACTTACTTATCTGAAACAGCTTTATCACATAGAGCTACTGTAGCACTGCCAGAAAGACACAACAGCAGACAAATATTGTGTAAAATATAATGTTCTGATCAGATTAAACAATTTTTATATGAAATTTAATATAGTTTGCTGTTGAAGTTATAGTTCGTACAAGGTTTGGGTCTATAAATTTCTCAAATACTGCTTCCACTATTCTTGACTAGAAAAGAAGACAAAAGTACTTTGAAGAAATAGGAATATATGATTTTTTGCAATGCAGGTATAATAGTAGTTACCAGCCTTTCACTTAGAATGCTATCTAGACAGGCAGCTCACTTTTTGAAACAAAGTTTTTTTCTCAAAGAGTTCTAATACATCTGAGAGTGTGAGAGTAAAACAGTACAGAGAGATACAACCGTGTCTTACTTCTTCAACACAAAGTAAACAAAGAGTTTAGCTTAAAGCAGTAGATTGATCATCTCTCTGTTCTGGGTGCCGCTGTCCGACTCTTTCCTGTGCAATTTATATTTCACATTTTCTCCTTCACTTTCTTTGCTCCCATTCATTTACAGATGCAAAAAGATCTGCCCTCTTCTCTTGAGGAGGCTGGAGTATTTCAAAGACACTCCACAGGCAAAGTCCTTCATCTCTGCAAACTGCATCCATAATGAAGGTGTCTTCCCGGCATTAGCGGTCTAATGCCACCTCAATATTTACTTGACTCATTTTTCGCACTTACTGTTTGCAAACAAAACTTGTCTTTTCAACTCAGCAGATTGCCAGTGCTTCACTCCAAAGACATTCCCAGGCATCAGATTGAGAATAATCTCACCCCTTTTCCTTGGTGGGAATATTGCAAATTCACAGCCTGGCTGGAGTTAAACTGCACATTCAAATGTTTTGCCCTATTGAAAAATCCATCTTAAACTTTAAACTGAAACATGATAGGGCATGTAATTTCTAGATGGTCACAAGTTACAGTAGTTCACGCTGGTCATTAGTTAAAAAAAACATTAGTCACAGCCTGGCCACTTTAAATTGTTATGACCGGCTGGTATAAGATGGTCTGCCAGCTTGCTTGTGGGGTCTAGTGTGATGTAAGTATTTTACTAAAGGACCCTCAATTGCAAAGCAGGAAATGTGACCCTGACCCAGCTGCTGTCCCCCAGCTCCAGTCCAAAAGAAAACACAGATACCGGACACCAGATGGCCAAATCGCAGTGTTTAATCGCTCTACAAAGATTTTCTCAACAGCAATGAATTCATGAGTGTTTATAGTTGTATATGAAATTGTTTGCAGTGGTTTAGGAGCCACATCCCCATATATGTACACACACAAACACACACACTGAGAAGACAAGGGTCCTTTCAACAGGGTCTGTTTTCCTCTCGTAAACAGCCGTGCTTCTCTACTAAATGGGCTTCCACCCCCAGCTCCTCTCATATCCTCCTCACATATGGACTCCCCCACAGAGAATGAGAAGGAGGCTGTGAAAGAATTACAAGAGAGGGGGTGGATTCAGAAAGATGTGACTGAAAGAGGAACAAGAAGAAAGGAAGAGCGACATTGAGAACAGAATTATTTAAGATGGCAGTCGAGGACAATAAAAGCATGAGCCATTTCTAAAGAAGTAAAGGTTAAAGTTTAACTTGATGGTATCCTTATGCTGGGAAAAATTGAACAGAAGAAACATTGCATTTTTTTTAGTTGTTGTTGTCAGGTTTTCTGTCTATAACTTAGCCTTCTGTCATGGTTAAGTTTTATCACATATCTGCTGTTTGATACTAACAATATAATGGTAATCAGTTATCAGCTGATTTATCCACATACTGTCAATAGGAAGAAAATCGTTACATGTTACATGAGACCATCTGTAATGGCTCCATGGAATAGACCAGCAAAAAGCAGTAATCAGCAGTCTGTGAATGTGTTTAAGGATTCCTCCCCAATTGTAAATCATCCCCACTTTCACATGCCCAAAAAAAAGAAAAAAAAGCCCCATGAGATCATTATCGTAACAGCCCCAGACACACATCCGGGGAGAGGGGATTTTACTAGCCATAGCTCACTCCTGACAGAGGAAGTCCCAGACTTCAGCTGCAGATCTGGAGAGGTGATGAAAACAGATGAAATCATTTTCCACAATGCAACTGAAAAAAAATTGACTAGACTCTTCTAAAGTGATAATTCATTCATTTTACTAAAGAAAATTCAGGTGTTACAGCAGCTATACAAGATGAGGCATAACCTAAAGTTAAAAATAAAAATATACACAACCAATGGGATTTAGAGTTTTTTTCTGTGCATTAAATTGACAGTGATAGTAAATACATTCATAATGTTACAAAAAAAATCTATGTAAAATAAATGTTGGTCTTTGGACATTTCTGTTCATTAAAGAATCCCAAAAAAAATTTTAAACAAAAAAGCACAACAACTATTTTCAACATTGATTATATGAAATGTTTCTAGAGCACAAAATCACTATATTTGAATGATTTCTGAAGGAAATAATTGAACACTGAATAAAATAATTTTTTTAAGTATTTTTAAGATATAAGATACAAATACTTTTTTAAAGATCATTTTGTAAAATTTAAAATATCAACCTTTTGAATAGTAGTGCACTTCCACAGAAAAAATATTTAATAAAAAAGTGCAACAAATATGTCTACAACCTCAGCTATGTGTGAACATAAAGGTAAATAAACTTGGTATTTTTTTTAATAATGCCTGAGAACCCAAAGGTCAAGTTTTTAGAGGTTCTCATTAGCTGCGTTTACATGGTCATTGATGATTCCTGAATGTACCGTTCACATGAACATAATTTCAACGTAATATTGTCCTAATTTAGGCCCTGGAGAAAGCAATCACATGATCATCATTTACAACCAGTATCATGACACTACAGGACCCTCCCAGGAGAACCGAATACTTTGGATCCACAAGTACCTTCATTAGCAATGATCCATGTCTGAATTATTTTTAAGAGCCAATTAATGGATATAAATGACGGATCCTGACAAACAATCAGATTAATGAAGCATAGTGTAAATAGTGCACTCATATAAACAAGCGCGTGAATGAGATTCTGACGGACTCGTAGGAGGGGGGTTTCTGTCTGCCAGGATGAATCACTTCACTCTCACGCAACTTCAGAACTTCTCTCCAATTGTGCTTCGCTTGACTCCAGACCATTCACAGGGGTATTGAACCGCCGCTTGCTTGTAGAAAGAACCTAAACATTACCACATTGCTGTTATGAAGCTCTGCTTCTGCAATCACTGCTGAACAAGGGGCTGTGAACCACTGAGCATTAACCAGGCCAACTGGAAGGACTGGGGAAAAAACCCAAAGCCATAGTGTTGGGTGTGTGACATTAAAGAATAGACAGAGACTTTGCCGTATTTTACAAGCTATGGCATAAGCAAGCTGAGCAATTACAGCCTGCCAAGCTAATGAAGAGTCATCTTGCTAACAAGTATGCAGCCAATGATGCTTCATCTTGGGAGATCACTATTTGTCAAAACATTCCTCGAACATGTCTCACAATATGAATTACTCAGTGAGGTGACACTATCTGTACTACATAACACTTTGGTGAGTTGCAAACTAAAGATAAAGGAAAGGTCTGCAAATTCATATGGGTTTTTGTGGAACACAAAAGATAAAATGAAAAATGTTCTGTTTCTGTTGTTTAATAAGTCAATGGGCTTCAAAAAAGAAAGAAAGGTAGGAAAATGTAAAAGACAAGCAGCGATTTACTGTTAGCAAGAAGTTTTGCTAACAGTAAATATATAAATATATGAATAACATAAAAGTTGGATAATCTATCAAACCTATTGATAAATCTGTGAAATAATCAAAGATTTTTCAAATAACTGTTCTAATAATCATTAGATTAATCAAAATAAAAGTTTGTTGCAGCCCATCACAACCAACGAAGTTTGTGGTTTTGGTCCCCAAAATTGATTTTATCATCTACGTAGCTATATAATTATATCTATGCAGAAAGAATTTTAAAAAATTTTTGGGTCAACTAACAGACATCCCACATGTGCTTTTACACGAGAGGACAGAGTGGATCTGCACCTCATCTGCGAAGAGACCACTGACAGCAGCTTCCCGACAGTTAAAACAAGGTGCAGGATGTATACATAGCCATCCAAATTACACATGACTTCCTCCCATCCATGCGGCGGGTGCTGCTCTCCACAGGCGGCCCGCGCTTACCACATCTTCTCTTCAGACCCAGCTGGGATATCATTTACACAGCAGCACCAGATGCTAAACCGCTAAAATTCATCACCTGCCTACAGCCATCTTCATTTAATATCACTTAGGCTATTCATTAAAAGTGATGTCTTTGGAGAAATAAGTGACTGCAGAACAACGCGAAGCCTTCCAGCATGATAATAACTAACTGCAATGAGCAATGCGAAGTAATGAGATGTGTCCTCAATTTATACCAATAATATCCAAGCAAAATAATACAATGTTGAGATCTTGTTCCTTTATTGTTTTTTTTTTTACAAACGGACATGTTGGGGTATTTGTTTTGGCCAGCTCAGCTGCTGACTAACCCTTTCCTAAATACTGAGCAAAGCGGGTTGTGCAAAGGCTCTTCTGCTCCAAGCAGTGGGTGGCTGGCAACCAGAACTGTTACCAGGGCAACACTCAGAGAGTCAGTCTCCATGGCGACAAATAACAGCATTAGGAAGACCTTCAAGCGAGCGGATGGAAACAAAAACCACCGGCAGTAGTTTCTCCTGGGCTCTGAATGTCCCTCAGATGACTCGCTTTGATGCTTTGCCTCTCCGAGGATGGATAAATATACTGTAGCAGCCATTGCTATTACACAAATCCTGTAAATTAAATCTGTTTCGATTTCACTGTCCACAGTGATTTGTGAACTGCCTGCGTCTTATGGAAAGGGCATATTAGCCTTCGAGGGTTGTGTGCCATTCGGAATTCTATTGAGAATGGCTTTTGAATTCCAACTGAGTTGAGCTGAAACTAAGGCTAAGTTTTGACTAGTGTGTTTTTGGTTTAAAATGCATAACTTTTGCTATGGTTATGCCTATCATGTACACTACCCTGGGGCTTTCCACCTTTCGAAAACGCTGCAGACACCATTTTAGTTTGAAAACACCAGGGTTGTGTTTCAGTGTAAGTGGAGCAAAACAGCTGCCAACATTCTCTCTGTGTATCCTTGACAATCATGTAAACAACAACATCATGCTCCTTATACTACTCAGAGACATAGACATATGTACGAAATTATTATATAATATGCGAAAAACAGTATGCGAGGCGAGTCCGAATTTGTCCGAATTCATATCAATACAATAGACACTTTACTATCCCATGAGGCCATGGCAGAGGAAGCATCATATTAACAACACAATAACCTAAAACCAACTTCATTACTCATCATTAGCTGCGTTTGTAGGCAACAGGCACGTGCACCCTGTTTTAACGGTCGGGCAGTACGTTCAAATTCTAATGTAGAACCTACTAAAGTAGTATGTGATTTTGGAAGTCTCTTTAAGACAAGCCATGTCACTCTGCTGCCATCTTTAAAATGTGTGTCAGGCATCCAAATGCAGGTCCTATCTCTTTGAATGGGGAAACATCAAATTCACCAAAACTGTTCACTAAGCTTACGATTAAATTTCATACTTAAAATCACCAATGAAATCTGACAACATCTGTGTAATAAAAGTTGTTTGTTCTCCTTAGATAGCATTAAAAAAAGTTTATTTCTCAGGCGAGATCAGTCACTTATTTTAATTCCTAGACGCACATCTCATATTGATAAAAGTTTCTTTAGCAACCGGAACTTCTAACGGCAGATGCATTGATGCACTGACTTCACAAATCAGCGATTGGCTATTTTATTCAGAAGGCGGGGCTTCCTGTGATTGATCAGCCATGTTAAGTGTTGCATTTTCCCCCTATTCCAAACTATACGAGTGACATGTCTTGGGTATTCTACGGTCTTTGGCCCCAGGCACGTAGATGTGGCCACCATGTTGAAATGGTGAACTTGATGTCATTCACCATATTGTAGTTTCACACAGAGCAGTTGGGCCGTTCTGTGCAGGATTGTGGCATTTTTTGAATATTCAAAAAAAAAAAAATAAATTACCTCATTTTGAGCCAGAGTCTGTGCAGTAGAGATCATGAGGTGGAACTGCGGAATCAAAGTCCCGCACACCCAATCACAAGCTCACAATCATGACACCACAACCCGTTTTTATAGCTTAAAATAACTAGTTTAAAGCAAACTTTTTAGAAAAAAGAACACTTGAACATACATTTGCATAATAATAACTACCAACAATGACGGAAACTACATTTGAAAAACAAATTATTTGAAGTGTAATTTAATTATTTAGTTTGTCTCATGTCCCATTAGGTTACATGGAGAGGGCGGGGTTTATGACCTATACCGCAGCCAGTCACCTGGGGGCAATCAAAGACATGATGGCTTCACTTTTCAAGACTTGTGCGGCACACCCCCGATCTCAACGGCACTGTATCTATGCCCATGGATATTTGTTAGTAGATTCCCCATTCAAACATTTTAAGGATGCAGACGAGTCTGTTATTTAAATAATAGGGAATCTACCTTTTCATATCTATGGTTGTACGTGCATGAATGGTCATGTGATATGCGTTTTAGGTTGTGTGTGCAGACCCGTGGTGTAAACGGAGAACGAAAACACATAAGTGTAAATGGGGGCTAACTGTAAAACTATGATTCAAATTTAAACGAAAAGAAGTAGAATTTAAAAAATTATTATTTTTATTTGTATACATAAACTAGACAGACTGGATGAATCGATGGTTGGAATTTGTTAATTTTTGCAACTAAAATTTTCTACCAATTTAATTCAAAATGACAATGCAAAAGGGATAAAGGGTTTAAAGTGAATTAAAAAAATATCTCATTCTTTAACAAAGAAATGAATTAAAAAGGAACTAATTCTTTGATTTCAAATTTTGCATTACCCTAAGACAAATTTTAATGTATCGTTTGAGTCCATCCCTTGATATCTGCATAGAAAACCAGAGTAATTTTTGTCTATGGTTCCTGTGTGCCCATTTGTAAGGAACAGCATGGCACATTCATTAAAGATTCACAATAGTATTACTACTAATTACCTCTGTGGTACTTTGGTCTGAAGCAATTTTCATTTTTGGTCGTTAATCACCTGCGTTCATATACCTCAAGAGATTCTGACCTCTCTCTTCACACTCATGAAGACTACTTTTATGAACTGTGTTAGAATGATCATATTTAACATAGATTAGGATTATGAATAGAAAACAATTTAAAAACATCTATTTACGTTCTAACACAGTCTCAGGAGACAGGAAGTAGGCCATTACCTGACACCTCCTTCTGGTAGCATGCACGAGCCAAACAGGTCACAGAGGTCACACTTCCCGCTGACCCCAGGGGCCAGTTTAATACACATTCCACTGAGAGAGATCTATTCTTTCCAAGAGAAGAACTGTCTTTCATGGCAGTCAATCTCCAAAACCTCTGGGACGCACATGTCAATAACCAGAGCCAGGAAACCAAGCAGAGCATGCAGCGGTCTCCAGATGAACAATATATTTACCAGTGCAAAATGTAAATGGGCTAGTTTTCAGACCTTTCAACGGATTTTATGCTTTAAAGCTTTAAAGCAGGATGTCCCACAGAAAGAGCACAATTGTTGGAAACCCCCCACAAAAATGGGTTTTAAAAAGAGTGTGTTTATGTGTTTGGCTCTGTTAGTTGAGTTTTACACACTCTCATGCTCTTCCAAAACATTTCTTTCTTCCATGGACCAAAAAATAATTATACCTAGCCGGGCCGGACGGTTTTAAGAACTGTCAGGTACGGTTCCATTTGTGCTTCCACAAGCCTGGAACGGCGTGGCACAATTACAAACCGTTCTCGGCACGGTTAGACAACCTTGCTAGTAAAGTGCATGTGTGTGACATGGCCAATCAGGATCTGTTGTCTGGCTGCTAGTTTCTCCGTAGCTTGCTAAGCATGCTAATTGAGTAATGTAAACACAAATTAACAATAAAATCAAAGTAAACTTCTGATTATCCTCCATAACGCGGTGGTTATTTACACCTCATATTATATGTAAACATTCGTGTTACCATGGCAACAACTGACACATTGGAATTTGCGTTCTTTTTCAGCCCTGCAGTGGAAAATGAAACCAGAACAGCCGACTCGGATTGGCGCGGTGAACGGTTCTGAGAACCGTTTGGCCCGATAGTGGAAAAGCGGCTACAGTCTGCAGTATGCTGTTGCTATTGTATGCTGGATATTTAGTGTTGATTTTATATATATGTTTGTTTGTCCAATTATAGACTGTTCCTCTGCAGATTTAATTTGAAAGCTTTTCATGTAGTAGCATGAAAAGTAGTAAAGATTTCCTCATCTATTCCTCACACTTCTCAAGCCCATTCATAAGTAGATAGGAATGCAGATTATCTCTGAGGTAAACACAACTAATCTGTGCTTTCACTTCATTTCTTTAGGTCACTCCAGACCCATTTGTCTTTTCCAGGCCAGCTCTTTCCTTCTTTAGAGAGCCACAAAGAACCAACTCTCTGGGACATTTCATATTCCTGTCTTCTCTTTGTGGGGGTTTTAGATGTACGTAACCCACTGAGACCTCACACCAGCTCTGACTGGTTCAACTACTACTTTCCACAGAAACCACACAATCAAAGCTATGTGTGAGGAGAAACTACGGACAAGTTCAGATGGGAAACATATAACAAATACATATAACAAACACGCCAGCATATACCAATCCATTTGATCTCGAATCAAGTTCATTTCAAAGACTTTTATGGCCTGTCAGCAGCTGTTAAAAATAGGACTTCGGAGAATGCAAACACGTTTTTCTCAGGGATTTTTATTCCTTCAGCGTTTGGACCGATAGCTAGAGATGCTTTGAGAAACATATGCGCTTCTATTTGAAATAAAGTTATGTGAGAACAAAAACACTGCTAGTGAAAAATAAGTCAGACAAGATTTTTTTTTTGTCACTTCTCATTATTCTAGTACCAACATCAGGCAGTGAAAACATGAACAGGGCTATGTATTGTTCCTCCAGACCCACAGAAAGACAATAAAAGGACTATATGAGGTTCTTGAAGCTTTCATTTTTATGTGAACAATCTCTTTACATTCTTAACAAATTGGAGATGACAGTAAAAGATTACTGACTGATCATGATCAGTGACTTGTAATGGAGTTTATGGACCTTTGAAGCTCAAAGCTTTGATTTTCTTGGATTGTTCCCAGTGCTGGATGGAGGATGACATATGATGTATGAAGGTAGCTGGATCCTATAAACATGATGAGAAAATAAATACAATTTTGGGACACAATTCATGTTTAATGTGGAAATAAGCACAGTGTATACAAAGAGACATGCCATTTTTAATAACAGAATTCTCATGACTCAATGAGTCTGGACTGCAACATGGGAACTCCCTTGCTTAAAGCCTTTTCCGCTTTGCGATTTAAAAAAAAAATAAACTTATACTTTCATTCAGCAAAAATTCACAAAATTGATCATAAATGACACTAATACATTTATAATGCTATGAAAGATTTCCATTACAAATAAATGCTACTCTTTTGAACTCTATATTCATCAAAGTATCATTAAAAATGCATGCATTAAAAAAAAAAAATATATATATATATATATATATATATATATATATATACATTAAGCAGCACAACCGTTTCCCACACTGACAAAACTTTTTCTAGCACTAAATCACTTCAGCACTTTCCATCCGCAAACAGTAGTGAACAATAGTATAAAATTTAATCAGTCCAACAGATGTGATCTCAGCAGTGTAAATCAGTGTGGATCTTCAATTTTCAGAATGATCAGATTTATGTTTGCCTGATAGATGAAAGAATTATGGACAGAATGCTTTGTGTGAAGAATGGACTAAAATTTCAGTTTATTCACTGATTTAAAGTGAGCGGTTAACTCAGAAACTGCTGAGAATGAATGATTGAGTCAGGAAGTCAATCTCTGATTCATGAATGAATCACTCAGTTTGATCTGTGAATCAAATCAACTGGTTCACAGAAAAGTTTTAAAAAAACTAATTGTTCACAGATCCAATTCAAAAGTTCCTAAATGAGTCCTGTCAGAATAGTTCTTAGATTAAAGCATTAGTTCACCCAAAAAAGAAAATTCTGTCATTAATTACCCTCATGTCGTTCCAAACCCATAAGACCTTCATTTTTGGAGTCATATAATGTCACATGGGATTTTTTACCTGTGTTTTTAACACGTTTATGGATCTGGATAATTTCAGTTGTATTGCTTTCTATAGAGGGACAGATGGCTCTCTGATATCATCACAAATATCTTAATTTGTGTTTTGAAGATGAACAAGGGTCATATGGGTTTGGAACAACATGAGGGTGAGTAATTAATGATTTTTTAATTTTTGGGTGAACTAAACCTTGAACCACATAGATTTCAGTCTGTACCTTACAAAAACTGCTAAACTGTTCAAAATTGCTTCAGTAAGCAAAGTTTGCATAGACTATTTTAAGGCACTTACAAAAACATAATAATGACCAAACTATTGCTTTAACGTACCTAATTAAACACAAAAGACATGAGCAGTGCTTCATTAGTCAGTTTACAATCTCAACATCAGCCTATCGTAGGTGCAATGAAGCTAAAAACATGTTGGAATGGAAGCTTGTGTAACTTGTTATTGACTAGCATTTGTGCTGCTAAATTATGGTCAAAAATTCTCTACTGAAAATTCAGTCACGATTCACAGAAGCCTCGAGCCACCTTGCGCTTGTGGCACGCTTGAGAGTGGTCCG
This sequence comes from Enteromius radiatus, assembly GCA_032357445.1. Taxonomy (NCBI): domain Eukaryota; kingdom Metazoa; phylum Chordata; class Actinopteri; order Cypriniformes; family Cyprinidae; genus Enteromius; species Enteromius radiatus. The sequence goes on along the minus strand of JAUCMS010000153.1, from coordinate 14,853,948 downwards.
CCCCCGACAGATGAGGGGAGAGTGATCTCACGGTCCTCTTTAACAATACACATTTACAGAGTGGCAGCCCACACACTGCTGCCTACACATGGGCGTCACATCTCCCCGCACAGCTCTGACACCCCTTCTGGCCACACCGTTTTGGAGACGAAAAGACGTGTGGAATTCTGGGTAATGGCAAAATGAGTCACTGTGGCTACTCTGTACCCCTCGGCTCCACCTACCTACCTGCACCTATTCACAGCCCACGCAGAGGACGCAACACTCATTAACGTCTTTCAGCCCACACATTCACCACCAACACACACACACACTTGTCTTCAGCCCACACACTATCAACTAGTTGCTCAAGGAACGTCCTACGCCTGCCATGGCTGCTCCTCAAATGTCTTGCAGTCGCTCAGATGTCTGTCGCACAACACAGTAAAAGAATTCCTTCATAAAAGAGAGAGGAAAGATTTCTAAATCACTTTCTTCTTCTTGCCTTTGAGTAACAACCACTATTGTGTGCATAATGAAGCTTTATGAGGAAGTGAGAAGTGTATTAGATGCTTCAAAAAGATAAAACAGCTTCTTCTTCTTTGAAAAATATTCTGTATATATATTTGACACTGTAATATATTTAATTTATAGTCTCTCATTGTCACCCAGGCTCTATTTACTATTCACAAATTGTAAATACTCCCAAGTTCCCAAATCATAACAAACATTTTTGTATGTCTGATTTCATATTAGTGCTTAAAATTGTTATTCACGTTTTGGCTTTTAAACCTTCCTATTTTAAGTAAGCTGTTTTTGTGTGCTTTTTACAAATTGTTAGATGAGTACTGATGCCACAGATGCTGTCAGCAAAGCTGAACTCATATTAAATATTCATTTAAAAAGTGGTTATTGAAAGTAATCAAAACACCAGAATTTTACTCAGAAGCACAGAAAACCTTAGCATGTCTTAAGGCAATAAAATAAAGCTTCATGAAATCAAGTGCCTGCTGCAACATAAAAGTGACTGGACAGCCATGTTAAAAGCAGCCCTTTGGCTATGTCTCATACTGCACAATTTAAACTCAATAGCAGATCTATATCACCACAAGTCATGCATTTCAACCGTATACTGCAGCTTTTGCCCTCTCCGCCCTTGCATTATAAATTTCTTTTATTGCGTCATTCATTTTTTAACATTTATTCTCAAAGTGCTTTTTATTTAAAGCATCCAAAGATCCAAACATCTGACGTTAGCTGCTTCTTCCAGCACTAGTATGACAACAGCCATAACGTGCCAATTTGTGGCGACTTTATATGCCAACAATAACAAGAGACAGCATTTCTTCTGAGACTGACTATATTTTTTTAACTAAAGGATGACTGGTTGCTGTTGTTGATCCAAATAATGAAGAATATGAGCTTCAAATGTGTGTGCTCAGAAAAACGTATCCGAATTTTAAACTAAAATGGTTTAAACCCAACCTAGGCTCATTGGAAATATGTTCCTCTACCTACAATTCTGCAAAACTCCAAAACACCGCTGCAGTTTCCAGTTGAAATGAACACCAATAAAACTCACAACTTTTATTCCTTTTTACACAATACATGATTTGCATGTCCACAGTTTTAATAAATAAAGACTAATTTATGCATAATTACTTGAGGAATATTATGTTATAAATTCAAACTAATTTGAACATGCTTTGACATTTGAAGACTGATATATTCGGAAGTTAGCATCACATATCAGCTTCATATGCATGAGTTTTCTAAGTTAGTAGGTTTGCTCAGTAGGTCACGTGATATGGTGTTGCACTTACTGTAGGTGACAAAGAGCACCAGCTCAAACCCCATAAATCGACAGTTCAACAAAAATGCTCTGATTCAAATGAGAAAGTTAAAAAGTTAAAATGACTTTTGCATTTGTTAACACGATCAGCTAAGTTTAAGGGTTGGGTTTGGTATAGAATATATTTTCAGCACGATTTATTTTAGTGACGCTCCTTGAATATTGAATTATGAACCACCACAATATAACACCTGAAGCAACATAATCTAAACACAATATGTGCCTATATCAACGTAACAAATATGTGCCAGGGTCATGTATTGAGCGCAACTCACTGGAAATTTATTTAGAAGCCTGTATTTCAAATGAGGCTGGGTTGTTTAAAATTCATGATTTTAGTGCAACAGGCATAAAAATAATCAAAGGTATCTGAGGTATGAGCTGTAAAGGCACAGCCCTATTGTGGGAAAGGGGGCTGGGAAAAGAAGCTAATTTGCATTTAAAGATATATGCACGAAAACAAGGTTTTTTCTGTTTCCACATAAAATAGGCAAAATGATATAATAAATGATTCTTGGGGTATTTTGAGCTGAAACTTCGAGGACATTTCTGTGGACACCTGAGACTAATATTACATACTGTGAAAAAGAGCAAAATAGACCTATTTTAAAAGTTGTAAAGGAGCATTTGGAAAACATCCCCAGCCCTAAATGCGCAGCAACTAGCGCTAACAGAAAGACTGGTGCAGTACAGCTAGAATCGCAATCACGTCTGCAAAATGAAACTTGACAGTTGTTAAAATCAAAGTCTCTGTGTTACAAATTAGCAGTATTTCAGTGGGTCATAACTGTCAGTTATACTACCCCTTAACCCCATTTCACTTCAGCACTTCAGGGATTCCCCAGCGGCCAATCTAGCACTTGAACCCAAAGTCCAGGCCATCTCCTGCGACCTAAATGTACTGCGATGCCTGGACTTCACTGGTTTACTTCCACATGGACACATCTTTGTAGAGGCTCCTTTGTGTGTTCCACAGTCTTCATTACTCTGGAGTCACATGGCTACTGTTTCCATGGCAATAGTGGCAGTGGTGACGCATACATTCAGATCGTTAGAGGTTTGTGCTATTAACCAATGGCACTAATGCTTAAAGGGCTTCATTAAAAGAAGAAATGTTTTATGTTCCTTCAAATTCCATTTAAACTTTTGTGCCTTTCGTGCCTCGTAGCTGTTGAGAGCATTTTGGTGAGCCGCTAAAAGATCTGATCAGCAGAACGGAAAGAATGTGTGTTCAATGGAGGCTGATAATTAACAAACACAAAAAAAATGGACAAGGTCATTATAGCGCAAACAAAATGAAAGGAGTCAAACAGGAAGGAATCTTCAATCGACCGACTCATTGCTGAGAAAACGTAAGCCAGCAATGTTATCAGACAAGCTTCATGCAGATCGCACACAGCTTTATCAGCCCTTATCAATGCCTATAGGAGAATACAGAAGAATATTGTGTTCATACGCATTAGGCTCTGATACAATTATGTTGTTATTGTTTTTATTAAATATTTTAGGAATGTAGATTTTTAAGTAATGTTTACTTGTATCTTCAGACAAAATCTAATTGGTTTCTAATCTAATCTAATCTAGCTAGTTTTTTTGTATTTTGTATATGTAGTTTATGTAGTATTTACATTTATATTTTAGTATGTTCATTCTATAGCGAAAATTGTAAAATATTTAATCTTAAAAACAACTTTTTTTTCTTTTATTATATTTTAAAATGTTTTTTATCCTTATTGTCATAACGGAGGCTCCCGTACCACCTCCTCCGGATCACCAGAGGAGACCTTCACCGGAGGACTAAACAGTATTCGGACTCCAATTCCCACAATGCCTCTTACCTGGGACTGAGCACACACCTGCACCTCATCACCACACCCACCATAGATATATATATGAAGAGTTCAGATGCAAAAGCCTCTAAAAGCCATCTTGGTCAAAAATGAGATAATGTTACTGACTGA
>JAUCMS010000153.1:14761277-14850056 GCA_032357445.1 Enteromius radiatus | reverse complement strand
AGTATTCAGTGTCATAACTACATATTTGACGTTTAGAATAAATCAAACCGTTTGAAAATCGGTGAAAAATTGAGCACATTATGGCTTAAAAATGACATGTTTTACTATCAACACAATATTGTGGGTGAGCGAGCATCCTGTGGTAAGATGGCCGCCATATGCGGACGTTCGACTCCGTTGGCCAGCAACACAGATGACACATCTAGCCATTCTATATATATATCTATGACACACACACATAAAAACCAGACCCAAAGGGCGAAGTCTTGATTTGCCATGGCTATCATTTCTGAGTGTTTCCCTAAAGTAAGTTTTGATCAAGTTACCGACCCTGGACTGTTTATTCACTTTCTGAATGGTTGCTGCCTGCCTCGACCTTGCCTTCTCCCTCTGAACTGTGATTGTTCTCTGTCTGCCCTGAACTTTGCCCGTGTACCTCGACTCTGATTCTGGTTTGCCTCCATTGCACTGTTTTATAGTTTCTGACCCAGCCTGTACGACTGCTCTATTAAAGATGCTGCAAATGGATCCCTCTCTGCCTGGTCCTTCCTCACATTATTATGTAAAAGCAAAATTTTTAGAAGCCATTGCAAAAGACTTCAAAGTCACATCATCTTTTAGAAATCATTCTAATATGCTCAAGAAACATTTACTACTATTATCAATAATTTATCACATTCTGGCTGAATTAAATTATTATTCATTTTACAAATTCTTAAAAACAATCTTGACCCCAAGCATTAAAGCAGTAGTGCACTGTAGATGATTTATCTCCTCAGATGCCTAGATTACGAGGTTTGCTTGGTTATTAAGTGCATGTCATGCATGTTCAGCTTGGCCACGTAGTAGCATCTGTCCCATGTTTCTGGCCTCAGCATTGACTGGAGTGACAGCTCAGTTGGAGGTCTTGTTTGTAAGCGCCTTCCCAGTGAGGCTGAGCTACAGCAGCCAGATAAAGCTGTCTGGAGCCCAGACTCTGACAGACTTAGCTTAGCTTCTGCCTCACCCTGTTCTTCTGCTAGCACAAACCAACACTCACATACTGCTCCACAAACCACCAGAATCCACTGCAGAAAGAAGCCGAAACGGAGCTGAAAAAAAGAGAGGGGGAGGAATATGCTATATCTCAAGTTTCTTCACTTAGAAGTAACACTTGCAGACGGGATGTGTTTAACTGATCAAAAACTGACAGCAAAGACATTGTTACAAAAACTACAAAAATACATATTGTTTTTTAAATGCTGCTCTGTTCTTTCTGTTTACCAAAGAATCGTGAAAAAGTATCATGGTTTCAAGAAAAATATTTAGCAACTCAACACTGATATAATGAATAAATAAAAATAATGGCTGATAAGCATTTAGCTTTGCCACCTCAGGAATAAAATACATTGAATGTATTAAAATATAAAATGGTTATTTAATTTGAAATAATATTTTGCGGTATTACTATTTTTACTGTATACTTAACTGCATCATTAACTCAAAAAAAATATGTAAATATATACCATATAAACAGATAAAAATACCTTATACTTTAATAGGGTTAATAGTACACTAAAGTATTAAATAACACTTGATATACTGTCATTTAAATAAAGCATTGGATACGTTTTCTTCAAATATATGTCCTTTTACAGTTTGATAAAATGTCACATAACATTACATTTTCAAAGATTTGCATAAAAAATTGTTTGATAAGATTTTTTTTTTTTTTACTTGTCATGCCTAAATGTCAACCACCCAACTATTTTTTCTAGGATGACAGTTATTTAATTTATTCAGAAGGTGACTTCTGAAGTCTCTATAAAAAATGTTTTTTTGGAGCAGATCCTGGTATGGGACACACACACACACACACTGCATGACATAAGGCTTTGGCAGTGAAAGTGATCATTGAGGCTGTAGTTATGCAGGGAGGGGAGTGTCTGTTCATGGATTAGCTGTATGTCACCATCACAAGTTACGTAAATCTGTGCCATAAGCGTTACATGCTGCCGGTGCGTAACAGACAGAAGCATCCAGAGCTCAATTTCTTCAGAGAGCGTCACTCCACCACTCCAAAGCCTACAGCACAGTCAATAAACACCATCACCCAGAACAACCCAAGGGTCATTCACTGAAACTTCAGCAACCAATATGAGTATCTGACTCACCTAGCCCTAATCTTTCAGCTGGAGTGACAGTGCAGTCACATATCTAACAGTATGAAGGGTTCTGGTGTTCACTTCAAGACATGTAAAAAGTTCAAAGGAAGCAGTGAAAAGTGCTATAATATATTTTACAAGGTATAATAGCATCTATGCACTGGCTGTGCTCTCATATAAAATATGAAAATGGTGGTATTTTTAAAAAGTGGGGAATACCCTGGACAGTTAGACCTTTTGCAAATAAATGCTGTTAAACTCAAAAATAACAAAAAACGTTTGAAAACTTTAAATAGTTGCATAAAACAACTTCCACTGTAGCCTGTATGAATGGCAATACCCATAGCATGGGTTTATTTGTTGTGATTAATTAACAATTCATCATAGATGTTTCATCAAAACACGTTAACCACAGTTTTCCATTATTAATCGGGTATGATGAAATGAAGAAAAATGTTGTCATGATATTCTGATGCATATTTCATGAACGCACAAGGCATGCTGCATTTATCCACATTCAGAGACAGATGAGTTTTTTTACTTAAACAAAATGCAAGAATGACATACAAACAACATCACATTAAAGAGCAATAAAAATCTGTGTTCAAAAAGTGTTTATGAAAACAGTACATTGGGCAATTAATTAAAACAATAAAAATGAAGAACTCTCTGGTCTGATGAGACCAAGATAGAACTTTTTGGCCTTAATTCTAAGCGGTATGTGTGGAGAAAACCAGGCACTGCTCATCACCTCCAATACAGTCCTAACAGAATGATGGAAAGATGAATGCGGCCAAGTACAGGGATATCCTGGATGAAAACCTTCTCCAGAGTTCTTAGGACCTCAGACTGGGCTGAAGATTTACCTTCCAACAAGACAATGACCCTAAGCACACAGCTAAAATGACAAAGGAGTGGCTTTAAATCAACTCCAGGACTGTTCTTAAATGGCCCAGCCAGAGCCCTGACTTAAACCCAACTGAGCATCTCTGGAGAGCCCTAAAAATGGCTGTCCACCAACATTCACCATCCAACCTGGGAGGAATGGCAGAGGATCTCCAAAAAGACTAATGGCTGTATTAGATCAAAAGGGTGCTTTTACTAAATACTGAGCAAAGGGTCTGAATATTTAGGACCATGTGATATATCAGTTTTTCTTTTTTAATAAATCTGCAAAAATGTCAACAATTCTGTTTTTTTTTCTACAGGATGCTGTGTGTACATTAATGAGGAAAAATTATGTAAGTGAAACGGAAAGTACTGTAAGTGCATGAAAGCAATACTATAACAAATCTTTCATTTGAACAGTCTTTAGTCGTTGTTAATTTTTTTGTAAGATGTATAAGCTTGCCCGATTTTATTGCTCTATAATGTGATATGAAAAATTTACAATTTATATTCCACAAAAGCTATACAGGTTTTGGGAAACAAATGTTTACAGAATGTCAATTTCTATATCCTATTAAATGTACCTTTATCCGTCTTGAACCTGAACTTCCATAAACACAGCTTGTGACCATCTGTCTATTTTCATATTGATAAAACTGTAAATGTTGCACTTTAAAACACATTCATACCCACTGTCACATCAGCCAATCTCTGAATCGCTCACTACAGTTGCCCAGCTCAATATATCACTGAACCGTGTGAAACATGCACACACTAAAACACTCCCAGATGCACATTTATCTTTCAGGCAGATGAGCTTACAGAGAACATCTGCCTTTATGACAATAACACATTCATCATGCCCAAACTGAAACTGATATCTAACTCTGCAAAGATATGTTCTCCTTCAGAGGTCAAACACATAAAATGATTATAAACTGGGTGTGAAAGACCTTCATTGCTAAAGCTGCCCTCCAGCCCTGGGGAAATTATAGGGATATATGGATCAGATGGGATGATGGTTCTCCTGCTGATAACCGGCCTCCTCCTCATCAGCTGCCTGCAGTGCAGGTTCAAGGTATAGAGAAAGACGCCGGTCCTTTGTTCTGTCCCATGCTTGTGGGGGAGGGTTACGCAGAAGGGCCCATGGGCGGCTCAGAGTCAAACAGTGGCAGACAGATTAGACCACTAGACAGCTTAGGGCAATCCACAACGACAACATCTAACTTGAGACACTCCCAGCAAAGCAGATATGTTTCCATCCAAAACACAAGGTCAACTCACATTTTCTGAATAAATAAATTAAAAATCAAATAAATTAATAATAATGTAATGTATATATTAATAATTACTATTAATTTAAATATCAGTAATAATAAAATAATACGATATTACAAATTATGTTTTGTTAATATAAAACATATATTATAATAATACTAGTAATATGTGTTTTATGAATATAATATATTCTGTCCAAATAATAATTTATAAATAAATAAATATCCAATAATATAAATACTCCAAATGCAACTGTTAATTACATATTAGTGCTTTCTTAAAATAAATAATATATAATTGCCTATAAATAAAAAGAACTCATAAATAATATAAATGAATATAATTTTAATGCATATAAATATAACTAATATATTTTATTTCTCTTTGAACTAATATACTATTGTTTCTAAATCATTTGTTAAAATAATATATATTATTGTTGTTGCGTACATCACATTCATAACACAGCTGAGTGACAAATACAAATGAAATTCAATTTAATTAAATTCCTTAAACTGAAAATAAAATCCATACATGTTGGCTGAGGCAACACTCATTCTTCATTTGTGGAATGTGCATTATCTAATGTAGATGCTTGCTGTAACTGGGTGTAGAGGTGACCTGCTTTTAGGGAATCCACCGGGAGAACAGTGAGATCATTGTTTTGGGGTTCACAGCACTGCAGCTCACTTTCCAGGAACAGTCCTCCAGTGAAAGACCATTGCTACCCTCTGCTCATTTACACAAGCCGAATGAACTTCCTGCTCTCACACACTGACTGTACCTGCTCGAAATTCATGTAAATTCATCTGTTACCAAAGGTCAAACTTGTCAAAGACACAATACGTTTGTTAATCCAGGGAAGGTCATGTATTATATAAAAACACCAAAGAACACTAAATACATTTTCCTTACATCAAACAGTATAACAGGAAGAGCTTTGCTTTTAATTATTTGCAGCAAGCAATCAAGGCAAATTAACCAAAATCCCCACGATTTCAACTTCGAGCTGTGCTAATGCTAACGTTTAAATCACATGCCAACCACTGCCACAAAATCACTAGTACGATGGCTGAAAGCTATGAGTTTTATATCAGCACTAGTGTCTGACATACATATACACATAGAAATATATGTATCCTAACAGAATATTTCACATAAATCATGCAAATTTGTCTTTCTGTCAGATTTTCACAGGGTTCTGTGGCTTCAAAAAAAAAGGTGTGTTTAATGCAATTTACTTTGTAGCTACTTGGTTTGGTTCATATGGAAGTCCATTTCGCCACTGACTAAACAAAATAAATAAAAATGTAATTGCAACTTTTAATCTCGAAGTGAGTTTAGATATCGTAATTTTGTAATTTTTTTTGCTCACAATTGTAAATTTACATCTCACTATTGTTTGATACAAATGTGCAATTCTGACATTTTTCTCGATGTAAACTTGGAACTGTGAGAATGGCATAATATAAATTGCATTTGCTAGTGTTGTGGGACAAAATGTTGGAGTTACCTTTTTATTTTTTTATTCAGTGGCAGAAATGGGCTTCCATAGGTTCATAGCTTATTAACAAAGACTTGTGATGTTGAACTATACATTATTTAAGGCTGCATATGTGTGTATATATATACACATACATACATATATATATAAACTGTTTCCTACCTGGTCTGGCATAAAAGTACCTTGGTGCACTTTTTAACGAGACACAAAATAGGTACCAATAAGTAGATATATGCAAAATTACTTGAAGAAGGTCATGTGACATGGGAAATTTAAAAACTGTTGCTTTTGAATGTTAGCATCACACATATCCAGCATCATATCTATGAGTTTTCATAGACGATAGGTTTGTTCAGCCGCTCACAGAGTATAGAGATGTACATGAGAGGAGAGGAGCTCTGGTTCAAATTTCATGTAACTACGGTTTGACAAAAGAGTTTAAATCTGCATTAAAGGAGGTTGAAATGACATGGTTGTATCAACAAATGTCTTTTTATATCAGTTTTGCATTTGTTAACACTATCGAGTAGGTTTAGGGTCCCTGTGTCATGAAATGGTGCGGGAAAGTCACAAAGATGAATTATACAAAAACAAATGAATTTGGGTCAATAATTACTCACCCTCATGTCGTTCCAAAGCCGTAAGACCTTAGTTCATATTCAGAACACAAATTAAGATATTTTGGTGATATCAGAGAGCCATCTGACCCTCCATAGACAGCAATACAACCGGAAATGATCCTAGATTCAGAAACGTAGTAAAAACACTGGTAAAACAGTTCATGTGACATCAGTCATGTAACAAACTGCAGCCAAAATTGCAAGTGTTGCACAAAAGGTGCACAGAGGTATGTATTTTTATAGGACCAGGTTGACTGCTTCCTACTTTCACCCCACACATAATTTTGCATGGTATCATCATTTTTAAGAGCATCATCACACACGGTTGCAAGCAGATTCCTCTAAGTTCAACAGTAGCTTGGAGACGCGGTCATGTAGGGCTCCCCGAGGATTCGTCATGTCAGAACCTGAGCGGAGCGTGTCCGCCTAGATCAGGGAATGTTCTAGACCCTACAGCCTCATTGATTCAGCATGCACGATATGCTGGGATTAGTACCTTGCTACCATTTCATTAGAGATGCGTTATGCATACCTGCATCTTTAGAGTGTTCACAGCCAATGGAAATCAATGATCGCAACATCATACTATGCAAATCTAATCAGGCCGAGTATATGACTCAATCTCTCTTCTGAACACCACAGATAGTGCTTTTTACGTAATTCGCTTACAAGAAGGGTTTGAAACCGAGTAGTGCTCCAATATCCAGCCCTTTGCCGTACGTGTTCACAACAGTTAAAACCAGGGCATAACAAACACTCCATTAACATAACATAGCTGTCATACAAAGGTGCTCTTTGAGCCAGGATAAGCAGAAAATGGCCAGACAAGGACAAAACCTATTCTCCTTAAAATGTTAATGTAGTCATAACACTCACTGAAGTGGAGGCGAAGCAATTGTTTGAACAGAGGTTGTAATAATATAATTGGGAATCCTTTGTTTGCACAATACACGACTTGTTTTGTATGCTCAATGTACCCCCATAACCCCAATAGTACAGCTCAAGGATGACTTCAACAACATGAACTCTTACTGGATATAATTTTGTATTATTTTTAGTATTTTAAATCAAATAATCAATGAAAAAGTCAATAGTGTGGGTGAAAAGTGATTCATGGCAAAAATGATGAGGTCAATCACATTTTCACTTCTTTTCCAATAACAACTTTAACAGTATTCAAGTATATATTTGGTGAGTGCTTGCTTGCTGAATCAAATTCATGACCTTTCCATGCTACTGCCATTTCCCTACAGTATGAGCTAATGGAAAGCTAATAATGATTAATTATTATAAATAATTCTTATTATTGCTGTTAATAATTAGTCATTATGAATAATATTTATTATTAATAATAATTCATTAACAATTATTTTAATTGATTTGTCCTATTTTTAGAGGTTTAATGGGCAAAATAAAGACCACCTGATACCTGCTTAAAGGGATAGTCAAAAATCATGTCATCAATTATCATATTTGCTAACTATAATGTCGTCCCATACCTGCATTACTTTCTTATGCAAAACATAAAAAGTTATTTGAAAAACTATGTCATGACGCTTGAGATTTTTAGAATCAAAGAAATGTGCTGTTTTAAAATTGTTAAAAATTGCAAAAATTGAGTGTGGGTCCTGTTTTGCCTAATCTAGTGGTTCCTAACCACATTCCTGGAGGCCACTGCATTTTGCATCTCTCCTTTGTCTGACACACCTATTTCAGCTCTTGGGGTGTCTGATGAGCTGAATCAGATGTGTTTGTTTAAGGAGACACTGAAAACATGCAGTGTTTTGGGGGGGCCTCTAGGAACGTGGATGGGAACCACTGGCCTAAATGAATTAAAAATGAAAATTACCTACATTATGGGACCCAAAATGGAACCCAACAAAGAATTCACTTACTAAACGTACAAAATACATTCTTAATAGAACCCTTAAAATGTTTTATGTGAGGGTTATGTTTATTTTTATGAACAGAAGGCATAATTCACTCAATACAAAAGCAACAGAAGTCAACGGAAAGTCCCCACCAAGGGGGTCCAGGTTTTTGTCTCCTTTTGAACATCTGTTGTATTTGACGAAGAGGGCAGTTTTCTAACAGATGGTCAAAGCGTCTGACCAGAGGTGCGGCATTTAGACAGGCTAACACTTAAATGCCGATGAACTTTAGGGGATATATGGCTCACACATACAGGGACTGCGCAGATATCAGTCATCCAGTGCAGGACACTGCATTAAACCTCACAGCTCTGTTTCCCTGAATAAGCGTGAGCCGGCAGACTGCCAATGCAGGAATGCATCATGTCTTATCAGAAAAAGCATCATCATCACCGATTAAGTTTTTTATACAATCTCAAGTGATGGTGTGGAAATCATAAACTGATTCGGATTTTCTCAGCATAGCATTTGATGGTAGGCGTCTAAAACACACTGATCAAAGGTAACCAACTATATATATCTACATTTTAACAGAGACATGAACATAAACCTATAGGACATAAAAATCAGTAGGTTAATAATAAAATAAAAGGATGTTTTGGTGTAGAATACCTCAATGGTGCTTAATACTGGGTAGCTGTTGTTTCAGCACCATCTCTGCTGGACTGCAAAATCTCTTCTGCGACAAAACCAAATCATGTCTTTGACCAGGTCTCCTCCTTTTCATATGCACATCATGTTTTATTAAGAATACACTCCCTTAAAGATGACTCAAACTATTGGATCAAATCAATAGATTTCAGTACAAAGCATTTTAAAACGTGAAAGTGAATAATTTAAGCACTCCTTTAAGAATCAAGTTGGTACACATTCTCAAAAGTTAAGCATCGTATCTAAAGGAAATAATGACTTTTATATATAATCTAGCAACCTGAAGTAGCCAACAGTCTGTATCAGCTCCATTGCACTGAATCGAACAATGCGTCCTTTCTCAAGCAATAAGGATTATCTGTCCCATTAACATCTTCAAAAGCGCGGATTAGAGGAATTGAAACAGCAGCGTGTCAGAGAACTTCAGAGGATATGCAAACAGACATATGCAAATCGTGCTGACCGTTTAAACTCGATATTATGGCTTTCAGTAAATAATGAAATATAGCGGTTTACCTGTTCGGCGTGTTGCGTCCGCTGCAGGCTTTCTCTCGGAGCGCAGTGAAAGCCGGTGGTGAAGAGCTGCCCACACTAGATCCCGCCCACTGCCGCGTAACCCCGCCCACTACTGAATAATTACCGTAAATCACAGTGTGGACGTGCTAACCTAGCTACTGCAGTGTGTTGCTTTACATATGAACGTTCAAATATAAAAATGTGTCGATGCAAAATAACAACGCTTAAAATATATTTAAAAAAATTGCAACGTTCTTCAAAAATTCTACTTATAAAATATTATAAATCGTATCATATTAATATTATAGCTAAATCATCATTATATAATTAAATAAAATTATGTTGTACATATATGTTCAGCATATATATTCATTAATTTCAGTAATAATATTTTAATGTGCAATAATGAAAATTTAAAACATGCAGCATAAATGCTGTTGTTCTGAACTCAACGTTTTGTATCAATATTTACGTAAAAAAAACATTAAGAAGCAAAGCTGTTTTTAATATTTAATAAAATATGAAATTATTTTTGAGCTCCAAATCAGCATCATTTCTGAAGGATTTTCATATAATTCTTTTTTTTTTTTTTTAAAGAAAGAAAGAATGTTACCGCCTCATAACTTTTAAACGGTAGTGTATATTCTTGTAGTGTATAAAATATATATAAAATATAAATATTTTAATTTTTTGGTGTAGTAAAGTATCCCTTTAAATGTGTGGCCTTAAATTGGATATAAAGGCGAACCCTTGGTAGGTTTGGAAGCATGTAACACACCCTCACTTAACTACATGTCTCAAATGTTAGGCAACAGAATCTCACACTCAATGTAACCACATTCATCTCCGGGCGGAAATTAGAGACCTATAAATTATGAATGAACCTCGAGAGGCCAGTTAAAATGCCTGACATGTTTACACCACTGTGCGTTTTAGTTGATAGTCACAATTGGTTTTCTTTTCCAGCTTAGTAAACAAACGCCACCCTTCAAACCTCAGAAGCTTGCCAGTGTTACAAAGCGAAAATTAAAAAGATATTGTTTAAGTCATGTTGTCATAGAAACAAAAATATAGTGGAGGCAAAGTGACACTCAAAGAAACAAGACACTCTCCAATCCTCTCCACTTCCTTAAATTAGAAAAGCTGAGTGAAGGCCCAGTGTGCATCAAGAGCCCTTATCACTATGGAGACAGCCCTGCTTCCAAGACAGGCCAATAGGGGTGAGTCTTGGGTGTGTGTTAGTATTTGATTGAGGAGAGTTAGTGTATGATTTCTGTCATCTCTGTCTCCCACAGCAGTCAAAAGGAGTCTGGTTATATCAGCTGTTTCCGACAGATCAGCGTGCAAACAGAAAACTCTCAAGAGAATGAACCCCTCAATTAACCCCGCCTATCACTACTGTTGCCCACCAAAGTGATTAAAATTAAGGGGCAAAATTGTTTCTGATATATAAACATTTTCTATTTGTAGATTTTCTATATACTGACACTGACGATATATTGATGCTATAAATGATGTGAATTCAATATATGTCCACAAATGTTAGATTTTTGTAGAGTCCATTATTATTTTAGAATTATATATCATTTTAATATAAGACTACTATTTATTAATATTTTGAATTAGATTTTATACTTTCAGATTTATTTTTATTTTTTGTTGTTCTAAAATTGTTATTTTCCATTTTCAACATTGTATGCATGTGTGTGTGAATATAAATATATTTTAGGTATAATTTTTTATTTAATTTAAACATTTTTTTACTGATTATTTCATTTTAAGCAGTAATTTTAGTCAATTTGTACTTTTACTTTTTTTTTTACTTTGGTTATTTGATAAAACCAACATTGCAAATAATTTTTTTTATTAAGTTTATGCTTTTTGTCAAATATAGAATTTTTTTAGCATTAGTTTTATTTGTTTTTGTTTAGTTTTAACAAAGTATGGTCTGTAATTATACGTTTTCAGTTTTAATTTTCTTTTTTAATATTTTATATAAAATGTTTTTTGTTTTTTGCTTTTGAAATAGCTCTGTGTATTTTAAACTAATTTTTATTTTAGTTTTAGTAACTGTAGTTCTTCAGTTTTTCACTTAGTTACAAAGACAACATGGCTAATTTTGATGCTTTTGGGGGGGTTCTGCCATTTTTGTTTAGATTTAACATCACTAGTAGGGTCTATGAGAACTTGTTTCAAATCCTAATTGAAAACACAAGTTCTCATTTAAGTTCAGGACACAAAGTGATAAATCTGCTCCAGTACATGCAGTATCAGCGCACTGCACCAAAGTCCCTGTAAAACTCCCCCTGCTGGCAGAAATAAATCACTGAGCCTTTCACTGGAGCTATAAATAATCATCTCCATTCTCAGAGTTCACAACAAAAGAGAATGGGAGAGCAAGAGAGGCCTATCGAGCTCTCAGAACAGCACAAATCAATACAGTGGCTATGCGTCACACATCGCCTCTATTCACTTACTCTGCAGCAAAACACAGAAATCTGACAGCTCTAGCAAGAAGAAAATGCTCCAAAACTGTCTACCAGCATGATTTTCTACCATGACTAAAATTGTGTACGCTTATAAAAAGGCAGCTCAAAAAGACTTCAAGCTAATGTTCAGAGTGTTCAGATTTTTAAGAAGTGCAGTACCAGGGTGAAAGTCGTTGAACTAGACGAAGGAAAGCAAGTGAGATAACATCTTTCCTATCTCATGGACAGGCAGTAACCTTGACCCCTACTTATAGCCAATTAGCCTTTTCCCAGTGAGTGAGGGCTGCTTGTGAGATGGCCTAATCAGCTTACTGCAGAAAGAGATCAAAGACTACACACACACACACACAAGCCCTGCACACACACACACTCACTCAGGATCAATGCAATAGGATTTTGAGCTTTCAAAGCTTGACATACAGACTGGGAAGAATCATCAAGTAGTTTACAGTGTTTACAAGTAGTTTCCTGTTTTTTTCCACTTTGCCATTAACAGGCCGTTTTCTTGCAGACGCAATATTTAGGAGCAGATGTGGCGCATTAGTGCCCCTCTGTGGTTGAAATAAGCATTGTATTCTTGTACTTTTGCCTGCAACAATCCCAGAAACAATCTGGGTACAGTATAAATTAATGTAAATCGTTATTTATATATGTTGTACTTTTTCCACAAAAAAATGGTAGACAGCTTTTAAGAAGTTAACTTACTTCTTCCATTGAGTTGCGATTTATCTTAAATGTTAACCATCCCTCCACTGTGTTCATAAAATGTGATAAAGGAAGACTGTTAACTTCGTACTTGTACAGCAGTTTAAATCGATTTAATGCTCTATCAGGTAAATTTACACACATTTCTAATGCTTTTCCCACAGTACTGGATAAATTATAGTAAAAGATTAGATTTACAGTAAAATCAAATATATATACTGCAATATACTGTAATTATATTGAAATAAATAACAAAATATGTTGCATAAATCATGCTTATACCTTTAGGGGGTGGACATTTAATTGTTTCAAATGTGAAAATAAAATTTTAAAATAATTTCTAACAAACTCTTTTCCAAAGACTAAGGAAACAATGAGAGAAATACATGTTACAACATTGTGTCATAACTTTTTGAAAGCTAAAAGATTTTTACAACAGAGTAGAACCATGATGGCTGAGATTCTGCCTCAGTATGATGTCATTTCCTGGTCCACCTCTGATATTGTGCTGTGGTGCTCTGTAAGTCTGTAATCAGAACAGGACAATCAGTCAAACCGGTGACAAACAAGAAAAACATAGTAATCACTGTAATCTCTCCAACTTTTGAATTTTAGTTATCATAGCCTTCTGTAAAAAGTCCAAAAACCGACTCTTATTCTAAATGTGATTCTAATCTGAAATTACTTACATTATTGTTTAATGGTTTGGGGTGGATATGACTTTTAAATGTTTTTGAAAGATGTTCTAATACTCACCAAGGAAGTATTTAAAATAGCTGGGGTCAAAATATCTGAATTTCTTTGTCAATTTAAATGTATTCATGTATCTTCCTGAATAAAAGTACACTTTTTTACACTCAGGACAGTGACTGTAGTATGTACATGTTATTCCTAGTGTGTCCAACAGAGGGAGATATGACACTTTCTAGACTAGGGTGTTTTCTTGCTTTATTAAGATCTTTTAGAAATATCCATGAGTCAAGCTCCAGAAAGATAAGAAAGGTGAAGTAATATAATGCAGCAAACATACATCTTTTTTTTGAGCCTTTCTTACCTCTCAATCTTGCATCCTTTCCTCATAAAAGAAAGGATATAAAACACAAGAAAAAGAAATAAGGACATACAATTTAAGAACACTCTTATCTTCATCGAGCCTCAAAGTTTCCTCATCTTCATCAGTCAGGGGGAACGTACGTCTCCTCCATGGTTGCACTGGCTACATAACAGAGAATCGAGTACAAGCTTAATTGAAAGATTTGATTTATTTAATTTTTCACTACTAGGCAAGTTTTACCTCTTTTTCATCCACACTGGCTTCTGATGAATCTTCAGGAGTACTGAAGGTCCAGGTGAAGGGAACAGGGGAATGTACAGGTGGGTGACAGTGAGCAGGATGGTCTCTCACAGATACAGAGGAGCAGCTTTTCCTGGAAGACCTGTTGGGGGGGGGGGATATATGAGCTATAAGATAGCTTTACAATAAACCAAAATGCACACAGACCTGATCATGTGTCTTCTGTCATGATCCCAACAGGACCAGTGGAGTTTCTCTCTATGCTCATAATTCTGGTGCCTCTGAAAGAAATCTTCATCTCCTGTTGCTTCTGACTGAGAAGATAAAGCCCACAACAACACCCTGAAATTGCTGACATTCACCATTTGTATGACCTACAGAGAGATTAGAACTACAAGAAATGTAAAAAAGCAAACCAACCATCCCTTCCTCTCGCTTATCCTCCTCTCTTTTCAGTAAAGGTGAAATATCCACCTTTCTCCAACTGATGTGAGTAAAAGCAATAAAAAAAAACAGAAAAGAGGTGGAAAAAACGGAAAATCAAAGATTTATCATCATCTTCATGCATCAGCCAAGTTACTGAAAGGGTAGGTGGTAGAAGCATAAGCTTACATCACAGTACTGATATATATCATTATATAGTTATTTTAAACCAAAAGATGATTATTAATCAACATAAAATTCACAATAAATCTTATTATATAAAGATAGTTAAATGGTAATATACTGAAATAGGCAGTAATTGAATTTAGACAGGTTCAGACACACATTAACGTCATTACGAAAAAAAAACTACTTTCTTTTTTAACAGGTCCAGCAGAGAAGGCCCTGATGTAAAACTAACATTATATTTAGCACTGAGATTTACTACCATTACTCTTACCAGAAAAAAAAAGACAAAAAGAGAAGGGAAGAAGGATAAGAAAAAGATTTTGAAGGCAGTGGAGATAAATTATGTTAAGAAAAGTAATCTATATAAGCCAAGACCCACACATTTCAAATTATACAAAGGGGCACAGCATGTTTGTAATGGCTTTATCATGATTTATAAAAGAGTCATCAGCTCATATTTAAGTACCAACCCACACTTTTGAACAGAAACGTAGCTCTCCAGTAATATAAAAAGGTACTGATGTCTCTCCAATGTCATTGCTAAGTGAAAGCAATCAATACCTGGGTGTCAAAATGTTCTTATACTGAAGTCTTTCCACTTTCACAGATGCGAACAGAGACATGGGAATGACAATGTCATCAACACTGAAAATACTCTCAGAGTTTCTCCTCCGTGGTGAGAACTACAGTAAAAAAAGACAGTATATGACAAACACTCCCTTCAAGAAAAGGAACACTGATCTATGTTTGAATTTATGCAAACTGAAATATACAGCATTTATTAAGAGGTTTGAAGAAAAGGGCAAACCTGTGAATTACTCTGATGTGTGGGGGTACAGTAAGAGACGGTCACATCCTGTAAAGATTCCTCCACCTGACTGTCATCACTCTGGGAGATACTGGAGATGTCTAGAACAAAGCAGTTTTACTACCATAAGAATGTGTGGTGTATATAAGTCAAACACCGAGGGGAATTAAACACACATACCCATTGTCCTCTCAGAGCAGCGCCGCCTCCTCTTGCCTTCACTGTGATCTTGACTGCGGTGGTCTCGGGTGCGTGCCCATCGTATAGGAGTGCTCTCTCTTCTGTGCCTCTTCAAATGCCTCCCATTTTTTGACTGATGTCTGCAATCTGCAATCATTAAGTTATAAAACATAAAGACATATTCCTAGTTATCAAAATAAGTAAGAACACAAAGAATACTAATTTAAGCTCACATCCAAAAAAGAAATTATATTTTGCATAAAGTGCATAAAATGGAAGTTACATTACCACAGAAACAAACAAAATTTTATTTAGCATATAGAAAATGTATAAAGCCAAATATGAATTTTTATATGAATTATTTTGATAATAAATTTAATGTGCATGGACTTACCAATCAATTGAAACTGTCTTAATATTATTAAAAAGAGGAGATGGAAATCCTAAAGGGGGCTGTAAGACTACAATATATTTTGGCTATAACTAATTTGAGCCCACTGAAAGGTAACTAGTGTGTGTTTGAGTGTGTGTGTAGGTGTGCAGTGCCTTTAGGCTGGATTTGTGAGTCTGTGTTGATTTCTACTCGTGGTCTGGAATCTGCAGGACTGTGAATAGCCTGCCTGAGCCACAGAGATAAACACAGACAATACACCGCAAGACTATGACTAAACCCACCCAGCAGCCTACACACACCTTACATCATCCCACACACTGGACTCCAGAACAACTGACAATAAAGATCATACACATCCAGGTGATGTAATGAAAACAGACATGGCATGAAGTGATTGCGAAGAAAATATTCCTGGCATTCATTTTCCCATTTAGTGTTTTTGTAGATATTTTTTTTGTACTTCACTCACTTACTCCAGGGGTCCTGACAGAAAATCAACTAAACAGCATGAGGTGTGTTTCTTTCACTTTAGAAAGTTGTACACACTTCCATTCCAGTGCAATCACTCACTCACCCTGACAATCTCTCTCTGTTAAGAATAGCATTGCTGTTTCAGGATCATTAGCCCCCCTAGTCAGACAATAACCAGCAGAGCGGAGAAGAGTGGCAGACCATTAATGATTAGAGCGGATGAGTCAGAGTCCAGGGCAGCTCACTTCAACCCCAGCACTGCATTAAAACTGTAGTGCAGCTATTGACATCAACATGACCTTCAGATGTGCACTGAACATGGGCATCACTGTGTATTAAAACATACTGAGGACAGTAGTGCCTAAATGATTTTAAACAAATGTCATAACATGAAAATCAAATATTTAAAAAAGTTTGGAGTCAATTTTTTTATTCTCTCATATTCACCAAAGCTGCGTTCATTTGAAAAAATAAGATAAAAGATTGTAAAATATTACTAAAATTTCAAATTGCTGTTTTGCACTGTAATATTTTATCATGTAATTTATTAATGTTATGACAAAGCTGTTTTTCAGTAGTCATTACTCCAGTCTTTAATATCACATGATCCTTCAGAATTTTAATGTTCATTTTAATATGCTGATTTGATGCTAAAGAAACATTATTATTGTTGTTGTTGTTGTTATGAATGCTGAAATCAGTTGTGCTGCTTAATATTTTGTAGAAACAGTATTTTTTTTCTGGAATCTTTGATTAATAGAAAGTTCAAGAGAACAGCATTTTTAATGAAATATATTTTTACAAATTAAAATTCTTTACTATGTTTACTAATTGAATAAATTATATAAGTTATAATAACATTATTTTTTAAGTAATAAATTACATAATTAAATTAAATCTTTAATCTAATAATAATTTTACTAATACAGTAACTGATAAATGTATGTGCTGTGTATTATTATCAAAGTGTGTCATTGTTACCTATCAAAATGCTAAGAGCAAAATAATGTTTCTTTGTTTCACACACTGTGTTGCTGCTCATTTTGAGCTGGTTAACACTTATGTAGAAGCCTAAGAAGCAGACAAAGAAGAAAACTTGGCAAAAACCAGGCATTCTCCATCTGCATGGAGTGCAGTGTTCATGCATCACATACAGTACGAATGCCATGAGATGACTTACGGAATAAAGACCGGGAGACCCTGTCTCTGGAGCAGAGACAGTGATGGGGACTGCTGCGCTCAGTTTTCAGAAGAGGTGTTCGCTGAAACCAGTTTTCCTCAAAAAGGGAATTTTGCAGATGGAAGGATGATGAAGTTTCTAATGAATAGAACCGACAAAGACAAACCTCACTTATATAAAACAAACAAAAGAAAAACAATAGAAAGCCAAAATTTCACTCTGGTGATATAGGGCTATGGTTATAAATAGCTTGTCAAAATGTCAAAACATTGTCAATTGTAAAAAAAAAATGTCTGGATGTTGCATTTGAATCATATTAAAGTATGAACTCAAAGCTGAGGTTTTATATTGATGACAGCCAAGGCTAATTTGATATACCTACTCCACATTCCTGCTGCTACACACAATCAGTAAAACAGCGGGTATGGCACAATTTTGACATGCTGATGGAGTAACTGTCTTATGAGAGGCAATTTATTCTGACTGAATTGAAATGACAGCCTAATGCAGTGAAATAGACGAGTGATTAATGGACTGCTGTAATATTAACCATTAAAATCATACCATCCATTTACCTCAGCAAGAGTATGAACACTTTTCTACTGTTTAAATAAGTTCTTCACCAAAAGCCAGTGAGCTGCCTACATCCGAGGAGAAGGTAATCTACAAAGCATTGCAAAAGGCTTAATGGAAAAAAAAAATCCATCCAACATGGTGGATGGAGGAGGACAAATGCAATGCATTCATCTCTATCTACCTGAGGAAAATGAAAGAACAGGATGCACTTTGCCATCTGTTCTGTCTTTTCTATGGAGACATGCAGGATCTGTGCTCACAGATGCAGGATCACAGGAAGCACAGCTGGGACAAAGAGAAGGGGACGACTCTATGACCTTTGGAGAGAGAGAGAGAGAGAGAGAGAGAGAGAGAGAGAGAGAGAAAGTAGTAATGTATGTCACCAAAACAGGGAGATTTTGAGAAGTTAGGAAAAAACGGGGAAGAACACAAATCTTGTAAAGCATGATTACTGGACAAATGACTCTTTCTGATGCTAAAGGGCTGATCTGTATCTAGAATCCATTGTCCAACTGAGCATTAAAGCAAATAAAAAGGGTGGATGTAAACAACCATATAAATAAAGGCCAAATCTATGACACATAGTGCTCTGGGGAGTCATTACGACATAAGCAATGCATGAAAAAGAAAACCATGGCAGCCAAAATCAGACAGCTATAAGAATCATAGACAAGGTTAAAGGAAGTGCACCAGGCACTAGCTAAAAGACAGAGCATAGTGTGAGTCATGGTGCAATTTCACCAGTTCACGCTTCCTTATGATAAACAATTAAAGTGTATTTAGCGTGCTGGCCAGGGAGCAAACTCTGCTCATCCCCGGTAGAAAGACACGGAAAGAGGCAGAGAAGGGATGCATAAACAAGATGTGTTCTGTACTCTGTACTATTCTGTCATAATTTACTCACATTCATGTTGTTAAAACGTGTTTGATTTATTTTACAAGGCTACAAGCAACTCACTAATAAGATTCAATATGATCAACGTACAAAAAATAACTAAAATTAAGTTAAAATGAAAACATTTTAAACAATAAAAAGAGTGCTAAAATTTTGATTTGGTTTACAATGGTTCTTAAATTTACCTTACCATCCAAATAAATCCAAATATTCTAAATCAATGCAAAAGTCTAATGTCCTGTTATTGCTAAAGCCATTTTATGGTATCTTCTGTCATTTTTTAAGCTTAACAGTCCTATAATCACAATATGCTCCCTGTTCCAGTACCCAGTATCCAAGTTACAGGTCCAGGCAGCTTATAGAGGACACATCTATTAAAAGATTATCATCATTTATGAAAGCACAGCTGGCCTAAGCACTGCGTGTTAGCAGCTTCCAAGGGAAAGGACAGAACAAAAGCACACATATATTTAGTTTAAATGTAAACACAACGTTATAATTCCCACTAGTTCAGCCATTGTCACATACAGCTGTGTTTTGCCTTTTTAACTCAATCACTTTAAAGCTGTTATGTCAGCAATCACTTGTGAGACTGTAGTATGTACACTACAGTGATTCAAAAGTGTAAGGAAATTAATACTTTCAGCAAGGATGTACTAAATTGATTCAACTTGCTTGCTAAATGTTGTTTTGGAACTTTGTATTCATCAACAAAACCTAAAAATAAACAAAAAAATATTAGGTGGCTCAACTGTTGTCTAAGATTAGAGTAATGGCTGCTGAAAATTCAGCTATACATCACAGGAGCAATGAAAATTTTAAAATATATTAACAGAAAAAATAGTTATTATTAATAGGCCACAATATTACTATTTTACTGTTACTTGAGCAAAGAAATGCACCCTTGGTGAGCAGTCAAGATTTCTTTCAAAATCATAAATCATACCAACCCCAAACCTTTGAACAGTATTATATGCTATGCTTTGCCGACTCTTTAAAAGTTGAAACTTGAAGAATTTGTCTTTAAAATGCACACCTGCTCTCTATGAGACAACGGATCCATGACAAAAACTCTAGGCTTGTGATAGGTCAGAAGAGGTCGAGTCCGGGCTGACACGCAGGTGACGTCCACCTGAGGGAGGTATTGTCGTCTGTGACATGTTCGCTTCCTCTTCTGCCTGGCCTTGTGCAAACACTGTGGTCCGCTGGGAGCAAAGACACCCATATGGCTGCAAAAGTAGGGATACCATTTTCAGAAATCTGATCAAACAAAAAGTAAAGACGGCAAGTTTCCTTGGTTCTCCTTTCCACTCAGACTCTTTCATCTTCCTTCTTTCTAACTCTTCAGTGTCTTTCTCACTTTTTCAGTTTTCCGCTGGGCTGAATGATTCATCCTGACATTCACATAACATTTACATAAATTTACACAATTACGTATCAGAATGAGGGCGCTTCTTCAATGCTGCAATGAATATGAAATGCATGAATGAAATCAAGACACACTTCTTCCCCTCAGGTGTCTCTGGAGCTAAAGTAAAATTATCTATGCTGCGTCAAAAGCAAAAAGCATGACAAATAAGTCTTTTTTTTTCTTGGATGTGAATATCCTTCTACATGAATTTTTTGAACAACTAAAAATCTAGCAATCAGTGCTTCAATAATAAATTCATCTCAATTTTTAATGCATAGTATTTGAGGTTCATTATACAGTAGCCTGTTGATGAGCTTGTAGGTGCTTGTTTGCCTCTCACCCGCTGTAAGCTGTTTTCTGTTGACCTCTCCAGAAGTCGCGGGGTCTTTTAGATACAGGTGATGAAGAAGGAGAGGCACACAAAGACGGCATCAGGCTGTTTACAATCTGGGTTAGCTGGGCACTCTAAACACATACACAAACAAATCAAGTGGGGTTGATGAACAAACTACATTTTTATCTTGTTTGTTCTATGTTTTTGTCTGTATGCCTGTGGTTTTAGATTCACCTGTCTCTCAATGTTCATCAAAAGGCGTGTAGGGCTGCTGGGTTCCATTTCTAGATCAGAGTTCAAATCTTGCATGTTCCCAGCTGTAAATGACAGATCCATAGTCTCTGTCCACAAGGTGTGTTGAATCTGCCTATCTGTCAGGGGCTGAGACTCTGCCAAAATCACATGACCCTGGAGGACAGGTTAGGGTTACATATATTTAAAAAAAAAAAAAAAAAAAAAAAGTGTATCTGAAAACATTTAAGGTGCTACTGTGCCAACTTTGATGTGCTTAATGCAAGAATTAAAATACTTACTTTTCAAAATTATTCCACATATTATAAAGAAATAAAAGTCAAACTTTATGATTTATTTGTTTATGTTTTGTAACAACATGTATATTTTGACTGATTGGACTAATGAAATTACTCTGTTGTATTCCTGTTATGCAATACTCAATTCATTTGTTTCCAATTGACCATCATCTGGACATTGCTAATTACATTTAAAGTAACCAAGCTGTTTTGGGTGACCATTGTCTTCCACAGTAGGAAAAAAAATACTTATACAATTACACACTTTTCTCTAAATATGTTCCTTTGTGTTCGGCAGAACAAAGAAACTCATATATATTTGGAACTACTTGAGGGTGAGTAAATAATGACAGAATTTAAATTTTTCATATTCCTTTAAATTCTGACATGAATTGAAATAGGGCCAATTCTTAAATCCTGAATTTTGTCCCAGAATGCTAACAGCATGGCCAATTTTTCCTTATAATCTATAGATACTGAATAATTTCTTTACCTTGTTAGAAAGAATCTGCTGCCTGAGTTTTTCCAACTGGTGAATCTGAGAGTCCAGCTCAGACAGTCTCATCTGCAGCCATGTCCAGCGACTGCAGAGTTCAGCTCTGTCCTTCAGCCATCTCCCCTCACAGACACGGCCACTACCCTCCCACAAAGACAGGGCAGAAAAAGTCAGAAAAGGTCATTCAGCTAAGATTTTATACAAAGTGACTTACAGTACATTTCTCCAGGAGCAATAATGGAGAAGTGTTAGGGAAACAGGTGTTTGTAACTGATTGTTTCATTGCTCGTTAACCTGTGTTTCTAGGACGGTTTTCATTTAAAAGCCAAAATATGCAATCACAGAAGCAACAGAAGACAACCTGTCTATCTTCCTCTTTACAGATAAAGATTAGTGCACACACACATCAGCAAATTCCAGGAATATCTACAAAGCAGTGGAGCAGCAAACCCATACAAATATACTGGGAAGAATGAGATCTCCTGCTGAGGCAACAGTCTTCCCGGTCCCTATATAAACAAACACTTCACCTCTCTAACCAGTCTACTTTCACTCTCTCACTTCTCACACATTCACAGAGCATACTGTTTTGACAAAACAAATGCCAGGCAAAGTGAGTGACCGAATTATTCCAGAATGGAAAATCTGAAACCACAGATGGCTTTGTTGCTTTTAATTTAATGCCTCAAGGGTGTCCAGAACAAATAATATCACTACATAAATTCTTTATATTACACTGCATATATTCCAGAGGCAACTAAGCAGGCACTGAAGCTCTGTGTCCTACCTTTTTTTTTTTTTCAGAAATAACTGACCACAACTTAACCACTTCAAAACATGAACATCTGTAAAAAGAAAGAGAGTACTGACGTCAAACGTGCTGTTCTTGACTGGCTAAGAGCCTAATCTCAGTCTACAAAAAGTGCCCTTAAGCAATTCTGTGGCCAAAGCCAGATAACTCGTTTAAAACCTTACAGCAATGTTCTCATATCCAGCTTATCCAGAGGATCCAATGCAAAGGCCACCAGCTTGAAACTCTGATGAGAGATGGTAATTGAGATTGCTGAGACATATGGAAAAGTCACTGAAACTATTTTGTCATGGCCTGAGGAGAGGTAGAGCCAACAACCACAGCTGGCTGCTACTAAAGGGCGTTCACTTTTACAGCAATGTGCAGCAAAGTAATCGGAAGTCATTCATTTTTAATGACAGAACTTGTTTAGAGGCAACTTGAGTGCAATGGGACAAAGTTTAACATAGTTTTAATTTATGCATGTCAGGATTATTAAAGCAGTTTCATTAATATAAAACATATAAATAACCCCATAAAACCATGTAGCCCTTAGCTTTGTGCTCATGTAGAATTATTAAAAATAAATACAACAGAATGAATGAATTTGACAGATCTCCAAACCAATTCATATTCCTTGTTCTTCCTTCTTGACAAGTCTCTCAATAACAGTCATATTGAATGAGGATTTTATATGATTCTACTAAAAAGCACTCTAATAACCCATTCCTATTTACTAAGAGTTTCCTGAAAGATATATTCCCTATAAAGATGCATATCTTGATTAGATTAGATCTGCACATATGCTGCCTGCGATCTCACAGCCTTAAGTGTAGAGTGGGCGAGCAAATCACAGAGAGGGACATGAAAGCTCTGATCTACGGGCTGGTGAAGGGCCTGATCTCTATTTATTTACTCATCCCAAGGAAAGGAGTATGCAGCTGTGTGTTTCGGGGTGGTTGCACAGAAACGGGATCGGAGGAAGAGCCAGCTGCACATGAACACACCGGATAAAAAATCGTTAACATGGGGGAGAAATATGGTGAGAATTTCTCAACAGCTGTGTACTGAACAGAGTGCCTCTGTTTCAGTGAGCAGAGATCCTAAAGAAACATATAACACTGACAGAGACAAACAGTTCCTCTATCTTCTATTGGGCTGTTTGTTTTCCCAAACTTGTTGTTATACTCCCTCTCTTCTTGCCAACGACTCACAAGCAGCCTGTCATTACATTCTTTACTGCCTGGCAACTTCTAGGTAAAGATTGATTCCACCCTTCAATTCACCTATTTCAAGATCTCTTTTTTTGTATTTTGAAGCTAGAGACTGAGTCTGCTTTTTTATGACCAGCATTGTGACTTGCATAATCATTTATAAGCATTGTGATATTGGTGTAAGGTTTTGCTGCAATTTATCACATGGATTCTGCAGACTTCCACTTTTATGGTACTTGTTATAATTTATGGAACTAGAAAGACATTAACTGTTATTTCTTTCAGTATGAACTGAGCTGTGAAGATCAATATTTTCCGTACCAAAAAACAAAACAAAACAGAGGTTTAGAAGTACATTATAGGCTAACCACGGTAAATAATGTCTTCATTTTTGGCCATTCTGTTGATGTTTTCCATTAAGGTCCATTAATCTCCCTCCATGTGACTTCTTTATTAGAAGGTCAAAGTAAATTATGAAGACCATACAACATCACATCATACTCACTGTGATTCCACTGAGGTCCCTTTGGTGTCTTCACAGTCCCACTCCTCATCTGAGCTGCTCATGGTGGCATCTGAGTCCAGAGCCTCTAGCACTCCATGCAGAACAGCATGACCACTGTGTGCTAAATTCTGCAAATCTCTAGATTTCAGAGGTTGCCCATGGGCTGGAGGGCACTGGAGGTTTCTTATAAGAGCCTGCTCTGCCTTCTGCATCTCTACTGCATTATAGGTCTCAAATAGAGGTTCTGGTGGTAACTCGGGTGAACTGCAGGCTTCATGAATGTTCTTCTTCAAACCATACAGTTGGTGGTTATAGTGTCTAGAAGCATGTTCACCAAGAATCGTCAAAGCCCTCTGTTGTAAATGACTGGCTCGATTTGCCAATGAAACATGCTGGGAGAGATGCCACAATGACTGAATCATCAACCCTTCCTTCAGTTCCTCCATAGTGCTAACCAATGTTTGGTTTAAAGCATTGTTCGTCCTGCTGCAATGTGATGCTTGTTCTAAGGAAATTGATTCGGTGCCTACTTGGCAATCATGTCTTGTAAGGTTGTGACTGGGCTCTACCACGTCTTGTGCATTGTCTTCAAGTGTGGGCATGAAACACATTTGTGGAGCACCTGCAGGAGTACCCGGTGAGTTTCTGTTCAAGGAGAGGAGGGTAAGAAGTGGCTCTGGGCTTGACAGCAGAAAGGCTTTGGAATGTGAATCCTGGAACAATGGCGATAGCAGCATCTCCGGGAACTGAGAAGAACTTTTGGGGGACAGGAGATCTAGATGAACCATGGATGGGAGGTTCTGCCAAATCATCTGTCCAAAACTATTATCCACATCCAAACCTAGTGCAACATCGCTGCAGTCCATATTTTCACTCAAAGCGTTGGTTGAAATCTGGATTCAATTAGTTTTGATTTGCTGTATGGATAAGAGATGGACTCAATCCATATCCGCCGTCCTTTGACTGATGGATATAACCACAGATTAAGCTTATAACATTACCCGAAACTGTGACTCGAGCCGACAGATCTGCTAAAAGAGATCTGACTGTGATTATTATAACAGATACACAGGCTAAAGAAGTGAATAATGTTTTTGATGTCATCTAACTTCATGAATAACAATCGTAATGTGAGATGACCTATCTAATCACATTAGAAATCTAGTGAACACTTAAGTAAAGACCACAAGTAATTTTCGCTCAACCGATAAGAATAATGTTATGAAAATAACGGCAGAATTGGAAAAAAATAACGTCATCAACTCACCTTTAACAGCCGCTCATTTCAACAAAACAAAAATCGCACAGTCCAGTAATAGACGATCATCAATAAGTGATCCATAGACATATTCTTGCAAGTGATAAAACACTGATTTGTCAGTTTTATAAGCAGAAATCGACTGATCCCGTCCGAGTTTCTTTCGCAGTGAAAAGCAGCCGCAAGCAGAGAACAGAGAGCGAGCGCGCGCGCGAGAGAGAGAGCGTGCGCGGCGCTACTGAGGTTTGTACTCTCTTGGTTACTTTTATTGGACGGAGCTACAAATACCAGGCCTACATTAAAACAGCTAATATAGTTTTTTTTTTAAATAATATTTATCAACAACATTTTTTATGTTATACGTAACTATAAAAATATTAATTATATATTTTTATCATCTTAGTTATCGTTTCTTTTTCTTTTCTTTATTATTTAGCCTACGTATCCAGACATTTCCAATCACTGGACGTTTTCGTGGTTTGTTTTTAATAACTAGTTGCCTTTAGTAGTTTATTATTTTATTTTATTTATTTATTTTGCCTTAAGTCATGAAAACAGACATCGAGACTAACAAGACTCCATCAAGCATATCAGCCATGACATTTAATATTTGGCATATTTCTGTTAGTGAAAATATCCTTCCTTACACATATTTCCAGTGCACACATACTAATGATAGTAGGCCCATACTATACTTCATGCTTTGTGGTTCCTGGTGATGTCCCAGCCCTGGCTCTTAAACATTTTTCTTTCAGGGTGGCTAAAGAAGGAGGGGTTCCTGAGAGCTGCTCTGAGTGTTTGTTTTGCTTTCTCCTTGCTCTGAGCTTGTATAATCTTGAAACGCAGGTATGCACTGTCTGAACGCTTCAGCTGCTCTGAACATAAAGTGGTTGTAATATACATTCAGTCCACCAGGTGGGACTAGAAAACTGAATTAAGAGCTCAAACAACAAGGGCACGTCACTAATAGGTAATAATCTCATAATAAAAAACTATACACAAAAATCTAAAAGCGTGTCACGTCACCTGTAATAGAACCGAGGGCATGTGAATATCTGAAGTGCTGATTAAGAAAACAAAGAATAAATACATTACACACAGGCCCTGAACAGAATACTGCATAACAACTTTCAACCCCTGTATAAACGGGCATTTTTCTCCTTTTGCATAAAGAGGAAAAGTGAGTTTGTGGTTTGCAAATGTCAATACAATTACAAATTCATTCAAAAATCTGCAAATGATGTTGTTACACTGACAGTTTGTATTTTTTTACATAATTTCAACCACAAGCAATGTGAAACATCCACATTTTAGAATGATTTAGTTTGAGTGCTGCCCCAACATCATTCTATTTAAATCATGCCTATAGATCCATCTGCTGGCAGAAAAGAGATAACTTAAACTAAATGATTAGGAAAAAGGAAATTTCCAGGTTTGTAGTCTTCCCATGACAAATGGCCGCTCCGCTCAGCAAAATACACAAAGAACTCCTCTGTCATGAGTCACCTTGAAGAAAGGAAGTAGACGTCCTGTATAATGCTCGAGATTGTCTCTTTCATCTGCTGTTTTTGTGAAGAGCAGAGAAAGTGAGAGAATACATTTGTAAGTGTGCATGAGTGTTTATGCACCCTGTCTGCATCAAGCAGCCCAGACATGCCATGAGATATTTGGCATATTTGTGGCAAAGCTTTTAACTGTCAGGTGAAAATATACTTTTCAATTATGCACATATGGTATGCTTTTGATTAATAGACTGGGATGTGAAATAAAAAAGATGGAGGGGTTTCCTGAGAGCTGCTCTCAATGTTTGCTTTGCTTTTTTTCTTGCTAAATGCTTGTATATGCTAGAAACACAGGTATGCACTTGTTTGAAAGCTGCTCTGAACGTAAATTGGTTGTAATATGGACTCAGTCCACCAGGTGGGACTAGAACAACTAAATTAAGGAGCTGAAGTAAAATGGTAACGTCATCAAGAAATAATCTTATTTTAGAATAACTTATGCACATGTATTTCTAAAAGAGTGTCAAAAGTCATATTACACATGACGCAAACAAACAAACAAAAAAATTATATATAAATATTGCATTTATCTTTTTTTTAATTCTGTTTCAATGCTGCGTACTGTTAAAGTCTTTTGCATATGTTTTATATAATTTTAAACTATCTGCAATGTTGTAAGGACATTAAAAAATTAGAGTATGTGAATATCTGAAGTACTGATTAAGCAAACAGAATAAATAGCTACATTAAGTAACCTTGAATAGACTTCAAAATAACAGTAGGCAATGTCAGAATTTTGTAGTTTGTAAATTAGTAAAGTCTGTAGTCTATTTAGTATATTTCTGAATGGTAATTTAAATACAAAAAATAGTTGAAGCAATATAAATCAATAATCAAACCCCTTGCTATATACAAAGTGAATTTGTGGTTTGCAAATCAACACATTTCTTTGAGGGTACAACGATCCATGCAAATTACGTTTTATATTAGCAGGTCTAACCATTTCAGCCACAAGCTATTTTCAGTATTTAATCAGGCAAGTTTTTGAACTATAAATGACTTCAATCACACATTTAACATTTAACCCACACATTTCAGAACATGTTAGACTGATTGATTAGTGCTGTCCAAACAATGCTTCCCTTTAAATCATGACTATAAAAAAAAGAGCTGGAGGAAGTGACATGAACTAAACTGACTGATTAGGGCAGTGGTTCTCAACCACGTTTCCATTTCTCCTTAATCAAACAAACCAGAATCAGCTCATTAATAGAGACTCCAAGACCTGAAAGACAAAGGAGCAATGTAAAATGTGATGGGGGGCCTCCAGGAATTAGGGAATAGGACATTTCAGGGTTTGTAGTTTTCTGCCAATAGTTTTAGCCATTAGGCAGAAGTTTACCTGACCGACACCTAAAAGGATGGTTGTTCCAAGAGAGTACAGTGCCATGACAGTACAAATCAAATGGCCGTGCTGATCCATAAATCCTGCAAAATACACAAAGAGCTCTTCTGTCATGAGCCACCCTGAAGCAAAAAAGAAGAGGATGCCCTGTACAATGCCCAAGGTCGTCACTTTCATCTGCTGCTTTTTATACAGACCAGGAAAAGAGCTGGGCTTCGTCTCCATTCTCTTTATGTGATTACGCAAGTAGACAACAGTTGCACTGCTTGATGCCAGCATGATGCCCAGACAAAGAAAAAAATAGCAACATCTAATCCAAAAGTCTATGTGTGAAAATATGTAGATTCCTATGTCTGTTGTTTCAATGGTGACGTTCACATGAACTCTGCTTGAATTCAAGTTCATTGCAGAAAATTCCCAGATAACGCGTACAAGGAATTCAGACAGAAAGAAGAGTCTGTCGACAAATAATGCCAAGTACAAAAAGAGTCTGATGTGTTTCTTCATCCAGATCAAAAAAGGCCGGCGTACAGGAACAATTTGGAAGTAGTAACACACGTTCAGAGCAAGGGAGGCAGTAAAACTAGTCCACATGGCAAAGAGAATACCGGCTGCTGAAAGAATGTAAATCCATGGAGCTGGATCAACAAAGTCGAAAAAAACAAACAAAAGGTTTAAAACGTTAAGAATAAGATTGCATCCAATAAGTGTCCACAGTAAAAGATTAAGCAGCGATTTTATGCTGTTTACTGCTCCTTTCTGAGAAAAAATCATACAGTAGGCAAAAAACATATTCATCAGAATAGTGGCAATAGAAACAGGCACATTTACTATGGCAAATGCCACCATGCTCATTTTAACAACAAACGACATATTTTTTTTTGCACTGGCCACTTAGAGGAAAATATCTCTTATATGTACAAGGGGGTGTGAAGGCTCCACCCCTAATTTTAATACATTTAGGATGACTGACAATGACATTGCAAAAACTAGGCTATTTATTAAGTTAAGTTCTTCCGTATATTTTAATGCACAAAATACTGTACAAACTTTATTTGAAATGGAAATGAGTTTCTATCTAAATCAGTTCCACTTTTTTAATTAGGAGAAAGTGGGAACGGTTGCAACATGGCTTATTTCTTCAGACAGGAAGCTGCAGTATAGACAAGAAATCAGACAATTTACACTTTATTTTGACATTCTACTAGCTAACTTTAAGTAAATCTGTACAGATTTACGTTTCAACTACAGGTAGACTAATTATCATTAATTTGCAACTACATGTCTACTAACTCTCAGAGTAGACTTTTAGGGTAGGTTTAGGTTTAGTAGAATTAGTTGACAGATACCTGCTAAGTTTCTGATAGTCAGTATATTATCATACATATACATGTTTTATTGTATTACAATTTTGGCTTTCTAATACTAAGTCTCTGAGAAACTAAATGAAATGGTATTAAAACACCTATTTGAACTGTGTTTTGTAGTATACATATTTTGTAGTCCATTTTATAATCTCTACTATTAAACATAATCAATTTAACTTAAGTTTGTTCCTTACACAAAGCTATAGTAAGTGACCACAAAACCAGCAATTAGAGTATTTTGTCTGATGTTATACTGTATATGTTCATCTAAATATAAAGATCCTTCATTATGTTTTTAGATTTAGATTAGTTTAGAAAAGTAGAAAATAAAATGGCAGATGCCAACCATTTTGGTCTTAGTCTGAAGGCTGGATTTAGTAAATGGTCAGATATTAATTGTGTGTAAATAGCTGTTAAATATTTAAGAAATGGAACAATTACAATAAACACAAACATAAGAAATAATACTTCATTTCTCTTTTATTTTACAATATAATTCTGACTACAACGCCAGATTCAAGTGTCCATCCACATAGGAGGGGAAAAATGCTAATGAGGAAAGCAGTGTCTGATATTAAAGATTACAAATAAAGCACATCTCACAATAACACACGTTAGATAAAATGAAATGGACACCTGGAACCAGGTGAAGTCCATCCACTCATGCACCACCAAGCATCCATACAAACACCCTCAGATCATACAGTATCTTTATCTGATACAGAAAACTTAAATAAAATAAATTAGGAAACAAACAAGGCAGCTATGCGTTTATGATTATTACCGTTGTTCAAACAAACTGTAATACCTTGTGGCAATATCTGCTACATTTCACACGAATGCTGCATCCAGTAATATTGTTTCAAAATCCTACCAGCTTTTACACAGGTTTAGTTCTCCAGCACAAATCTCACAACACTTCTCTGATCCAAACTATACCACTACAAAGCATTAAAGAGATGGTTTACTCTAGAAATGTAACAATTTCATAATATACACACCCTAATATTGTTCCAAATGCATTATTTTTCCAAGATGCTTCAAACAATGTTCATACTGCTCTCTTCCATACCATGTAGGTGAAAATAAGCTGTTAAGCTCCAAAAAGCAACAATAAGCATCCTGGTAAGACTTAAGTTTCACCAAGGAATGAAAGGCATGTTTTCGGTGAGTACGTAATATCAGAATTTTCATTTTGGAGTAAACCATCCCTTTAACTTTTGATGAACATACACAAACAGACATACAGATACCCCGTCACACACAAAACACAGTACAAACCAGTTGGGTACATTATTCCAGGTATAAATATGATATATTTATGGCTTTTTCAACTTGAGATAATTTCTGTCTGACGAGTTTATAGTGCAAACTTTTATAATGCAAAAGTTATACTGTAGCCCAGGCATCTTAACGTGTTATTCTAATTTCACTGACTTCCACTTAAGGCCCCGATAAACTTCAAACGAAATCGAAGAACGAACTAACATGATATCATTTCGAACAAAATCAGACCAAAACGAAGTTCATTTTGGCAGTTCGAATCAGCTGATCAAAGCAAACTTTTTGGAGAGTTCGTTTTGGCTCCTAAACACCTTTGAGCTACCATTGGTCTGAGGCAGCTACGCAATCTGTGGTGTGTTTTGAAACTCCACCTTCTTTGACTCTGGATTTTTTTTTTCAGGATCGTTTGTCATTCAGTTTATATATATATATATATATATACACTATCGTTCAAAAATTTAGGGTTAGTAAGATATTTAATGGTTTTTAAAGATGTTTCTTCTGCTCATCAAGGCTGCATTTATTAGATTAAAAATCCAGAAAAAACTGTAATATTGTGAAATATTATTTCAATTTAAAATAACTGCTTTCTGTGTGAATATATTTTAACATGTCATTTATTCCTTTGATACAAGGCAAAATTACTCCAGTCTTCAGTGTCACATGATCCTTTCGGAAATCATTCTAATCTGCTGATTTATTACTAGTATTGTCAAATGTCGGAAACAGTTGTGCAGCCAAATATATTTTTTGGAACCTGTGATTTCTTTACCTTTTTTTCCCCCTCAGAATTCTTTGAAGAATAACAAGTAAAAAACAACATCATTTTGTACCAAATATAAAACATTTCTAAAACGTAAATCTATGCTGTGACCTTTTTGTTAATTTAATAGATTGTTTGTTAATAAAAGTATTAATTTCTTTCAAAGAAGAAAGAATAAAAATGTACAGATCCCAAACTTTTGAACAGTAGTGTAACGGTAAACTACTGTAACAGTAGTTTTGAACATTATTATCCATTTTAAATAAATGCTTCTCTTTTTAATATTTTAATGATCAAAGAATCCTAAAAAAACTATTAAGCAGCTCAACTGTTTCCAACACTGATAATAACAAATCAGCAGATTAGAATGATTTCTGAAAGGATCATGTGACACTGAAGACTGGAGTAATATCTTCTTGACCCCAAATATTTGTATATATATATATATATATATATATATATATATAGTGACTACAGATGTTGCTCCCTGAGCTGCCACATATCCGCACCTGGACGATCACAGAGAGATTTTAAAAGTTCAGCGAAAGCAATTAATTCCTAAAAAGAGATTACAACAAAGCTTGTGTGAACGACCCAGAGTTAAAAGCAACGTAGCATCAGATGCAAGTTTTCCAAAGCCATGAAAAGAATGAAAGGAAAGGTAGCAAGCAAATAAATATTACACTGTCATCATAGTTCTTTCAAAGCGAATAAAAAAAGGTAAACAATAAATAAGCCTTTGTTTTTAAGCAAATGTATAGGCTAGGTGCTAGTGTCGCGTCATGTTTACATTAACCTACACCCCGCCTCCAGCAGCGCAGTGTTCAGAAACCGTATATCGTCACTCAGCCGTTTCAAACTTCTTTTTGCCCTAAAACGAAAAAGAACTTCGTTTGAAGTACATCAAGGCCTTTAAGTATAAATGCTCTGCAAGGAGCTATGAGAACGTCGGTTCATTAGCTCCACACCAGAAACTAAAGTCTTATTGTGGCACTGTGTTCAAATGCTAAATTGAACCAGACAGGCCGCTGCGGCTTTCTTCCAGTCTCACAGATAATGGTCTTTTCCTGCCAGCTCATTTTCACATTCAAAGGCCTTTAGTGGTCAGTATCCAGCTCCAGGATCTGCAGCAGGTCCAACCATGCAGATAGAGCTTATACGCAATATCAAATTGCATGCCTGCTGGTTAAGGCCTTCAGAAGTAGTCCCTTCGCCGTGAATCGTCGCTTATAAAGGAAGGGTTCCACTGAGCTGGGTAGATGCAGGAATGCCTCGAACCGGGGAGACCGGAGAACGGATACAGGCCGTTACGCTCAAGGTCAGAGTTCCTCAGTGCAGCCTAAAAGACAATAGCAGTCACATATTAGCTAATCATGTAGCAAATTCACTCATTCAGGATGTGTTTTTCAGCCACAACATGACAAAAAAATTGTATTAAATAGTAATTGCAACTTTTTTTTATCTCACAATTCTGAAATGTATTCTCACAATTGCAAGTTTATTCTCATAATTCATAATAAATAACTGTGAGCTTCATAATTCAGACTTTTCACAATTTCTGAGAAAAAAGGCAGAATTCTGAGATGTTGCAAGTTACCTGCAAAAAAAGTTATTATTAGCTCATTTCTCATTTTAAAATTCACTATATGAGTAATTATACAGTAACTGAAATACTTGATCCAATGTAAAATCCCTTTACGCTTATGACAGGTGCATATGATCACCTACCGAGTAATAAATGTCTGTCATTTGCAGGAGATTTTTGGTACTGCCGTTCTCCTGCATCTCTATAGTCTCTCGGCCCCACTCCATAGACACACGATTACTCTTAGGAAACTCTGCGTAGGGCGACATCTGAAGGTCTCCGCTTTTGAAAATGATTTTGTTGATGTCATTTTTGTCCCTTCTGAGGATGCATTAAAAAAAAACATTTTTGAGACATTATTGTAGTTTAAAACTTCCTAAGATATTTATCTGTAAAATAAGGAAGGAAGCTTCATATTTATTGTGAGATCTTACTTGCAGCAGGTGACTATAAGTGCAATGATGACAATCAACAGAAGAGCTCCTCCAGCAGGAGAGACCACCACAGCTATCAGCTTATAAACTGTTAAACACAAGATTATTTTAGCGACATAAAAATTGCTTTTGTTTGTGTGTGAAAATAAAACAGTACACTAGCTTATAAAAATAATATTTTTTAATATTTTAACACCAAAAATGTATTTAAAAAAAACTTAAAATCTTACAGTTATTGCAGTTAAAACCTCCAAATCCAAACATGCACCTAAGGAGTTAAAAAGAAGAAATTTGTAGGGTTTTTCTGCAAACATACATGTATACAAAACACATATTGGACAAAATTAACTAAATTTGTTAAAAACCTTTGATTTTAAGGCTTCTCCTTAAATGCCTGAAAGTGTAATCTAAGCAAAGAGCTAAAAAACAGAACCATAAAAAACTCACATTTTTGTTGAAATAAATGTTAAATGAAATGTATTATTTATTTATTAATTATTTTGTTTCATTTAGTTTAAGTACAAAAATAACTAAAAATAAACTTAATAAAAATTATAAGTATAACAATATAAAATCTTTAACTATCTAAAAATAAAATATATTTTAATATATATATAAAAAAAACATATCAATGATACTAAAATGGAACTGTTTAAATACAAGATTTTTAAACATTTCAAAGCTATTTCATAGTTTTGACTTAACTATTCTAAACTGTGGGGAAAAACAATAGCCTATAATTAGGGGGTGTGTCCAAACACTGATTGTTTATGATTGTTCATTGTTCAAAATTCATTACAAAAACATACTTACTCAACACAGCTGCCGTTAACAAGCTTGAGTCCATCTCCACAGTCTAAAAAACAGCAAAATAGTGTAATTATAACCCTAGTGATAAGATACGTAAAGAATATGCATTTAAATGGAATACATCCTCTATGAAATATCTTGGAGTTCAAATTCCAGCAGACTTATCAAACATTTATAAAATTAACTATTGTCCCATTACAAAAATAATAAAAGGGGACCTAAACAGATGGCTTCTCCTGCCTTTAGACCTATATAACCGAATAGAGATAGTAAAGATGAACATATTACCACGATTGCTTTTTCTTTTTCAAGCTTTACCAATAGAAATACCAAAAAAGGCAATTCGATGATTGGAAGAAACGAATATCCCGCTTTATCTGGAAAAGCGGGCGACCTAGAGTGAGATTTAACACTCTACAACTCCCTAAAGATCAAGGTGGGACAGGCCTACCATCATTAGATGACTATTATAAAGCAGCACAACTAAGACATTTGGTTTGTTGGTGTAACGATGAATACTGTGTAAAATGGAAAGATTTTGAACAATCACAACTTGAAATACCTCTCCAAGTGCTACTAGGAGATAGAAACTCTCAGCAATCACAACTGCACAAACTGAATTCTTTAACGAAGATTCCATTAGAAATTTGGTATAAAGAGTTAAGGAATCCTAAAACTGAAAAGCAGGGAAGAATTTTGAGATGGGTGGAACACGATCTACAGTTTAAACCAGCAAGACTGGATTTAAAATTTAAGCTATGGAGTCTTTAATATACTATTAGCGACCAGTAAGAAGGCCATTACAAGGAAGTGGCTTAAAGAAGATTCTCCAACTGTATCTGAATGGCAAGATATTGTAGACGAGGTGTACAGTATGGAAACCCTAACATTTTCCTTTAGACAACAATCTGCTAGAATTTTAACATGCTGGGGAAAATGGTTGAAAAGAAAAGAAAGGTCATCTAATGGGCTGGACACCATTCCTCTTTGATTCCCGTTTGACACTTATCCAATATATTGTGTTGGACATGTAACCCTTGCTTAATTGTGTGTGGCAGAATCTGATTTAAACCCAATTACTCAAGAATACTGTGATGTGTTTGGTGACCAATGTATGTATATGTTTGTTATGTTTTCTTTTTCTTTTGTTGTGAGTTCTTGTTTCTGTATGTTTAAAAAAGGATGGAAAAAATAAAGCACAAAAAACAAAAACAGCAAAATAAAAAATCCTAAATGAGAAAGTTGCCATTCATTTGTACAGTGGCTGACAAAGTCCCACAGCCTAAATGTATTCAATGAACTGAAAAGGCTGTTGTACCTCTACAGGTCATGTCCTCTGGGTTCTTTTTAAAGTATCCTGGTTTGCACTGACAGTATGGGGTCCCGCTAGTGTCCTTGCACTCCGAGTACTGCAAATCACACTTGGTCTTCTGGGCCAAACACAGGCTCTCCGCTAAACAGAAAGAAGTGCTTCAGAACAAATGGCTTCCCAGAGATAAACAGTGCGACAAAGAGCTTTCCAAAATATTATTATAGGGACTAAGAGAGACTTTTAGAGTTATCTGTGTGTATTGCGTGACTGGTATTATCATATCTCTGAAGTGGTGGAGTGGAGTGAAGGATAAGAACAGAAGGGGATGGCTTTGAGATAAGAGTATGATGTAGACAGCGAGCGCTGAATGGTACCGTGATAGGAGAGATGGTGCTGAAGCTTAATGGTGCAGTGTGAGTACGTCTGGCTGCAGTTGCTTAGGGACATCTGGATGCTGTTGAAGACATCCTTGCTGGTCACATTGGTGGAGAGTGAAAACATGCTCACCACTGAGATCTGCACATCTCCTCCATTTCTGCACAAGGAATATGCATTCACATGTAAGAACCAAGAAAAATCATGCCCTGAATTTAAGTTAGAAATTATGAATTTGCAAATAATGTGAATTACTGAGTAATGCAAATTATTTGGCAACAGGTAATGTCACAAACATTTCTACTGATATTGGTATAATAGTATAATACTTCCTGTTTGTAAATTAAGTGGTTTATCAATTATAGAATTGTATTGAATTATTGTATGTAAGCTTATTTTCAAATACTTTTATTCAGGAAGGATGTATTACATTTTTTATTATTTCAAAAGACTTCTATTTTAAATAAATGCTGTTCTATCTATTTGTCAAAGAATCCTAAAAAAAGTGTCACAGTGTCCACAAAAACATTTGCATAAGCATAACTACTGTTTACTCTACAACATTATACAACTTTTATTTAACTTTTATTTTTAACTTCAGAAAGATGGCATTGCCATCACAGGAATAAAATACACTTTTTTAAAGTGCATTAAATAGAAAATATTAAAATTGTATTAGTATAAAAAATATTAATTTGACTGTATTTTCGATAAAATAATGCAGCCTTGGTGAGCATAAGAAACAATTTTTAAAAAATTTAAACAGTAGTCTAGGCTGTATTTCTAAGAATGCAGTAATGTATTTTTGCATAGTCCATTTAGGCTCTTTAAATTACTTTAATTTATTTTAAACATTAAAATTGTATTAAGTCAGCTTTATGTTACACCACTTAAAACCAAGTTAGTTCAAGTTTGGCACAAATCTCACTCTGTATTTTCACATTCATTCTTGCATTAGTCTCTTTAAACAGCCCTGCCTACTGGTAGCCGCCCAAATATATCTGAAGGATCACTTTATAATGTATAGAAAATATATTGACAATGGGTTGACAAATCAGTAGCTGCACGCTACAGTTGATTATATAGCCTATATATATAGCCTATTCCTGCTGGGACTCTGAAAGAAAAGAAAGTAGAAACTTACTTTTTTTGTAAAGTGGTACGTCGGTAACCATGAAAGATGGAGAGCGAGGCATTGAGCTAAAAAAACAATACACAAATGTATAAAATTAACCTCAACTCCATGTTCAGGAAATCACATTATGATCTGCAACCAATATCATTCTCTATTTATATAATGGTTTCTGCATTAGCTGATTGGCTGTGTGTTTTGTAGTTGCAAGGTGGAGAAGTCAGGTGCGTGATGCAGTACAATGTTGCATACCAGCTGCAAAATCTCTCTGTGCAGCTCAAGCGGACCTGAACTTCTGAGATGCATTGAGGTGTTGACAGTGAAAGTGCCCAAAAATGTCTTCACTGCAAGGTAAAGCCAAAACAAACACAATAAAGATATCGTAAGTTATCACCAAAATATATTTATGCACTCTGGACATTGTTTTATTGGAGACAACTGACCACCTACCTTGCGTACAACTGCGGCCATTCTCCAAGTCAAAGCCCAGGGCACACTGACAGCTGAAAGAGCCACCTGTGTTGACACACACTGAACCCTGGGGGCACGGACTATTCACACACTCATCCACATCTACAGAAAAACACACAGTCTAATCAATCATTGTTCATTTTTTATCACAAACCCTCATGAAAACAAGCATTACTATACACATATGTGATTAATTATGTACAAACAATATGTTACCATCGTTCAATCTAGTTTTAAAAAATGAAGGAAAATGTAAATATTGACATAGAAATAGAAAACAATACATAACATAATGGATGTATTTAAATTTATAACTCGTTACGCTAAATCATATTCTAGTGACTAGCAGGATTAAAACATTTAATTTGATATTACAACATTGGAGCTGTGGCAATCTGGGTAAGTCGATTCCTGTTTCTGTTTGTCACTGCACTTTTAACATTCAGTCACGTGACTGCCATATCCAAGATGAAAGATGGTCCAGTTTGGTTGTTAGTGTATATTTAAGTGGGCTTCTTACGTTCCGTGCAGAAGGGTCCTGTCCATGCAGGCAGACACTGGCAGTGGTAACTTCCCTTAGAAGTTCTAATACAGTGGCCTCCATTTGCGCAAGTTTGAGGCCCACACACAAGATCTACAAAAGAAAGAGATGGCTTGATTGTTGAAGTTAATCAAATGAACAGGTGACTTCAATAACAATGTTCACAACTGCAAACAATGGAACAAATGTTAACATTAAGATTTTAATTTTCTTTACAAGACTAGAGTGGTTACCAGAGCTTTCTAAGAAACTTTTAACACTATAAAGTTACTAGAGCAATGCTTAATACTCTGAGTCAAAAGAGCCAAGTCTATTTTATCAAATGCTAAAGAAACACTTTAATAATAGCAATAATTCACCCCCAAATAAAAATTCTGTCATCAATTTATTGAATTTCTTTGGAACTTAAAAGAAGATAATTCGAGAAATGTTGCAGTGTTTCATGTTTAGGCTATATAATGGAAGTCAGTGGCCTCCAATGTTCTTTTAAGTATCTTCTTTTTTTATTCCAGAAATTAAAACTGAACGCTAAAAACACAATTAATTTAATAACAAGGTTAAATGTAATCTTTATGAAATTTTAAAATGAATGTCTTTATTTAATACAGTACATTACACTGCTGTGATGCCTTAATTCACTTGTAGAATTTAATTTTAGTCCTTTTTTTATTTTATTTTTATATTATAGTAGCAATTATTTAAAACATAAATTGTTTTTTAAAATAATATAAACGATGATTTGAATGATGCTA
This sequence comes from Enteromius radiatus, assembly GCA_032357445.1. Taxonomy (NCBI): domain Eukaryota; kingdom Metazoa; phylum Chordata; class Actinopteri; order Cypriniformes; family Cyprinidae; genus Enteromius; species Enteromius radiatus. The sequence goes on along the minus strand of JAUCMS010000153.1, from coordinate 14,810,649 downwards.
TTCGCAAGTCACTGTATAAATACTAAAAGAAGTCGAACATACCTGGTAATGCTGTTGACTTCAATGACATCTGCGTGGTTGTCATTCCCATCACTGTTGTGCTCTTGTCTGTGTGATTCCTGGTGGTTTCCACCACAGTGGTCCTGGTTGAGGTGCTCTTGCTGTAAGGCGTTGTTGCACGTCCACCATGTGCAGTAGTGTTTCCTGGTGTTGCAGTGCTGGTTTCTAAGTGCAAGGTGGTGACGTCAGCAGAATCAGATGTACTGGGTGCTTGTGGTCCACCAGCAGTTGAGGTAAGCGGATGCTGGGCTGTGGTGGGTGTCGTCCGCAACACCTGAACAATATCTGTGGTAATGATGGTAGTGTGTTCTGTTTGGGCTTGCGATGTGGTGCTCGGTTGGAGCTGACGGGTGGTGACGGGAGGAGTCATGGTAGTGAAAGTGTTGGTAGAACTATAAACAGTAGATGCCTCTTCGGTGGCTTCCTCTGTAACCTGTGGCTTATGAGTTGCTGGCATTGCAGTTGTTGGCACCACTTCTGTGTTGGTCCGATCATCGGTCTTTGGAACAAAGGGTGGTTTGCCAGAGAGGAACTTTGTAAATGAGTCATGGATTGTGGTGGCTACATCTTCGGGCAATGGCGGTGCAGTGGTCAAGCGCTGAATGGTTGTCTCCTCCACTGTATGGGTCGGAGAACCTCCGAGTTCCTCTCGGCCAGTTGAGCTGACAGATTCAGTAGAAAACTCAGTAGAAGCATCAGTATCGAGAGAATAAGTCACTGTGGAATCGCGGCTCTGTTGGGATGTGCTAGTGGCATTGTGTCCACCGGAGGTAAAAGGTGAGATAGATGACACAGAGTCCCGAGTTTCTGTATAAGACGTCCCACCACTCACTGATGTGGCATCCATTTCCCCTTCATCTCTGTTTATCATTGTAAAAGGAGGTGTTGAATTTTGACTGTCATTATCAGACACCTGTTTAAAGGTCTGTCCTGTGGCACTAGATTGTCCCGTCTGTGACTCAGTGCCATGGGACAACGTTGACTGCTCGGTCTCCAAAGAGTGGCTTTGAGTTGCATTGGTGGCATTATGATCTTCAAAAGTGGGTTCAGTCTGTTCAGGCAATGTAGATAAATCTTCTACGGTTTCCTCCTTGCCCTGGGTGGCTCCTGATGTTCTCACTTCCCAGCTGAAGGTTTGAGAGACAGCATCCGAGGAGTTGGAGTCCTCAGTGTATGCAGAGGTGCTGTTGGAGGTCACAGAAAGCAGTGTGCGTTCTCCGACTCGGTTGGTTGTGGAAATGTAGGTGCTATCAGTGTGAGAGACAGAGTCTGTGATGTCAACATCTCTCAGATCCATCACGGGAGCCTCTCGGACTGTTCGAGCCTCTGTAATGGGATGGTGGCTGGTGATGCTGTGCGATGCTACTGATGGACCATCCCACTGGGCTGTGGCATTATGGGTAAACTCTTTGTCAGTCTGCAGATGCTCAGTGGAATCATCCGAGGTCATCCTCCAGTCAGCTGTGTTTGTAGAGATGCTTAAAGGTTTTTCTGAATGCCCTGGTTTGGGGAAATAAAGAACAATATATATGTATTGTAAACTGAAAATAGTACTGAAAGGGGAAATTTGAGAAACACGTCCACTAGAGTGCGCTTCATCTGGTGTGAGCCTTGGGAAACCTTATAAACTATGTGAGATGTTTTCAGAAGTCACTGCGGATGTAATGATTTTGGGTGGAGGACAATTGGCAGCCAAGCTAGTCTAACCTAACAAAAGCTTGGGCCCTAAAAATGGAGGGGATCTGACCCATTGAGACCTGCCGTTTCCTTCCTTCAGCTGACCTAGCAAAGTCCATATTACAGCGTTGTCACTGCCTGCATGGAGTTCATACACAGGCAAAACTTTTAACAAAAGCACCTCTGATTATTCAAGCTGTTCAAACAGGGTGGTTAAAATATATTGAGTATATATAAGTAAATATATCTTAATGAAACTGCAACATGGTTCTGTTGTACAGGACTATAAAATAAAATCATTAGAACAACAATTAAACTTCTGGTTTGTAGCAATTCATTCAAATCTGAATGAGCTATTGTAAAATAAATGTTACGAGCACAATATCTGTTGAAGTTGATTTTAGTGTGGAAAGCTATGATATGATTTTGGGTCATGTCACTGTCCAAAAATTGACTCACTCACTGAAAATGTCTCTTTGGGCTAGCATTACAGAAATCTTTTAACAGAAGATCTTTCAGCTTGCAATATGTTCAGGGATATACAGTCAGCCCTAAATGATGGGATGAAGAAAGGCCTAAAAACAAACCGTTTCCTCATAAACTAGATTAATATGATTTGGACAGTAATGTGTAAGATAAAATATAACCCAAAAATAGTATTTTTTTGTGCCTAAGCCAGTGCATACTGATGCAAAATACAAAAAGACCGTGCTCAATCACAGCTGCAAAAAACTGGAAAGCAAAATACATATTTCTCACCTCAACAATTTATACTAACCTTTCACAGGTGTATCATCACATTTGTCAGATATGCATGTAAAAGTAAAGTTAGAATAATGTGTCACATAATTTATCTTTCTATCCCAAATCTTCTGAAGTATTAAATGAGATACAAGGCTATAAATCCACATGGCATCTGAACAATTCAATTCTGAAATGTTTACCTAGAAAAAGCAACTAGTTGCTAAAATAATTTTATCATAGTCAATTCGCTGCATTTAATTCTATTTATTTATGCCAAAATGTCAACAGGACAAATGACATGGAGTGGAAGTTCTCCAAATTAAATCACATAAATAAAACAAAAACAATCACTAGCATAAACTGCAGATTGAAAAGAACTTGTTGACTCAAAAAGAAGTGGAACAGTTTATGAACCAGGATGGTCATGAGCCAAGAAGGTCATCCATTAAAAGAGATGCTCTTCCAAAATCTGAGGAAACTGAGTGTAAGTAATCTCATTAGCTCACAGACTTCATACTTGACACAGTACTTCAGCTGCATTATAAAAACATAGTTCTTTTTACTACTACTACTACTACAATAATAATAATAATGAATTGAGACAACACTATTTATTGTAGAATGAATGTATTTTAATATATTACATGTTTATTACATATTTTAATGGCTTTAATAATTTACACATTTCAAGTTTTACCACATGAGAAACTTCTGAGTGGAGGTGTAATCTTTGCAATCTAATAGTTTAGTTTAAAAAAGTTTAGTTTCTGTACACCTCAAAATAAACAACTCAGTTTGATCTAGTTTACACTAACTGTAGACTGAGGCTCTAGCAGAGCCTAGTGTGCTGTCCATCTAAGCTGCACTTGTGGGCATCACAGCGCGTGGAAGTCTTACCCTCTCGAGCTCCAGTGATGGACACACTGGCGGGAATGTCCGTCATCTCCCCCGGTCCACTCGATAGATCCACAGCTGTTGCAGTGGCCTCTCTCCCCGGCCAGGAGGAGGCTTGTTTTACACCAGTTGTTCGGGTAAAAAAAGTTTCGGTACTTAGCGGGTTATCGGTGTCCGCGTCTGGAGAGAAAGTCTCGGAAATCACAGTATTTAGGACAAGCAAAAAGACCGTGAAAACCACACGGCAAGCGCGTCTCTCGACACACGTTTCCATTATAAAGGCGACCAGGCGGATTTCCTAATAAATAAAACGCCAGAGTGATCCGGGCCACCATCGGAAAGCGAGTCCCTTTAACAGTTTGCCATGAGTAAATTCCATATGTTGGTTTTAAAGTTGGACATGAAGACTTGGAAGGGTTATATTTCATGCAGCGAGAGTGACAAACCGGAGCAGTGGGTGACTCCGCCCCTCAGGCAGGCGATAGCGGTTTCCACCCCATTCCTCTGGATGAACGCACTTTCACAAATGTGTGCTCAAGTCGGTGTATGACAATCAAATTATGCCACAACAGGTGGGATTCTTATTTTTCTTATTTTCTAAATCAAACCCACAGTTTGCATTAACACTACGCAAAATCACTTGCTCTACATTTTTAGACATTTCTAAGACATTGAGGAAGCATAATATTTAACATGTTAAAAGGCATTCACAATTGGTACCAGTGATGCAACTTGATTGAGCTGGCATTTTCTGGCAACATGAATGACCATAAAACAGAGCTAAACTAAACTAGAAATGTAATCACAGCAGTTTATTCATTATTATTGTGAATTTCACTTTAATGTCATGATAGACTTTATTTAGAAAGCAACTGGACCGAAACTCAAATCCCAACCATGCATACAATCGCTAGGGTTTGGGACTGACAGATCACCATGTAGTTTCACATGGAAATCACTTTTAATTCTGACACTAAATCACTTTTGTTCCAGTGAAAAGAAAGAGAAAAAAAAAAAAAAAAAAAATATATATATATATATATATATATATATAGCCTATATTTGAACATGAAGGTAAGCAGATGATGACAGTTCTTCTGTTTAGAGCAACTGATCTGCAGAAGCTGCAACTTGACTGCCACATAAACAGATATGCAGCATGCAAATAGGTTTGCATATTAAACCTATATTAATTCAGCATAATATCAGTCATCAAAAATAAATTATCTGGAAGTTAAAAGTTATTTTAGAAGAATTAACTTGGCCAGAAAGTTGTAGGGGGCATGTTATAGTTACATACTTCTGAGTGTTGTGACCTCAGGGAGGTCAATCAAAATGAAAGATAAGATTTACTGAAAATTAAATGCCCATGGTGCATATTAAACCTTATACAAGCATTTCACCAGAGAAGTATCTTGATGGCAAATTAGTTCACATTGCATGACTTTGATTGCACATTCCCGATTTGTCAGACAAGCATTATTAGTTTCCTTCAGACTTTCCAGGAAATCAGAGTACTACCTGACAAATGCAGTAAATACAATACATATGTCTCAAGTGAGTGATGATTTAGTCCCATGTGTCCACTTTCAGCTTTCCAGCTGGTTAGCAGGGCACAGTTGTTACATGCTCAGCTGGACTGAGGGTCGACTATCTTGTTTGTGGGGGTGGTGATAAAGGAGGAGTGATGGTAACGATCACGGAAGGCAAAGTCTGCATTTTCCTCTGTTAGCTGCGTGGTTTCCATGCCAACAGCTGACAATGAGGGTGTCACCACAATCTGGTCCTGAAGGGCCCCCTCTTGCCTAAGGAGACGCAAATGATTGGTAATGTCAGGTCTGGTTTTGTGTATATTCATAGTTCTAATAATCAAATCATCCACAATGGACATAATGGACACACATAATCTTTGTAAGTGCATTCCTTTTTTCGTTTTAATTGAAGAACTCTCCCAATAAGCCAAACTCAGTTCATTTAGATTGAAATATTCAAAATATATTCCGAATTTTATTTTCGGTTGAATCAAATTGGTGTAAAATAATCAGTACTTTTCTTTTGACTGGACAGAAATTCTGATCGGATCCATTTTTGTTTTCTGTACTAGCATGGTACCTTAAACATCATATAAAAATGGTCCTTTTCCTATCTAAGTAGGTGATTGTTGGCCACGCAATATTGCAATAAGGACCAGCCTTTGTGCTTAAAAGGTCAAGTCTTCCAACAGAACAATATGTAACTTACCACCCCAAATTCTGCAGCGAAGTCTTGAGCCACCTGAAGAAACTGAAGCAAGCTGCTGCACCTGTGGGCAGAGAATGTAATTTTAGATTTCCTGACAAGAAAACTCATCATAATGATGGATATGTGCATAATAAACCTCTATTTTTCGCTATTTTAAATGGTTAAAATAATCCTCCAGATTATTTCTCAAATTTTGGAGAAAGATTATTCAAAATCAAATAAAAGTTAGAAACAATTGCAATTACCTGTTGGCAAACCTGGGCTTGTTGTTCCAATGTAGAGAAAGAGGATAAGGGCGACTGTAATGTTAATTAAGGCGTACATCCACTGGATAACGAACATTATCATAAAGGAGCACAAGGCCTAAAGAAAGATAAAAACAGCATTACAATTTTGAGCTTAGAAGCTTATTGCTTACAGGTCGGATCATTTTTGCCAAACTTACACCAACTAATGAAACCCAGTGGTTGCAAAATCTGGCATAGACCGAAAACTGGATTGATTTTATTTCCGATTCTTCAATATTTGTTTCTGTACCTGTGAACGAAAGGTATATAAGGTGAAATACAAATTTAGATTTCTATATTGAGGAGTTATGTAATGTTTTGTAGAGATTTGCCTACCATTTCTGTCTATCGGTTCTCTTGGGAGCTGTTCAAGTTCAACTGGGCCAGAATTAGGCAAAGACTGTTTCCTCTTGGTTTCTGTCGTAAGGTCAGACTCCACAAGTCCTATCTGGCTGCTGGTATCATCATCTAATCCAGTAGTCTGTTCCCTCCCATCGTTTCCTTTATGTAATGCTCCATTGCTGTTCAAGTCCAACCCGAAACTGTTCATCAGCGTTTCTTTAGCTGGAATCTTTGACTTCCTGCCCCGGGTCTTGGAGGCAGGAAGAGAAACTTTCTGTTCATCAGTGGAGTCCGTGCTGGGCAATGGAAATATTTGGTCCATGTCTTTGGTGAACTCCAGCAGTGTGCCGTTCACAGGTTCACTGATGGCTCCACTGCTGCCGTAATGGGGATGAGTGCTGGACACCAGTGCTCTTCTAGAGCTCGACCTCCTGATCAGTGTCGTCCTTTGCTGGACCTGCAGCTCATGGGTTTTCACCACACAGAAATAGCAATAATCAATTATGCTGTAGGTTAGCATGAAGTTGATGGTGACGATGGGAGCCAGTACATTGACCTGGCCGATGAAGATGAAGGCCATGGAGATCAAGCTGGTCAAACAGATGGCAGCCACGGGTGTCTTATTGGGCCCTCGCTGCAATACATATAAAAATAAGAGAAAGGTAAATATATGGCTGTGACAAAATCTAGTGAGCTGCCTTACTGTCTGCTCACTACATGAGTAATGAAGCATCCCAACTTTAAATATTATATTTATCATAAACACTTGCAATGCATCATGGGATCAGATAGGAGTGTCTAGTCATGTCTACTTCAAAAGTTTTTATTAGTCATTTGCAAGTTCACATTATGGGCTTGGCTCCTGTACCCTTGTTTCTATCACGCTCTTCAGGTTATATAATGAGCGAGTATAAGTATCCAGTTAAAACATCCCAAAAAAGACATCTCCCATGTCACCTCATTACCCAGATCCCATAAATCTCTGGGATGGAGGTGCTACTGCTACTGGCTGGCACCGCTCCAGATCCACCAGGGTTGTTCTTTTCTGTGCTTCCTGCGTTTGTTCTGGGACTTTGATTCAGGGCAAGATGTCTCTGGCGAACTTGTAGCCCATAGAGAGGGGTCAGACAGAGCTCAGGCGAGGGAAAGGGTGTGCTGTGCTTTTTGAAAGCCACAATTGTTACAATTCATTCCTTTGCGTTTTTTGGACCGAACTCTGGGACACTATAATTAGGAACCCATCCTGTCGTCTATGGAGCTACTCATTAAGCATGAAAAAGTAAGCAATTCATTGACATTGCACAAAGTGCATGAAAAACAAATGTTTAATTTCACTTGTTATACTAAGTCAGTTGTTAAAGTCTGATCATTTCTTAACATCTAAGAGAACTCATAAGTACATCCCTGATTTTCCAAATGGTTTATAAATCAAAGAATAGATTTAGCCTTGATTTAATAACATCAAAAAAAAATAAAAAGTTATATATTAATCATTTTATTTATTTTAGCATAAAACTTAACCAACCTTGCATCCCCTCTTATGAAACAAGACACAATATAACCACATAAGCACCCACCCCTTTCCCAAGAAATCCGAGAGCGGGGATGACTCTCTCCTGGGCGATACACTGGAGGATCCTGGGTGCACCGTACAGGCCGCCCATGCAGGAGGCCAGGGAAGAGATGTAGAGGCCCAGCAAAAACAGGAAACCAACCAAGGAGACCTGGGAAAAAACAAACACAGAGGGGAAGAGAATGTAGAGGGCTCCACCCAGCTCTGTTCCGCTTGGCCAGACTGAAAAAAGCTTATAATGTGTAAATCAAAGAAACAATGTGTAATCTGACAGAACCCATAATGGGAAAACGGCAACTACAAATAATACAGCAAGGTTGATTATGTGTATGAAACTCTAACTTCTGTAACACAGTAACGTAACCTTTTTGTAGATTCAATATAATATTTAATATGCATTGTATGTAGAGTGTTAACCCAAAAACACCAGAGCCCACATTAAGAAACAGCTGGGTCAGCCACAACCAGACTACAGCCTTACACATTCATAAACTATGTAACTTAGTTCAGCAGCCCACTGTAATCTATGCTGACTGGCAGCTGTGTGGCTATCAAACGTCAGGGTATGTGCAAGGTCAGTGCGCAACTGGGCTCTGCTGTCACTCACACTTACACCAGCTGTAGTGTTGAGAATGACCTCAAATGCCTCTGTTATGAGGGCCTGCAGACCAGTGGAATGACATTAGCATGACAATAAATGCAACTGTAACGTTTAATCTGCGGTTAATGTGCTATTCTCACGTCTCACTTTCAGTTGAGACAATGAGTCTTAATAGTGGAAAAACCCATGGAAGATGGCCATCCTCTGAAGCCTGTAATAACATTAGATTACCTTTTCCGCTATTAAGAAATCATAGCGCAGCGCATCTCTGGTGCAAATGGCTCCCAGCAAGAACACAAAGACGAGATACAGGAACCACCTGCGGATTTCAACATTAAACAGGAGTCATTCATTCTATTTATAGAAAAATTATTGGACTTATATGTATATTACAATATATTATTTAAAATATAAATGTAAAATATATACATTCATGTATTTATATATATATATACATACACACACATATATATATATATATATATATAGATACACACACACATATATATATATATATATATATATAGATACACAGACACACACACACAAACATATACACACACATATATATATTATACATGTAAACAAAGACTTTTATTTTGGAAGTGATTAATTGTGATTAATCTTTTGACAGCATCAACACACACACATATTTTCACCTCTATTCATAAAACATTTCTAATAATGTTTTGAACACCAAATCAGCACACAATACTAATTGAGTGCATTAAAATAGAAGTTATTTTAAATTGTAATAATATTTCGTATTTCCATTTTTACTGTATTTCTATGATCAATTAAGTACAGCCCTGATGATTTCTTTTCAAAACATTAATAAAAAATCCCAACATCTCAACACTCATTTTTATGCCATACCCTTTTTTTTTTCAGGGCATGAAGGTGTATGGTAATTCTGCTTCTCATATCTTCTTTTTTGGCGCCTGCTCTAAAGTATGTGTACAGTCAACACAAATAGAGGCTAAACAAGGAAGAATTAAATATTATTTCTGCGGCGGACAGAAACATACGAGGTGCAGATTGCGGCGAGAGTTCCCACGGGGATGTTGTGCTCGGGCCTCTGGAGATCAGAGCTCATGTTGAATCCTGCCATCACACCTACACACACACACAGAGTTACTGTGAAAACAAGACTGGAAACAAGGGGCCATTGAAAACCTGTACATATCAGAGCTCACTTAAAACACCTTCCTGACTTCTAACAGGAGCGAAAAGGAAACTTTGATCACGACTGATTAGGGCCTTGTGTTGCTCAAAATAATTGTTCTAGTCTTTACAGGAGGTAGATGCTGATTTGCTTTGTGTATGATAAAACAAGACAAGAATAAAGCGTTTTTCACACATTTATGGGTTTCTCACATTTTGTAGGTAATTATTCATCTCAGTTTTTTTTTTATTTATATTATCTGTTTTTATTTATAGAGTGAAAATAGTCAAAAGCATTATGAAAGGTGGGTTAAGGTCACAACATAATGCAGACTAAATTGAGACAATATGCACTTTATAGATTACCAAAATATGTGAATGCTAAACAATTGTGATCCTAAACATTCAAAACATTTAATAATATTTTTACAATATATACACCATAAATATTAGATAGATTTTAACAGTAGGATTATGCTTTTCTAGAATTATTTAAGCAGTCTGTTTTAGGACAACATTAATACCAAAGACATAAGTTTGCTATCTGTAATAATATTCGAATACATAATATGTAATAATATTTATTATTAATTAAAAAATAGCTGCCTTTATATTTTATAAAGGAGGTGCCTCACAAGAATATTATCATATTTGGGGTTCCTTGAAATTAAAAGTAGAAAAAAATATATAAATAACATGCAGGCTCAGACTGAAACCTTATTATACAAAAAAATGTGTTAAATGTCAAATTAAATTCTGCCAAAAAGAAAGATTTCTGGGATGTCTGAAACCCAAATCCAACCACAGCTGCTCACATACAGTACAGCTGCACGTTTTTCAGGCTTATGTTATACAAACTCATAATTCACTAACAGTAAAAAATAAATTCTCATATCAGCACAGTGTCATTAAATCAATGGCTATTATATCATAGTTTAGCGTTTTTTGTTTATGTGTAAGGTCACCTGTCGCCGCAGGAAAGAAAACCCCAAACACGGTGAAGAAAGTCTCGCCAGCTGTGTAGTCTGGCAGCGCGTTCTTACGCAGCAAATCCTCTGTATAACCAACGAATCCATGCTCTGTAATAAACATATTCAGCACAAAACAATGTTAGGAAAGACGATGTGATACGATGATAAGAATCAGATACATCTCCACTGAGTATATAAGACGCAAACATTACACAAAGTGTTCCTGTAAATTACAATCGCTGTTATGAAAAGCAAAAGGAAATATTTTGGTCTTTTTGAAAAATCTGATATTTAGACAGATCAGTCTAAATAGTTCATAACATTAAAACAAACTTCAGAAACCATCCTGCAGCAGAATTCGAGTTTCCACCTCTCTGCTTAAAACACAGACATTTACAAGAAAATATCCTCCTGTGCAAGACCACAAACCAGCACCCATGACATAGTATATTGATCTATCGCACACAGATGCAATAGCCCCTTTCACCCTGAAATCAAAGGGAGGGGTTCCCTGGGGTGTTGTGAAACTCTGCTTTGTGGGTGTCTGCTTTGAAATATGACAGGTTTGGTCTCATGCACAGACAGAGCTCTGCGTGTCTGTGGCTGACCATCACCGCCCTTTATGTAACAACCCGGGGGGACAGACGCCCCGCCAAGATGCGTGCAAACCAATTGCCTGCCTTTTTTTTGGGGGGAATACATGCCAAGTTCAATACTTCTGCGCCTTGGACATGGTGGAGGGAATGCTGGACTAAGCTCTGGGTGTGTTCACAGGCAAACAAAACAATCCAAGAACAGGCGCCGGAGAACATTTACTTAAACAGTACTGAGAGATATCACCATTGTGCTGAACCGTCACACGAGTGGGATTTTTACTCAGGGTGGCAGTTATTAAAGTCTATATAGCACTGACACTGTATATTCCTGGTGGTTTTGTACTGGTGTACAAACAGAGCATTAAACCATACCTGGCCACATGTCACGTCCTTTCCGTCCTTTCCTTTCCTTAAAGGGATAGTTCACCCAAAAACAAAAGTTATGTCATTAATTACTAACCCTCATGGCGTTCTGAAACCTTTATTCATCTAATCTAAGAGCTTTCTGACCCGGCAAGACCCACTAAGGTAGTAAGGACATTGTTAACAACAGTCCATGTGACATCAGAGGTTCAAACTAATTTTATGAAGCTACAAAGAATGCAAAGGATCAGAAAGCTCTACGGTTTCATCTTATTTGTGTTTCAAAGAAGAAGGAAGGTCTCATGGAATGGCATGAGGGTGAGAAATTAATGACAGAATTTTCATTTTTGGTTGAACTAGTCCATATGATCCATTGGCTATATTACATGACTTACATGATGTGTGTGTGAGGAACAGTATACACTTCATTCACTTCGCTCCAGCTGTCATATCTCATTTATACATATTTACTATGAACATACAACTGAGGGACATTTTTAGTAAATAATGCAAAGAATTAAGCTAACATAAAACATTTTTTTTACAACCACGTTTCTCACAAAGACTTTTTCAGCTGTTCATGATTTACTAGACGAGGATTAAGGGAAAGGATTTAATAATAATTATAATAATATTAACTGATAAAATGTTTATGTACATGACTTTTCCATGTCTAGAAATAACACTCAGGACTTTAAGATCATGACAACCTTGATTTTTAAAAGACAAAAATAAATAGGTAAATTAAAATAAGAAATATTTCTAATGCTTGCTTTGTTTTATTTTAACCTTGTCTTATATTATGTCTAAATTGTCTTATTTTATCTTAGGGTTCCCTTGGAAAACCTGTACATATCAGAGCTCACTTAAAACACCTTCCTGACTTCTAACAGGAGCGAAAAGGAAACTTTGATCACGACTGATTAGGGCCTTGTGTTGCTCAAAATAATTGTTCTAGTCTTTACAGGAGGTAGATGCTGATTTGCTTTGTGTATGATAAAACAAGACAAGAATAAAGCGTTTTTCACACATTTATGGGTTTCTCACATTTTGTAGGTAATTATTCATCTCAGTTTTTTTTTTATTTATATTATCTGTTTTTATTTATAGAGTGAAAATAGTCAAAAGCATTATGAAAGGTGGGTTAAGGTCACAACATAATGCAGACTAAATTGAGACAATATGCACTTTATAGATTACCAAAATATGTGAATGCTAAACAATTGTGATCCTAAACATTCAAAACATTTAATAATATTTTTACAATATATACACCATAAATATTAGATAGATTTTAACAGTAGGATTATGCTTTTCTAGAATTATTTAAGCAGTCTGTTTTAGGACAACATTAATACCAAAGACATAAGTTTGCTATCTGTAATAATATTCGAATACATAATATGTAATAATATTTATTATTAATTAAAAAATAGCTGCCTTTATATTTTATAAAGGAGGTGCCTCACAAGAATATTATCATATTTGGGGTTCCTTGAAATTAAAAGTAGAAAAAAATATATAAATAACATGCAGGCTCAGACTGAAACCTTATTATACAAAAAAATGTGTTAAATGTCAAATTAAATTCTGCCAAAAAGAAAGATTTCTGGGATGTCTGAAACCCAAATCCAACCACAGCTGCTCACATACAGTACAGCTGCACGTTTTTCAGGCTTATGTTATACAAACTCATAATTCACTAACAGTAAAAAATAAATTCTCATATCAGCACAGTGTCATTAAATCAATGGCTATTATATCATAGTTTAGCGTTTTTTGTTTATGTGTAAGGTCACCTGTCGCCGCAGGAAAGAAAACCCCAAACACGGTGAAGAAAGTCTCGCCAGCTGTGTAGTCTGGCAGCGCGTTCTTACGCAGCAAATCCTCTGTATAACCAACGAATCCATGCTCTGTAATAAACATATTCAGCACAAAACAATGTTAGGAAAGACGATGTGATACGATGATAAGAATCAGATACATCTCCACTGAGTATATAAGACGCAAACATTACACAAAGTGTTCCTGTAAATTACAATCGCTGTTATGAAAAGCAAAAGGAAATATTTTGGTCTTTTTGAAAAATCTGATATTTAGACAGATCAGTCTAAATAGTTCATAACATTAAAACAAACTTCAGAAACCATCCTGCAGCAGAATTCGAGTTTCCACCTCTCTGCTTAAAACACAGACATTTACAAGAAAATATCCTCCTGTGCAAGACCACAAACCAGCACCCATGACATAGTATATTGATCTATCGCACACAGATGCAATAGCCCCTTTCACCCTGAAATCAAAGGGAGGGGTTCCCTGGGGTGTTGTGAAACTCTGCTTTGTGGGTGTCTGCTTTGAAATATGACAGGTTTGGTCTCATGCACAGACAGAGCTCTGCGTGTCTGTGGCTGACCATCACCGCCCTTTATGTAACAACCCGGGGGGACAGACGCCCCGCCAAGATGCGTGCAAACCAATTGCCTGCCTTTTTTTTGGGGGGAATACATGCCAAGTTCAATACTTCTGCGCCTTGGACATGGTGGAGGGAATGCTGGACTAAGCTCTGGGTGTGTTCACAGGCAAACAAAACAATCCAAGAACAGGCGCCGGAGAACATTTACTTAAACAGTACTGAGAGATATCACCATTGTGCTGAACCGTCACACGAGTGGGATTTTTACTCAGGGTGGCAGTTATTAAAGTCTATATAGCACTGACACTGTATATTCCTGGTGGTTTTGTACTGGTGTACAAACAGAGCATTAAACCATACCTGGCCACATGTCACGTCCTTTCCGTCCTTTCCTTTCCTTAAAGGGATAGTTCACCCAAAAACAAAAGTTATGTCATTAATTACTAACCCTCATGGCGTTCTGAAACCTTTATTCATCTAATCTAAGAGCTTTCTGACCCGGCAAGACCCACTAAGGTAGTAAGGACATTGTTAACAACAGTCCATGTGACATCAGAGGTTCAAACTAATTTTATGAAGCTACAAAGAATGCAAAGGATCAGAAAGCTCTACGGTTTCATCTTATTTGTGTTTCAAAGAAGAAGGAAGGTCTCATGGAATGGCATGAGGGTGAGAAATTAATGACAGAATTTTCATTTTTGGTTGAACTAGTCCATATGATCCATTGGCTATATTACATGACTTACATGATGTGTGTGTGAGGAACAGTATACACTTCATTCACTTCGCTCCAGCTGTCATATCTCATTTATACATATTTACTATGAACATACAACTGAGGGACATTTTTAGTAAATAATGCAAAGAATTAAGCTAACATAAAACATTTTTTTTACAACCACGTTTCTCACAAAGACTTTTTCAGCTGTTCATGATTTACTAGACGAGGATTAAGGGAAAGGATTTAATAATAATTATAATAATATTAACTGATAAAATGTTTATGTACATGACTTTTCCATGTCTAGAAATAACACTCAGGACTTTAAGATCATGACAACCTTGATTTTTAAAAGACAAAAATAAATAGGTAAATTAAAATAAGAAATATTTCTAATGCTTGCTTTGTTTTATTTTAACCTTGTCTTATATTATGTCTAAATTGTCTTATTTTATCTTAAGGTTCCCTTGGAAATTTGCTCCTATTTTAGCCTCGGACCCCTGGTGGAGATGGATTATAGCAAATATGTGAAAAAGACTATTTTTAGTATCATTTTATGGTGCTTTTTCCTTTTTAGGATTTGACCATGAGCACACACACCAAGAAAGAAAAACAGCAGCTCGGTCATTCTTCAAAACATCTACTTTTGCATTCAATCAAAGAAAGAAAGTCATACTGCTTTGAAATGTTTGTTTCTTTATAATAAAAACACATTTAAATCAAGTAATAATAAAGTCTCAATTAAGAGGCAAAAGCTTCTATTAGATGTAGGTTGTCACCCCTGCGGAGACGAGGCACTCACGCAGAGAGCCTGACTATGCAAGATCGTGATCCATTTCCCTCTTGGTTATCTTGTGATGGGAAAGAATGTGTTCTCTTGGATTAATGACATGTTTATCCAAAAGGAAGTCACCACCCTTTCAGAAGCCCTGCCTGTTCCTACCCTTCCAAGTCACAGTTACTTGGCTACAAAGAGAGAGAGAGCTAGAAAGAGAGTAAGATACAATAGAGAAGATCAGGAGAAGGAGGTAGAGAGTAAGTGCATAAAGAAAGTTAAGATGGACACGGCCTTAGAAATAACAGATATCAAGTACTCCAATAATACCATGCAAGCAGGAACAAAAATATCCTACTTCACCACATCATAAATTACCTCGACATCATAACCTTCTTTTCTGAACTTTGCCAAATCTACATTCAGCTGTTTTTGAAATAACAAGTGCAAGAATGAAACAATTAGCCATTGTTTAGTTTGTGACTCTTGAACTAAACAACCTTTTTAATTGAATACGGTTATATAAGATAGTAAAGACCTGCTTGCAAAAAACTTGTTCTTTTGACATCAAAGAACCCTAAAATAACAACATCCACAGGAATAGTACGCTGCAGAACCGTTTAAAATTTGATAATGATACAAAATGCTCCTTGAGCCCCGAGATAAATGTCATGCCCTGAGATCAAACAGGCCAAACTGACACAGCAGATAACAGCAGGGCCTCGTCGCCAACTTTCAAACCATTCTGATTGCTGTTTGGATATTTGTAGCGAGTGTCCTGATCTGAAGATTTGGAAGAGGAAGTGATGATGTGGACTCTGCTAGTGAAGAACTCGGATCTGCTTCCTGCCTGCTCTTTTGTCTCAAGCCAAAAATGTGGGTGAGCCCGGTCAACACCCTTAACCCAAAACTATGAGCGCATGTCAGTTTCCTGTCCAACTTGAGGCGCTTAAATTGAGTATCTTTGAGGTTAGAGTTGAGATCCTAAATAACATAACCATCGCACCATCATAATACTAATTATGCGAGTGAAAAAAAAACAAGCCAATGACCTGATCAAAGGCCATGAGTAAACTATTCAGTTCTTTTGTTTTATTCCAGCTATTTCTTCGCACCAATAGAGAAGAATAAAATTTACACCAATATCAGTCTCAAAGCCTAGAGTACTAAGAAAGCTCTTCTCACAGCTCCTCTTGTGTGGTAACAGCCAGGAGGGAAGGGACAGAACTAGGAGGTGCTCTCATTTTTTTTTTTTTTTTTTTAAATCTAGCACAAATGTGTTCACTGCAATGGTATGAACACTCGAGAGGATTGTGCTCACATTTTCTTCATCTTTTCCAGCAATAACATTTTCGAACGATTTGACAAAACATTGAAGTAGGTAGCAATATTAAAAGATCATCATCCCTTCTCCTATTTTGGCTACATGAGCCTGGGCACACTAGTGCCTAATGGAAGATTGGATGTAGAACATATCCTTTACCAAGAATTATTTCACAACCAAGATATGTGCTCAGCCCTTTGGTTTTCTTAAGCCTTTCAGTTCTTAAAGGAATAGTTCACCCTTTAAAAACTCTGTTATCTTTAAACATATTTTCAAAGCAAGCAAGGGCTGCAATTGTAAAGCTCCAAAACATTATAATGTATCATAAGTGATGTCCATTTGGTTCAATATGCACTATTTGTAATTTTTCAAGCTATACAATATAGTTTTTTTTTTATGAAAATTATAAATAGAGTCAAATCGTTGCACTAAATCATCTGATGAAGTTCACAAAACTAATCTAAATGATTCATTCACAAATCAACTGATCCAAATCTTGGTTCTCCGTTCAGTCACAGTGGTTACCAGCTGACTGAAGGGAACAATTTTCAATAAATAATGACTTAAATGTCAGTCTACACAAAACAAAAAAAATGACCCAAGTAGACTTGGAACATAATACAAAGCTACTTTTTATTTTTATGGTGCTTTTGTGTAGTGGCTTTTTTGGCCTTTTTAAAAATCATCAAATCAGATACGTTCTTTTTGGCAGATAGCAGGACTTTTATTTTGATGGCACTCAGAACCCAGCACCCGAGCTGTTTTCATTAGTTTACTGTCTTAGTTGTTTAACAGTTGTGTCTAACAATATAAAGGCAAAAAAAACAAACAAACAAACTGGTTCACCGTGTTTTTGTTAAAGTTTGACAGCCCCAGTCCTCATTCACTTTCATTTTATTAAAAAAAAAAAAAAGTGGCCATAATATACTTCAATTTCTCATTCTACAGAAGAAAGACAATCAAATAACTAAAGGAAAAACAAAACGTCCAATCTCGGGGTGAACTATCCCTTCAAATTGTCATGGAATGTGGTTGTGCTGGGATCTCTATATCATCACGGTTACGAAGCTTTCCTTGTGCTGACCACCTGGCCTTGGCTACGTGATTAACAGGGTTATCAAACTGTAAACACATCTGCACAGCAGCTCCTTCTTCCTGCCACTGGCAGGTAACCCGCCCATGCGGCGCCCAGGCCTAAACCGTGCAACCCCCTGGAGTCGAGCCAAGGGTGAGATCACTTTATAACCACAAGGCTTAATTGAAAAAACCTGAAAGAACCAGCGCCTCCTTTTCCCACTGCCAGTGCACACTGCAGCCCCAGTCCAGCTCCTAAAAGTGCTCAGAATTACATGACAGCAGCAGGAGATGCAGTTAGGGGGTAACACCACATATTTAGTCCATTATACCCCAATGTGTCTGACTTTCTCTGCAGAGAGAGTGACAACACCATCTTTCTGAGAGACTTGCCTCCTCTCTGGACAGGAAGCCAGTAATCAGGAGAACAGGAAGAGTTGGGATGGATTTCCTGTGAACTCAGTGAGAAAGTACATACTGACCTCATCTGAAGTGGGCAGCCAAAAAAACTTAAACATTACAATGGACTAAGAATGTCTGCATGCTTGTCCTACGAGAAAGTAACTTTTATTAGATGCATCACATAATCTTTGCAGGATGCAGAGTTGCTTTTATGAATCTGTACAAAAACTTATTTACACAAAGTACACTTTTTTGTAAGAGGGGGTAGATTTTTGTTGAATACTGTATTGCTTCATTTAATATGTATTGCTTACTTCATATACAATTTCAACACAAATAGATTTGAATGTCCTAAAAATTATATGTGTGGCAGAGCTGGATTTCTGCTTTTATTACGCATTTCAATTTGTATAGATTTTAAAATGCAATTTATTCCTGTGATGCCAAAACGTCAGGGTCATGACCCTTCAGAAATTATTCTCATATGCTAATTTGGAGCTCAAGAAACATTTCTTTTTAATATAACTATTTATAGCAGTTGAATACTTAATATTCTTATGAAAACCTTTAAAATAATTCCAGAATTCTTGTATTAGGAACAATTTTTAAATAAAAACAAAATTTATTTGAAATATAAATATAATGTAACATTATAGATGTCTTCACTGTTTCCTTTGAACACTTTAAAGCACCCTTGCTAAATTAAATGCAATAGTACACACATGTTTGCCTTGTAAGGTCCAGGTCTAGGATGGTAGTACTGTATATAACGCGAAGACAATCACTTCACCCTTCCTGTTACTTCAGCTTCCATATTATGATTGGTGTTGGAGTTCTATAATTGTGTTTATTTTAGGAAGAGACCCTGTACTCCCTAGTGGCCATGTGTACCCCTCCCAACAGATGCAGGGCTGCTGGAGGTCTTACTAGCTTATTGCTTATACGGCATGCTAAATCTTGTCTTGCATTGTCTGTTGAACCTAAATGGTTTATGTAAATGTTTCTAGAAAAAGAAAATGTAAATAATAAATAATAAATGTGTGTGACTTGGAAACCCACAGTATAGCACTGTTTGGGTTCCCACCACACTTATGTTACCCTGACATCTACTGGACAGTTTTTGTAGGGACATGTGCATATAGTTTTCACATACTAGCCAAATATTAGTTGTGGTAGTTGGTCAAAACCAATAATTTTGTTTTAAGATGAAAACATTAGCAATTTCTGAATTCACAGATATTAAAGTCACAGTTATTAAACAGATTTAAAGAGGTCTCTTGTGCTCATATATATATATATATATATATATATATATATATTAAATTGTAATAATTTATTCCAGTGATGGCAAGGCTGAATTTTTAGCAGCCATTAGGCCAGTCTTTAATGTCACATGATCCTTCAGAAATCATAGCCAAAAACATACTATTGCTAATGTAACTAAATCATTCCCAATACACTGATTTAATAAAATACTTAGAATAAATATACCTAGAATAAAGTATAAAAAAAACTAACATGACTGACCCAAAACTGTTTGAACAGTAGTGTATATATTGTCATTAATAAGCTACTGTACATCAAACTACTTTTCAACTCTAATAAATGCATAGTACACCACACATAAAAATACAGACGCAAGAAACTGCTGAACAACAGAACAGAAACAAGAGAAATGTCCACTAAATCCTTTAGCACACTGAGAATTTAGTCCAGTATATACAATGACTCGAACTTGTATATCCTCGTCTGGCAGGTTTGCCAGGAAATGTGCAAAGAAAGAAGTGTCAATATAAGAAAGGCAGGCACTGTTTAGTAGGGTCTGTGAAAACAAAACTGCAGGGCAAGAATCTCTTCCAAAAGCACTATTAAATGGAAACCTTCGATAGAGTCAGAAATGCCTGTTAAAATTAGGTTTATTGGTATTATTTTGAATTTTAAGAAATACATTAACTTCTATACACCTGTGTCAGAGCTGTTTTATTTCAGTGGGGGATCTATGTTGTAGTTTTAATAAAAGACTTAGACCAGTTAAACTTATGTACCTTAAGATGTACAGTAAGTGTTAAATTTACTAGAATGCTAATCTAAATGACCCTTTAAATAATCTTATTTGTATGCACGATAGCTCACCTGGATCTAGATGACTAAATGTCCCGACGACGAAATCCAGAGTGGACATAGCCAATATGCCCAGTAGGACCAACTGAAGGCGTATAATCCATTTTACCCCAGCCAGGTTAATCCCAAGCAGACCAATCAGAACGGCCACAGAGATGCCCCTCACCACCCACATGCTCTGTAAGTTTAGCACCTGCGCAATGGACTCGGCAAAACCAGTGATGTACATCGCTCCAGCCACACACTGTCAACAGAGACACATGACTGCCATCAAACTTGAGAACAGTGAACCGACCACCCAATGCATATGCGATATAACTAATACAGAAAGGAGTAGCTCACCTGTCCAAACACATACAAGAGTCCCACAGTTCCTCCAACCCTCCCTCCGAGTACAGTGGAGATCATGGAGTAGATCCCACCATTACCCACGCTGCAACACTCACACACGCCAATGCCTGACATCACCGTAACCAAGGCGACTAATACCACCATGGATACCAGAAGCATGCCCAGCAACACACCTGTGTTACCCTAAAGTTGATCATATTGGGGAAAAATGTAACATTTTCTTTGGATGGCAATTTATAGCTGCCAAAATATGAGATGCATGACAACCTCTTTCTGCCATGGGATTAGAAAAAAATGCTATAAAAAAAGAACGTGCGACTTTTTCTTTTTTTCAAAGCTTGGACTTTTCTCACAATTCTACATTTACCTGTATTTTTTTTTCTGCAGAACTGCAACATGTAATCTCATAATTGAGAGAAAAAATTAAGAATTGTGAGATAAAAAGCTGCACTCAAAACTTAAAAAGAAATTATTTAAAAATTCTGAGTAAAAAGGTATGAATTGTGAGATATAAAAGCAGAATTACGAGATGCAAACTTGAAATAAAAAAATACAAAAATAAATAATAATAAAATATTATGCAAGTTTTTTTTTTATTTAAGTTTGTATTCTGAGCTCATATCTCACAAAAAATAATTGCAACTTTATTCCATGGTGGGAATGCACTAAAATTTTAAATTGTAATTATCTTATCAAATGTCATTTAAATAGATTCTCTGATACACATATGCAATACAAGCATCATGAAATCTATGTTAAAACATCACTTACCACAAGCCACCCAGTCCGTAAAAAGAGAACCACCCCAAAAATGTTGATCATGCAGGTAGTGAAGACTCCATCCCAGGTTCCAAAAAGAACAGGTTCCCAGACGAAGAGCTGCACCTTCCACCAAGGCTGAGCATTACTCTGGGAACCCTACACAAACCAGTGTCACTCTTATCTAAATAAGTCCCTATTTATTACAGCTCCTCTGCTGAGGATAAAACATTAGGTCTGAATTTATGGGTTTGTAATTATTTTTATGTTAAAACGTACTGATTTGCCATTACCTGTGCATCTTCATGAAACAACTCTTGGACCTGAGGACTCATGCTCCCTCCTGGGCAAGATAACAGCAGCTGGATCTGAGTAATGTAAAGACTTTGCTATGGGCTACTCATTTGAAAGGCTTCAGTACAGTATATACAAAACCAATTTAAACAACATTTGCCAAGTAGGCGATGGCCACGTAACTTGGATACTTTTAAGCCAACTAATCCCGTCTGTTAATAAGTGACATATTGATAAAACACATACAATTCATATCCTGCGCTTGACCAGAAAATGAATACTACTTTAAGCTAAAAGGCAAACAAACGCATTGAAGTTCACGTGACTTAAGTTGTGTAGCACTGACTTTGTGTTTGTGTTTTACTTTAACGTTGTGTAGTGCAGTGTTTCCTTGTAAACTAAATAAGAAACGCCAGTGATATCGGACCTAAATACAACTGATAAACTGCTTGTTTTAGGATACATTCCTTGAGTAATCATAAAGACACTGACTTACCTTCAGTTGCTGTGCTCCCGGATGCAGCAGCAGGTGGAGAATGTGAGAGAGGCACAAATACACACCTGAGGATTTAGGTGGTCCGACTCATTTCCCTGAATCGATTCCTTCGAACGATTCGTTTACATAGAGCATCAAATATTAAAATTAGTACGTTTTATTCGTAAACGTTCTGCTCTTGAGGTAACTATTGAAAAAGTAACTCACTAAATTGGCACTAACCATGACACAGTGTTTTAGTATAGTATATTAGGCCTATAATTGTATGATCCTATGGTCTGATTAATTTTTACTTTAAGAATTTTAGCACAACAGCTGTCTGTGTGTGGCTGATATTCATGGAAACGCTACGTGTGCAACAAACGTCATTAAACAAATATCTGTTCTATCAGCGCCACCTCAGGTGTGTGTGTGTGTGTGTGTGTGTGCTCTGCCAGTGTGTACAGCTCTTATTTGTATTCCACTCTTCTATGACTAGTCTAACGGTGCAGGATTTCAGTATCGTTTATTTCATGTAACTTAACCAACTAGTGAACATTTATGATGTTAAGTAAAATGAAAATAATTTGAATCTATTTTTATGCAAATTAGGCTAGTTGTGGTCAACCACAGTCTACTTTTTGCTAGTTTGAAACTTACAAAAATATTCCCAGGGTACATTTAAAAATGTAAAATTAGAATATTTATGTATTTTGTAAAGAATCCTGTGGTTCCCAAACAGGGTTTAAGTCTGATCCTAGATTCAAATACATGTCAGAGCTGTCTAAAGTGAAAAAAGCTTGCACTGACATATCTAAAAAATACATTAGTGCCTTTGTTTGGTCTTAAAATGCTCACAAGTAATGTTTTTTGCATGTTTTTAAAAACTGCTTAAATGTCCTCATGTTCTCAAAGGCCTAGTCCTGGCATAATCTAATCCATTTCCAGGAAACCGCGCCTATATGTTTAGGACTAAGAGTATTTAATTAAACCATAAACACACTACTCAATAATTTACATAATATTTTTTGACGAGTGACATTTTTGCATTTAAAGAGAATTGGGAGAAATATGCTTAAATATATAAAATATAGATGCAATCACAATGAGAATATATATTAATGATCATAAAGTCAAGCTTCATTTACTTGAAAAAAAAATTCTTGATTTTTGTTAAAAATAACCAGAAATTTGTTTTTTTATGAGATTCACACACAGTAAGAAGGTAAAGGCCACCCATTCCTGTAAAGAGTGATCATGACACATGGAAAAAGCACTCAACAATCAGCTGTATTTGGAAATTTAATATTACACAACAAGAGGCACGCAGTCAAAAACATCCAATCAGAACTTTTTCCCCATGTCTTAGGCAAAGTATTGCATTAAAGTATGTTCTATGGAAATAATTCGGCTACAATAAAATGGATACATATAAAAATATAACCAGTGTACAAAGACAGTCAGAGGACATGCACTCCCCA
The DNA here is from genome assembly GCA_032357445.1 of Enteromius radiatus. Taxonomy (NCBI): domain Eukaryota; kingdom Metazoa; phylum Chordata; class Actinopteri; order Cypriniformes; family Cyprinidae; genus Enteromius; species Enteromius radiatus. Next base: position 14,786,946 of record JAUCMS010000153.1, on the reverse strand, counting down.
ATAAAATTAAATGTCTAAAACTATTCAGAAGAGCTCTCTTACTAAATAAAACCATTCAGTTTTTCACGCAAATTAAGCTTAAAAGGAAATAATGATCCACTATCAGTAACACCAGATAAAACTTTGATGCCCAAAATACCTAATCAATAAAGAAGGACAACAGTCAGGTGTTAAAATGGATATGACCGTCTACCAACAACTGAGCCTCCAAAAAAAAAAAAATACAATTTACTAAAAGGAAATAAAGCAGAAACAATGCAGTAAGGTCTTCCCTCAAATGATCATTTCACTTTCATCAATTTCTGGAGCATCTGTAGCAGTAATTATTGATTAAATATTTATAATGCAGAGATCACATGATATCGAAATGATAAATAGCTTCCTAAAAATTCAACCTCTGAGGGTGTATGAGATCCATTCAATGTTTAATCAAACTGTAATTATTAAAATTGCATTCAGAGGCAATTCTTAAGAAGACAGTACATTTGTAATTTTACAATCAAAACCACAAACATGATTTTATCACAAAAGTTGTGCTAAAAGTCTTCAGAGACTGTAGGAATGAGCAAACCAAAATGGCAGCAAATATTAAATCATTTTGCACTCTCTCTCTACACTCCTATCGTGCACAGCAAAATGCACAACTTAAAATATACAACCTATTTACAACATGTAAAAATAAAAGGGACAGTTAAGGAATGTTTAGGCACACATAATAATAGACCATAATCAAAAACAGTAATATGTCTTTGACACTCAGAAAATTTGGACTATTCATGAAACATAAGCAGAGCGAATTTGTGTGTAAATTGTTTATAAAAACCATTAAACCATTTACACAAATATTTTTTTTAAATGATTTACAAAGAAATGAGTGTACAGTTTGGCATGATACTATGAATATAAATCATAAAGCTAAGATTAATCAAAATACAGTTCTGGGGCAAGCAGGGACATTTCTATAAACAATCTGAGAGAAAAGAAACAAAGCTTATAATTTACATGATTAGTTATTAAGCTAACAACAAGAGATGTGCAATTAACAAATGTGTACATATACATATTAGTACAACTTTACCAAACATTACACTTTATTTTTTGTTCTATATTAATCCAATAAGTAACAGCAAGTGAATCTGATACAAAGACATGTGCTATAATGGATGGGGTGTTTTTGAGACAAAGAAAAAAAAAAAAAATCTCAGGCCATACATTCTTAAACCATCTTTCTTGATTTCACTCAACACTGATATAGATTATATCAGATTTTTTAATGTTTACATATTGCAGACGGAAATTGGTAATTGAAAAATGCTTAAAAAAAAATAAAACTGCCCACAAGCTGAAAGTGCTTTTTAAAGGGTAAGGTTTATCAGATCTTGAGTGCATCTGGAAACTCAAGAAACCAGACTGTGAACAAATTAAATGAGCTTAAGGAAACTAATTCACTTTTTTACAATACAAAGTATTGTATTTGGACTGTTGTAAGTCAAACTAACCACTCAGTCAGGCACAATGATGACAAATGAAGACGTGAATACCGGTCAGTGCTGTTGCCCTGGACAACTGCTAAAACGGCATCCCCAAATATGGGATGTGCGAAAACAAACTCTGTACAGATGCCTTACTCCCCTCGTGCACCTATATCTGATTAGCAAGACAGTCTCTAACGAAAATGTACGGATTCCCCCAGAAGGAGCATGAGAATATCCATTTTTTGATCCAATAACCTCAGGAGAAATGTGCAAAAATATTCCATGATTATATAATCTCATTATATAAAATTATGGGCTAGGTCCATACAAATTCAGTATGACAATTCCTGCAGATTGCTCTAAACAATTTGTGTCTCGGACAGATTCTTTAAGGGAGTAGAGAATGCAAGTATATATATATATATATATATATAAACATTCCAACAAGTACAAACGCACAAAAAGATTAAACACACAAATTAGCTTACAATGAGGTGAGAAAATTGTTACTCATTTTTTAAACAAAAGTGACTTGCAGTACATCAATCACAAAGTGCCTTACTCAAGTCAAGGGCATTAAAGTAAGGTCCTTTCAGTACCTCTCCAGACAACATGTTACAAAACTAATTAATTACAAAAACTGATTGTAATGCTAAGCTAGAGTAGTTTCTACATTATCAGCTCAGTCCAGCCTGATGTTCCAGCAAAAGAACTAAATGCTAACAAGAATTGATCTTTGTATAGTTTTCTCTCGGGGAAGCTACGTTGACCCTATAAGTAAGACTACAACAGCATTGTTGTAGTAGCTTGAATTCTTAATTTTAGAACACACAGGCTAGCTAATTTGGCAAGCCACTGTGTGTTTGTCCCAAGCAATACATGTGTAATCCACAAATAATGCAAGGACACAAAGAGTATCCCACAGTCTGATAATAAAATCTAATGTGTGCATCACTCTGCTCCATTTGATTCTCGCACAGGCGTGATTGTTTAAAGATGGAAAATCATAAGTATTTGCACAGAGATCACATTGCCTTCACTAACAGAACTATAAAGTGCCTTTAAAATGCTTTAAATCATTAAAAGCTCCTGTTTAGCCAAAGGTTTGGCTGCTTGTAGCATCTGGAGATGAAGTTAGTTGAGTTCTTGTTTCAGTAACAAGAGAGAACTCTGGGAAGTCCGTTCCTCCATGACCTCTCAGGCTAACTTGTCCACTGGCAATGCTAAACTGGGAGGATATTCCAGATCGTGAGCTTGGGAATTGAGATCGAAAGTTCTGGTCAAAAGTAGCAATCTGAAATGTTTGACTAATGCTTTGTGCATCTGTTTTTTTGGGAGAGGTCACTTGGTCGAGGAAGTCCTCCGTTGGCGAAACTGAGGAAGGGTTTGTCTCGTCACCTGAAAAGGAGAAGGAGTGTTGGGAATCTACTAAAAGGCTAAAGTTAGGCTTCTCCAAGGTGGATCTCAATGGCGAGTTCATGCTCGGTCTGAACCGGGATGGGGAGGTGAACTGCTTCTCTGTGGAAAACAAAGGCTGGCCAGCGAGACTGGCGCTGTCATTTACAAACGTAAGACTCTGGTTGTTCAGGTAGGTGTCGTTCTGACTGGTCCTTTCCAGCGCTTGCTGGAGAAACTTGGAGTACTCCTGCAGAAGGCTGGCCTTCTCGGCCGGGGGTGCTTGCGAGCTGGTTCCCAAAGTCTCGGTGGGACTGCTTTCATCGGAAGAGTTGATAGAGATGCTGGATGTGACCTCGGTGTCCGCCACACTGAAGGAAATCTCTGCTTGCCCGTTGGCCTTGTTGGAGTAGTGATCGAGAAGCGTCTGTAGGACCTCATCTGGAAGGACATTCTTCTCATTACTGGACTTGATCTCCACGTTTAGCGTCTGAGTCTCAGAGAGGATCGTGGCAGGAACGGTCTCATCGATGACGCTCGCAACAGCTGCCTGAGTGACAGAAGGCTGTGACACTATGCTGCTCACATTGAGCGCATAGTCTCGACTAGTGTTTGCCGCCTGAAGATATCGCTTCTTCTTGAGAAACTGCATGGCGTCGTCATAATTTGTGCTGCTCCCAGTTGGTTTGGCTTGTCCTCCTTGTAGGGTGTCAACTGAATCCATGTCAGAATTGGTCTCGACATCCAACAGGCCTTTGTTGTCCACAATTTCAAACGTGTATCTCGTCACTTTGCTCTCTTCGAAGGAGGACAATGGTGAGAGGCTCTGCGGCTGTTCTAGGGCTTGCTGTTTCAAACCTCTTCTGCTGGCGATTTTCTTTAGCACCAGTTTTGGAGGACTGATGATTTCATCATTAGACTCCTCCCCGGCAAGATGCCTGTTGCCAGGCGGGGAATCAGGGAGCTCAACGGAATAATCTGCCACAACATACTCGTCCTTGACCTTGGTGTCTACAGTGTAAAGAGGAAGACACTCACTTTTGGCCAGTTGGTCTTCAGCCCTCTCATCGTTACCAGCTTCAACCACTTTGTCAACTGTTGGACTTGTAAGGGTAACCCGACTTTTATCAGAGGTCTTCTGGCGTTTCTTCTTGGGAAGTGTGCATTCCTTGGCAGGAAAAGAGAAGCCCAAGCTCTCTGAGGTGCGAAGAGGGCCATCTTTGGCTGCTGCTTTCTGCACCTTCCTGTCCTTATTCTCATGGCACATTCGTCTGTGCTTTAGTACTCTGTCAGTTCTGGAGAAAAACTGTTGGGGAAATAGATGTTTCATGTTTCAGGCTAATATTTTAATTGCTCAAAATCGAATCTGATTTGCTTTGAACTGCACATACCTGATGGCAATAGTCACACTGGTAAGGCTTTTCCCCGCTGTGTGTCCTCTTGTGTCTCTCCATGTGGTATTTCTGAATAAACTTCATTCCACACTCATCACAGCGAAAAGGTTTTTCTCCTAAAGGGGAGACATGCAATTATGAACGATATAAAGAACAATTTAGGCACATGAAGTAGGCCTACTTTTTGCACGCTATGACTTGATGGAAAAAAAAACTAGGTTTTGACCCTAGACTTGCTTTCTCAAAGTATAAATATGTACCACAAAAAAGGGGCTTGCAATGGACTAAATGTGTAAATGGATCACTGACTTCTCTCTGTACTGTACATTCTTAAAGAGCATATGAAGATAAATATAAAAGTCACTCACTTCTTTTACATATATTTGATATAATGGTTTTAAATCCTTTCTGCTCACCTGTGTGGATCTTCTCATGTCTCTGAAGCAGGTACTTCTGAATAAAGCGCATGTCGCACTGATTGCACTGAAAAGGCTTTTCACCTGCAAAAAAAAAAAAAAAAAATCTCAAAATATACATTTCTCTCTTTTATGACAACCATTCCTAAAACACATTGCACAACTTACCTGTGTGAATGAAGACATGTCTTTGTAAATGGTAGTTTGTCCGAAAAGCAGCATTGCAGTGCTCACAGACATGAGATTTTGGGTTCTGGTGCCCAAGGGAGCCGTCTTCATTAATAGTGAGAATCTAACAAGATGGAGGAAATATATTTAAAAACTACCATAACTTTCATCCCTGTGCTTCTTCAGAGCACCTTAACTGTGGCCATAATATTTTATGTCCTTGGCTAACCAATACCATAAAAGGATGATGAATGTCAGCTCAGTTTACTCACAAATGTGCATAGCAGTTTTTGTTTAATAACATTTCTACACTTCTCTTACGCAGAGAACTGGTAATATTTTATCAGTAGCATCTCTGATGAATTATAGTAAACCTTCGCAGGCGAGCGCTGCTTTCTCTTCTTCTTTTTGTGACACTCAGATGGGTCCCTCCCCGGTTTCTTCTCCTTTTTATTCAGAATCAATGAGTCTGGCACTTTCATCTCCTGCTTTATATTTACCTAGTAAAAGTAACAACAACAAAAATTATTAATTAAAATCATTTACTGAATGTCTCAGTTACAGCACAATTATTATATACATAATTCTGTAATAATATATTTTTATAGTATAATCAAATATAGTTATACATATTTGATAATATAGCCATAATACTGTTTAAATCCATTTAAACAGTATTAGCACTTTCCTTACCCAGTATTTACTCATTGTTTTATGTGTGTGTGAGACAAGGCTCGCTGACAAGGCTAAATAAATAAATAATGTTAAAGCACTGCAGTAATTAGCTCTTAATCAGCCCGGACAATGGTACACTTACTGGCATATTGAGTGTATAGTGAAATTTATGGGGGATTCGCTGTGGGAAAGCTGCTTCATCCTGTCCGTCATTTTTCACCGTCTCCTCATGAACCATGAGGTCATCCTGGGATATCAGATCATGCGAGGTCAAGCCTCCACCTGCCAGGTCTTCGTCATCATCTTCATCATCGTCGTCATCCTCCTCTGCCAAAAGGGGATGATTAGCCAAGCTCCGTTCCCCAAGTGTCATATCCAAACTGCCCCTTCTTCCTCTTCCGTCCACCCTTGAGGGTCCCAGAGCTCTGGATGAGTGGTGAAGCCCCACAGGGCTACATTTCATAAGCATCCCCTCCAGTTTGTCATCAATGTTCATCGCTGAATGCTAATCAGTTGAGCTGAAGCTACAGGAAGAGACAGGACCAACATAAGGATTCCTATCAGCAGTGGCGTTCACAGCACTTCCTCTCCGTCAGCCTGGCTGAGAGAAACAACACACTTGAGTTTAAAGGCAACAAAACTCACATCCCTTTTGACAAGCAGGAGCAAAAGCTGATGATCCATGTATAATGTTAGGCCCAATAGATGGAAATCTGTATTTTGAAAAACAAATAATTTCCAGGTTTAATTGAAAAAAAAAAAAAAGGAGTGTCTTAAGACACTGAGTAGCTTGCTCTGGGGATGTTTGATTAGGGTTGGAGGTAAACTCTGCAGTGCATTGGACCTCCAGGGTAAGATTTGAGAAACCCTGGTCTAGCCTATATGCACAATCAAACAAAAATCATTTTTATCTCCTGCTAGGCGAAAATAACATTTAACTCGATCGGACTTGACACGTCTTGAACAGTTATTGTCACTGGAGCATAAACTGACTTAATAAGGACCAATTCATGCCTTTTTATGTCAGATCCATGCTTCTACATCTCATTATGAAGAACTGGCTCAAAAAGGACTGTAATTTATAATTTCTTACTGGTTTAATGAGACTTATTATTTATTTATATTCTAAAACTCTTGTCGATTTAACTGTAATGACACTATTGAATAAGAAATACTAAAACTTGGCCAAATAATGACTACTGTCAGCTGTAAAGCTATTTTATAGCTGAAATTTAAGCAGTTTCAAAATAAATTGTGAACTTTGCAACACTGACTTTATTATTGAACAGGACTGAGATGAATAATGGCATTTTTTCTTCTGAATATTTCATACTTTATCAACACTGCAAATGTTATTTTCCTGTTTATTACTGTAAGGCTGCTCTGAAACGATCTGTAAGTGTTATATACATAAATGACTTTACTTCACAATAATACATGTTACTGGCTTGTTAAACATTAATATTGTTAATATTTATATTACAAACATACCTGATTAGGATTAATTACTAACCCAGGATGACCTTAACATAATTAATCTTTTATTCTACTGAGGCATGTGAGCTGGTTGACATCCTGCAGTTTTTTCATAACAGATGTAATCAGATGAGACTTTTATATCAATCTCATTTTTATAGCATTTTCACAATATTGTTTCAAAGCATTTCCACAGATAATTTTCTCTTAATGCACCCAGGGCGAAAGACAATCTTGACTGTAGCAAAGCAAAAAAATGACATTAGCGGAAAAGAGGGGAAAAACATATAGACGTTGTAGAAGTCAAGTTAGGACATCTCAATCATCAACCTACATTAAATACACCCCGCATATAAAATGAATCAACGTATGCTTAAGAAATAAAATTGCCAAATGGGAAGTGTTTGATTTGTATGTATACAAGCTTAATCATGCTGCTATGCTTAAACTAAAAAAACAAAAAACAAAGTACATAACTGTGTTGCCACTCAAGCACAACACTGGCTGCCTGTTGCCACTGTGAGAGATACAGCTGCGCATTTCATTTGACGTGAGGTTAGTGAAACTACTGTATTTTAATCATGACTTTAATGTATTTTAATATATAAATGAAGTTTAAAATCGGCCTGAACTGCATCTCTATGCTGCCGTTTCAGCACGCACATAGAGGCCGGACATCAAACATTTTCACGGCTGATTGTAACGAAAAGCCTCGCAGATGAAGAGTATACATACCGCATGTGTCGTCAGAGCAGCGCTGGCGGCGGGTTCGAGCCGCTCATGATGTGTTTGTCAAACTTTACTGCGATGCTGCGGCTAGCACGAGAGGCTAGCGAGCTACATTCCATCTGCAGCTGCGCAGCGGTGCATTGTGGGATCGCAACGGACCTGCTCTAATGAGCGTCTGTGACAGGACGTGTTTGCTTACTGTTTGAAATGTGCGTAAGCAATATAATAAACTAAAAAAGACAATTATGTGAGCTGTTATATTAATTGGTGCATTCGTAATCAGATTTACTAAGAATTCTCTCATTCGCAATTATTAAGTTAACTCTTTCATTATAGAATCACGTATTTCAGAGATTTTTGTGTTTTTAAGTAAACTCAATAATACACAATAAATAAATAAAATATATTAAAAGTAAAATATTAAAAAATATCAGTTGTGCAGACTAAATAAATAATAAATACTTTGAATGATATTTTTATTTCAGGTCTACGCGCATTTATTCTGTTCAGACATTCAATTTTAGATTTGGCAAAAGTAATTTTAAGATATATTTGAATGTGTTTACATTTCAACCTCAAAGGTTACAAAAAAGCCCTAAAATAAACGTCCGGGCGAGGGGATAACTTAAAATTGTTAATGTAAATAATAAAAAAGAAATAACAATATAGCATTTTAAGGCCTTTGAGGTTGTATGGGGCAATCTGAATGTATGGCTGACACTGAAGCATATAGGAAATGGAAAAATATATATAAATAGGCTCACAGACACTGAGAAATTAAATGGTTACCCTATTACATTTATACAAACACAGACACACACACACAGAACTGAAATGGTTAAACTTATATTAATACAAACACACAGACACACATACACAGGCATACATTCACACACATTGTGTTGTAATGTTAGATATTTGAAATACATAATAGGTGACATTTATTGCAAGTCTTCTCTTTCTCTTTTTTATATAGTATTTTCGGGTTTTACTGTAATGATTATCTGGCAAAATTGTAAGAAAGTGTAAGAGCAAAATTGTAAACTTTAATTTAAATGTGATTTTAAATGGTATAATACAGATTTTATAACGTCTCCATGAGCAAATATGAAAAGCACTGTTTGTGTGCTCATTTGTGGTCTTCCGCTGCCATCTAGTGGTTATTAACTGCAATTTTTTCCATAACACTGTGTTGAGGTAATAATTATTATTATTATTATTATTATTATTAAAAATTCTAACTATTACAATAGGGTTTCAGTGCTACGCGCTCAAACCCCTAATAATAACAATTACATTAATATGCATTTATTTAAATTAATTAAATACTATATACACAAAAAAAAATTATTCTCTCAAAATAGTTTTTATTGCTTAAAAAAAGGTTTAATTTAATATATAAGCACTCAGTTTCTCTTAATGAAAAAAATCCACCATTGATTAAACCAGTGACATAATTATAGTCTTTGAATAATTAGCCCTAAAAACAGCTTAAACAGCTCAAATAGTGGCATATACATGATGGCACATAAAAAAAAAAAAAAAACATTAACTCCTGACTTTGACTCAAGTTGTTAAAATGTTTAACTGAGTTATAAAAAAAAATAGCAATCGGACAAAAGTGTGCACACACCTTTGAAAACTTGTTAAAAATCTTTCAAACTAATTCAAATTTGAACAAAATATTTGACTGTCTGTTACATTAAAGGTTTTGGTTATAAAATTGTTCATAAGTATAACACACCACTAGAGGGAAGCATTATAACCCAGAACAAATGGAGACTCTTCCTGAGAAAATGGCTGAGAGGCTGTAGAGAACTACAATTCATTTTTCGTGAATTTCGTGAAATGCACCCTTTATACAAAGTTCATGGTACAGGATGGATTATTTTTCAGTGCTAAAATACTTAACAGGTTTAAACTTAATCAAACTTTTAAATACATTTGGTTAATTCCCTGATATACGTCTCATTCAGTTTTTTCATTATGCCTCAAACTCATCAATTTCGTATAACGTAAATACAATCACAACGACCTCCGCAAAAATCTTAATAGAGTCCTTAGACTATAAAAAAGTGGAAAACAACCAATTTTAAGTAGACATTTAATGTGACCCTGACAACATGAAAACACAAGCCGAATTATAATTGTATTTTTTAATTATTCATTTATTTATCATTACCATTAGTGTTACACAACGATTTTAACAGTATATATACAAAAGGATGATCTCCGCCCCACTATAAACAGAAAAAAAGTAAGATCTGGATGACCAGGGGTCAGGCTGAGTTACACATGCAGCTCTAAAATGAGGAAATTATTCTATCCTGCCTTTCCTGTGACCTTCCTATTTCTTCAGCCAGATGTATATCAAAACACTGACCCACCCATTCATCATAACAGATGACAAATATGGCATTCATAGTGGAAACTGCAGCAACAAAGAAAATATGCAGTGTTAAGTCTCGAATAAGGCATAAATAGCATATTAATATTTTTCAGATGAACTGAACCATTAAAAGGGAGGGGATCGGTGGTCATAAACAGCTTATGTTTTTGTGGCTGAACGTGCAGAAATGACAGACCAGCACGTTAGGATGAATTTATGCCACTTTGTTTGCTGTGTGGGCGTCAGGGCAAATTTAGTTTGCATGCGAATAAGACAAGTTACTTTCATAGGAAATTTGACTTTTAGTGTCCTCTGCGCCAGCTGATAAAGATCATTTTGCATGTTCTAACAGAAATTGGACACGTTCCAGGTGTGCGAGACCATAACGAAGAGGGGTGTGGGGTACGATAAAAATGGAACTGCTGGATTGACTATGAAAACCCACCCTCTTAACTTGCCTTGACAGTTTTAATCTGTGCTTTTGTGTTTTATGGCGAACTGAAGTAGTAAAAAGTTAATAATAAAAAATAAAAAAGGAATGATTTTAACACATTTTGGCAGCAAAAAGCATAAAGGAAAAGACATTAACAGATTATAAAGAAGTGATTCCATAGTTAAAGATTAATCAATAATAATTAAGTCATTCTTTTGTTTCTGTCTGAAGTGTTAAGAATTGTCGGTTACCTTCACAAACTCTTGTGTAAGTCAAATTAGTGCAGTAACAAAAGTAACCAGGTCTAAAATCTGGCTCGTGAGCATGGAAATAAATAAAACAGCACCCCGTTCATTCATTATTTGGATTCTTAAACTAGTGTAATTGATACCCATTTACACCAGAGCATCTGGTGCAAGAGGCTGACAAATGTTTAGGATTGAGAGGAAGACTTTAGTCCCCAAGGTCAGTCTCTAGGAGTGTGTGCTTTTCTGGATTGACATCTCCAAGGCCTCCTGGTGTTCTGGTTGTTGTGAAAGATGTGAAAGCTTCACATCTTACTGAAGCACTCTTTAGCGTTGTTCCACACTTGAATTCCCTAAAAAAAACAAAAAAACATGCTTATTTCTTTAATACAAGTCTGTCATTTCACCCTTGTGTCTGATTAGTAGAGACTGATGTTATGTAATGGCAAAATACTGTATATCATCTTTTTTTGCTGGTTTTGATGCTACTTACTTTTTTGCACATGCTGATCTGCATGATGGCATAGCTGATGAGAGCCTCTCTGAGATCGTGGTCTTTCTGCTCTTTAAACCTCTCAATGTCCACCCATGCACTTTTCACAAAGTCCCTACAAAACAGACAAAGCTTGCATGAAATAATCATTCAAATGAAGCTTGACATGAATGGATATACCCTCAAACCTACATATCTTTACTAAAGCTTTGACTAACTGGCTTGTTTTTGGGTACAACTCACTCTTATTAAATGAGTTTCTCTGGGATGCAACAAAACGAGGAAAAAATGTGTATTTGAGCATATCTGTATATTTCATAATTTCTGTAATGCCACAGAGAATAAGAAGGCAATGCCGTTTTGTTGCGTAAGCTTCTCAGCTCATAAACCACCTAATTAAGTAATTTTCTGACAAACATTTATTGCCTTTCGTCATCAGCAGTACATAAATTTAGTTGTGTGGGAATACAGCATTGCTTACTCGCATTCTGCGTTTCTTTCTTTGACCATTTCCTCTCCTTCTTCAATCTGTGTCTCCAGCATTTTCAGCTTGGCCTCTCTCTGCTCTGGGGTCTCTTGTCCAAATAGTTTACTGGTCATTCCCTTCAGCGAGAAGGTCCGTATCGTCTACACAAGAGAAAAAAAAAAAGTAGTAAATGACATCCATTGGTAAGCCTTACTCCCCCTCCCATGTTTATTTGTAGAGAGCTGAAATACGGACATTTTTACTCCCATTTTTTTGGCTAAGTGGACCTAGTAATTATTCATATCAGCCAAATGGGTCAGAATGTCTTTGTATGTTGTTGGCTTTTTGGGCTGCTCAAATGTTTACTTTTTAAAATGTGCAGATGGAGTAATTCTCTACAGGCTAGATTCATGCAAACACAATTTTAACTGTAAAAAAAAAAACCTGTACAAAAACATACAAACCCAAAAATAAAAAAGTAATGCTTTATATATTGTATAATTTGTTTCCCTTTATTTTCCTCTCATTCTTTTGATATGACATGAGCCTTGGTTTATAAAAATCTTGCTGGAAAGTCCCCCATTCCAGACATAAGAGAGGTGATGGGGAGTTCTTCAGTCTCAGAGTTGTGTCATGTGGTCAAATGGACACTGACCCCTGTGGCGAGCTCCTCCCGCTGCTGTTTCTTAGAGGTCAGATCCTGGGCAGCCATCTCTAGTTCATATTGTGTCAGTTCATGCTTCCTACACACTGCCCTGTAAAAAAAAACAAAAGCACATAAACCACAAAATATGCTAAATCAACCATAAACGTTTGTTTCATTGTTTCTTATGCTGAACTGAAAACCTAGATGCCCTACAGTGTGATCACTTTCAAGAAAATTGGGAACTGATGGAGGTTTGTGTTCACAGTGTACCGAAAGTTGCATGTAACTTAATCAGCCAGTGGGGGCTATCAGCTCCCAAGAGTTCAGCGAGAACAGGGCCCATGTACATTTCTAATCAACCACACTGTTATAACAGCTTGTGTTAGGTATGCTTCAGATCACGTTTAAAATAGTAAATCAATGACAACAATTCTCATTTTGAGTGAACGTAACAGCAGAATATTGTACCTTAATGCATCTGCGTAGAAAAGGTACTCCTTCAGCTGATCTGCATAATGCTCCTCTTCCTCTAGAATATCATCTACAGAAGCAGCATACCTACAACATAAAAAATTACCCAAACAAATGACCTAATGCGCTCACAGATGTTTGAGGTCAGAAAGATTTTGGTTTTTTTTTTCCAGGATGCATTGAATTAATTAAAAGTAGCAAGTACATTTACTATGTTTCAAAAGATTTAAATTTCAAAGTATCAATAATAAAATCAGCTATCACAGAAATAAATTACTCAAATATTTTATAATGGTTTATGAGCTGAGAAGCTTACTCAACAAAACTGCATTGCCTTATTCTCTGTGGCATTACAGAAATTATAAAATATACAGATATGCTCCAAATACACATTCTTTGCTCATTTTATAGTAAAATAATTTTTTCCCAAAATAAATGGAGCCTTGTTTTTTTTTTAAATCCTTACTGAGGTTACTTACCTACCTTACTTTTATTTTATAACAGCTCTGAACTTGACCAATTCAATTATACAGTAAATGTTTGAATTAATGTTTAGGTCAGAATCATCTGTTTTATAATACAAGTTGTTTTGAGCCATTCTTACTCAGTATACATTATCACAAATAAGCTTATCTTTTTGAACGTTCAAGTTTGTAAAGTACTTTTCATTTAATTCACCCAAAATAGGCATTACCTAATGTATTTTTATACATTATATCACCTTTTATATATTGTCACCATGATATTTTCAATATTTTAAGTATATATGGAATATTTTGGCCACACCGCCCACCCCTAATGTCACAAACTCACTAGCATTCTGGTGAAACTACACGTTATCCTCTCTAAATCAGATGCAGAGCCTGAGCAACTAAAGCCAAATCCACAGCATAGCCTGGTTGGGGTATTTTTGAGTAATTTTGGGAATAGGTGAGCAACATGATCCATAAAACAGTTTGACAGCTGCCAAATAGGTGCTGATGATGGACAGGTTGTTTCCTTTATTGCTGAGACAGACAAGCAGCGCATTGGGCTCTGACCTTTAACCTTTCTGCCGAGTACTGCAATCTGGAATCCATCAGAACAGAAAGCAATACAAAACTAAAGGGGCTGGTTAAAGACTCAATATGGACACTAATGCGGGAGTGTCCCTCCCACAAAATAATCATCATCACCATCAACATAAAAAAAAAAAGACCACTAAATGTTTTGGCCATGACTCCTGGAGATTTGCGGTGCGGTCTGCCAGCCAAATTAAAACCTGAGCCTCCTAAGGGCTCATCTTACTGGCTACTTGTTATGGGGGGGCGTGAATGGAAATATGAGAGGATTCAGATCAATCTGGCAGATGTGTTTTACAGCCCAGTATCAGGAGCACACACATGCAGAATCACAAGAGAGTCATGGGGTGTATCATACAGCACCTTCATATTTCAGGTCCCTCAATGAGCTCTCAGAGGGTAACAGGATCGTCCCAGGTAGGAGAAACACAATCAAAAACAGCTGCAATAAAATCTTGCACTAATCCTATAAGGGTACATTAGAACGGCTCATTGCGTGCGCTGTGAACTCACGCGTCCATGTGATGGCCGGCGCTCTGCAGCCCATCTCCCATCTCTTTCTCAATGGCACTCCACTCGCTGTCCAAAACAAACAAAGACTCACATTGAACCACTGCAGCTGACCGCAGCTACACAATCACAGCCCAAAAGATTTACCCCAAAAATGCTTCTCACGAAAACAGTTTACAGAGAACGTTATAAAACTTGTCTGGCTCCTCCAAAATGAGGATACTTAATCGTGATTAAACTGTACTGATTGTACTGTGAGAAAAAAAAAGTCTTGAGCAACTGGCCTATTAATCACACACAAAGACTGTATAGTTTCAGGAGACGTGGAATATAAAGCACAGGTCATATATAGACTGTTGCTATATGCCGACCACATTTATATGCACATAAACATTCTGATCTTTTTTCTAATCAAATGCTCCCCAAGGTTGCATTTATCTGACTAAAAGTATAGTAAAACAGTATTATACTGTAAAACATTACTACAGTTTAAAATAAATCATTCTAATTATATACGATATAATACGATTATTAACAGGCTTTGTTCAAAAATAAAAGTCTTAACCAAAACATAACAGACAATGATATGCAAATAAACATGATCATTATATGGAGAAAAGGAGCCTGGACATTCTGCAAAGATTTTTTTTGTGTGTTCCACAGAAAAAAAACAAAACCATACCAGTTTTGACATAACATAAGTAAATTATTCATTTATGAGTGAACTACATTCAGACAAACATCACCTAAAGACTCTTCCATAATTTCCATGCACTTTGTAGACCCCATACAGGCGATCAGCTGCTCTCTAAAAGAAATGAGCAAATGATTAGTTATACGATTAAAAGGAAACAAAATAACTTGTTTTTTTGTAACGGCTCATTTTTATTAGATTCACTCTCTACTGATTCTAATGCAACCAGATATATACACAATCAGAAGAATATCAATGCAATAAATTAGTTTAGAAAAATAATTAAACAAGTTGCCTAAAATCGTAGTGTTTTTCTGTAGTAAAGAAGGTTGTTTCCTCAAAAGTATTCAAATGAAATCAACAGTATCCTTGCATTTTTATCCCTAATAACACCTAATGTATGCAGCACTTAAATTAGGCATTTGTTGAAATAACTTTTTCCTGAGAGATTGAGCTGTATATTCATCTGTCTTGACTTTGTTTACACTCACCGCCCGAACTCTCAGCAGCTGTGAAATAACAGATTGCAGCTCATCACCATAGTGTTTCATTTCTGCAAATCGCCTGTGAAACACACACACACACGGGGGGGGTCAAGGTTAATTTTAGTGTTAAACCACACAGCCATATCTTTATGCATTTCATGACACTGCATAACACAGTTTGCAAAAGTGACTTACTTGTCTGGATTCTTCACTCTGAATGTGGCATTTAAAGCCTTCAATCTTGAATCGGCCTGTAAGAATGACAAAGGACAAATGTTGACACAGATTCATGTTTGGTTTTTTTTTTTCTTCAGATAAATTACAGGCACTTGATAACCGAGATCAGATAAACACTGCAATATGGCAATAATATACACTAACATAAAACACTGCAGCTCTTTTGGGTTGATGCAGAACGATCCAACAGGCTTCCTGTGCCTGTTTACATGAACTACAGCGTGCTGATAACAGATTCTTCACCACAGCCCATTTAGTCAATTCACACAATTTTTATTTGAAATCAACAAATAGTCAGTCAGCCTCATTTCAACATATGCATATTGACCTATGGTGAGAAACAATATATAAATAACTGTGTTGTGGGTAGAAAAGAGAGAAAGAACCCAATGAACTGGAAAGTGCTGATATACCTTCGCCTGAAATCCCGTCTCAAACACAGTTTCCTTCCAGCCATTTTCCTGTGGGGCAGAGAAAGGATGCAATTTCTGACACTAACAAAGTGCATTATCAGCATAAAATGCCAGTTAAAACATTATTTTCAGTTTAGCTGACAAAGGTGACATTAGGTCTAATCAATTTAACAAATTAATTTAGTTCAAATATTTAAATTCACAAAAAGTCATGATTTGCTGTAATGTAGGGTATTTTATAAGCTTACACTACCGTTCAAATGTTCAGTAAGATTTTTTATTATTCGTCATTAAACTGTAAGTGGATCGCAGTTTCCACATTGACATTATGCAGCACAACTGTTTTCAACAAAAAAATGCAAGTAAAAACCAAATCAGCATTTTAATGATTTCTGAAGGATCATGTGACACTGATAACTAGAGTAATGGTTGCTGAAAATTCAGCTTTGCCATCACAGGAATAAATTACATTTGAAAATGTATCTGAACAGAAAACTATATATCAATAGTTATTTTTAAATGGCAATTTAAGATATATTCTTCATATCAAGAGATTTGCACACAAGAAAAGGTCAGTAAGAAAAATGCAAATGTCCATTTCATATTGTGAGTGGCATGCCACTGGTTTGATGAATCCTTTGCTTTGTCCTGACAGCTTTAACAAGAGCTCTCTACCTCAGTGAGGAACGAAAAGAAGATCTTGTCACAGGACAGGACTGGGTGTGAGGCCACTCGGAGCAAGAAGTTCTCTAGTCCAACCCTACGTCTCTCCACAAAGTCAGGGTCCATGTTGTCTGCTGACAGTTTGTGCCAAACAAATTCAGCCTGTAGCAAAAAGCATGAAGTTACAGTGCATGGATGCAAATCACATTTACAAGCAGCAGTAACCAAGGCATCTTGTTTGCATACCCGTTTTTCAGGCAACGGAGGAACCACCAGAAATGGATAGGTAACTAACAAATAGTTTCTAAGGAGCTCGAACTCGCTATAACGCCTCCACAGTGAATCTGGGACAGGAGTGGTCCCTTCTGATGCAGCATCTACTGGCCTAAAAACAAAAAACAAATTAACATACCGTCAGAAGTGGAATGAAACACAAACTTTGATACATTTCTTTAAAAAAATAATAAAAACACTTCTGTCATGACATGCGCGGTTGATTTAAGCTCATTTTTAAACAAAACTAATCTGAAATAAACACAGCAGAGATCTATGAGGTTTCAAGTTGTGGTTCTGGTTTATGAAGGTAGTCATTTTAAGGGCCTATTCAAACACATGCCAAAGGTTTAACAGCGCTGTGTAATCTTGCTGAATTCCCAGTGCATAAAGCCATGAATGATGCTAATTTAGGAGCAGAACTCTACTAAATCACACTGAAATGAAGGAGCATGTGCATGAACTCTCCTGCATTAATGAAACATCACTCTAGGGTCAGAACAGGGGGAGGGGGGGGATCGGTAGAAATTTCCCCCCCGGGAGAAATCATGTGATTACGATGTGCCGCCCCTCTGATCGGGGCCTTAGGAAGGGTCCCCCCCCCAGTACTAATCAGGCATCCCACAACTTTTTGACCATGTATTTCAATGACTTTTCCAGGTGTTTCTTTTTAGTGGTCCACAGATTTAAAAAAAAAAAGAAAAGAAAAACAAAAAAAATATATATAAATATAAATAATATGTCTCACTTTTTTTTTAGCAAGACTTTTTTACTTTATTTTTTTAAAAGACTTTAATTTTATGAAATTAACACTTTAACTTAGCATATGTATTAAATTAACAAAGTGAGATTTAAAATGATATACAAATAAATAAATAATTCAAATAAAGTTCTTTTAGACTTTCTATTCCATGATTGAAAATGTATCATGGTATTCAACAGATTTCTATTGTGTTTTTCATCAGATATATGCAGCCTTTCAAAATAGGTACACAGTCATGCATTTAATTAGTATTAATCATTTGAAATAACTTAATTTTAAATGAATTCATTGATTAATTGACGCAATCATGACTTTTCCAAGCCTGGAAGTCACACCTTTTAAATAGACATTAAAAACTGTTGGAGCCCTTGACAATTCAGATGGAAAAATGCAAAAAGAATTCAGAGATACGGAGGAAATATACATTGGGGGAGGGAAAAGAAAAACGGGGAGACTTTGAAATAAGAGCTTAACCTCCCGAGGGCTCCAGGGAAGAAATGGGAGCATATAATGTGCGCCATGCTAATAATCCATGATGAAATCAAAGCACAAGGAAGGTGCGGATTGGCTGGGAGGGTTTCTCCACTCAGACTGTACAGCTTTCTCCAAGATCAGTGGCACCAAACCATTCTCTAAAGCCCACTGTTTGCGTGTGCAGTATGCCTTCCACATGGTCCTTACAAAAACACGTCCTTCCTTTTATGGGAAGGAGCAACAATACAGCAGTGTTTAGTTATCTCCATGACTTAATATAGGCAAGAAATGTTGTTCTAACACAAGTATCCCTATTCCTACTGTTTATATACTGTTAAGGTTAGGAACAAACCTTAATCCTGGGCATGTAACTCATCAAGTAAAGTTTTTGCTTCAGACATAAATGATGCCTCAAATCAAACAGTCTTTTGAATGGAGGTACTGTATGCTATTACTTTAGCAAGCAATCAAACTTGTGATTTTCCTTGCGGGCCAATAAAACAGGTGAATGATCCTGAAGAAGGGAGCCGTAAATATCAGAATATAGGTGCTAGCAAACACAAAGGTTATGGGTTCAATTTCATAGGGAACACACTGGTTAAATGTTACAAATCTTCATTGCAATGCAAGTTGTTTTCGATAAAACGTCTGACAAATGCATGGATTTAATTGTAAAAAAACTAGATAACTTTTTGCATGCACAAGCACCATTATCAGTTACTTAAGAAAATGTAAAAATCTAGTTCTAGATGCTTTTCCAATTACAGGACGGTACCAAAAACACGTTTGAAAAAGTCTTGGTTTCAGACAGTGATTTTATAAGTTCGACCACTAAGTATTGTTTTTGAATCATGTGATAATATGTTACTCCACTCTGGCCAGTGTGCGTGTTTGGCGCTGCTGGAAACACAGACAAAGCACATCTGCCTGAAGCGCTGACTCATCACCCTTTCCAGAACGACACGTCCCTCTTTCCAACGCAAAGCTTAGCTGGGTGACGGGTGGGGGGGTGATGGCAAAAGGTGAAAGTGACACTTCTGTTGCATGTCTCTTCCTGTCCAATGGGATAATTCTGCTTTGTTTTACTTGATGCAGAGAGAATGCTAAAGTGACAGATCCAGGCACAGGAATAAAAGGTCTAATGTAAACATTTATATATGAAGTAGACTTAAATAGAGTAAATCCGATGGTCTCTACCAGTCTGCTATAGCTTCCACAGTTTCCGAGCTGGTCTAGTAACGCTTTGAATCTTTAATGTTTTGAATTAGTACAGTGTGAGCATAGTTCAGTCAGAAAGTCAATGTGTAAACCTGCTTTATCTAAAGTAGGTTATCACATTCTCAGAGAAAATGCACATTATAATTAAAAACTTACAGTATATATATATATTTAGAAGCTGTAAACTAACTGCATTCAAACCCCTAGCCATCATTATTATCGCACAAAAGGAACAGCCATAATACTTATAACAAGGTAGGGTTTACAGGGCTACTAGACTTCTTTAAATAACACTTTTTTAGTTAATGATTGTGTCTCGTATTGGCTCAACCAAAGTATAAATGTCATTTGTGTTGTTAACAATTAATCAGTTCTTGACTGGATGGAGGAAGATCTTAATGCAAACTTGTGGTCGATTGCAAATAGGGGCCACTTTTGTGAGGACAAAATGACAGAAAAAGTCCAGCATACGTTAACAGAAATAATCCTGTCCTTTCAATGGAAGATCAAGTTATGTTTAAAAATTAGGATGTAAAATATCATATAACATGCATTTGTAAAATAAACTGACAAAAACAAGTGTAGGGTTTACTTTCAAATACTTTTCAATCAGAAATTGCCAGCACTGCAAAAAATGCTTTTCTAGCCAAGATTTTTTTTTGCCTTGTTTCCAGTCAAAATATCTAGAAATTCTTAAATCAAGAAGGATTTTATCAAGAAATCCTTGTTTTCAGAAAAAACATGTCAAAATAGAGTAAATTTTGCTAAATAATCTGCCAATGATAATTATAATAATATATAATTATAATCTTGTTTTCTGTTTGAAATAAGAACGTTTTGCTTACCGCATTGGCAGATTATTTGGTTACACTTTATTTCGATAGTCCATTTAGACAATTTACTAACTATAACTAACTTTGTAACTACATGTCAACTAATTCTCATTAATTCACAACTACCTGTCTACTAACTCTCAGAGTAGTCTGTTAGGGTAGGTTTAGGTCTAGTTAGCTTAGGTTTAGGTTTAGTGTCTGATAGTCAGTATGTAGTATGTTGTGTACTCATCAAAAAAGTGTAAGGAGATATTAAGCAGACAGTCTACTAATACTCTAATGACTGTTAGTTGACATGCAGTTGCAAAGTTACTAACTGTTAGCAGAATATCTAAAGTGGACTATCGAAATAACCAATTATTTTTACCGATTATTTTTAAGGCAATATTTTTTACTTGTCTAGAAATTAATACTTAAAATATGTTTTACAGTGTATATAGGATACATTTCTATTTTATGTTGACTTAACCATGCAGAGGCAATGTAATAATCAATAAACCAATTAATCAGAAAGTTGATCTTTCATACTATTGATATACTTGTTCATCCCGACACAGCAACACTGGCTCAACCGTTGTGTGATTTTGGGATGGGAGTATTTGAAAACATTCCTTACTTTGGTAATTCTGGTCAAATTATACATTTAACCTTTAATGATAAACTGTGTCACTGTGAAGTCAACTGTCTTACCTTGTCTCTATAAGATACACTGTATACGTCTCCTGCATGTTGACGGTATTCTTCCCAGTCCTCTTCTCTGCTTCTGCCACACTGATCTCCATCTTCTTCAAAAGATTTGTCCCTTTTTCAACCATCTGTAGATTTTGGTCCAGAGAATCACAATTTTCAATACCATTACAGTATCCTTTTGATACTTTCAAATGCAAAAAAAAAAAAATGGTTCAGGGCACTTCTAGATATTGGTTTAATTTAGATATGAAAATAGTTTAGAGGGTATTTGTAGATATTTATACAAGAACTCCGAGAACCCTGAGCAAGAAATAAACTTTTTTTGTGGGAGATAATGTGAACTTGAAAATGTTTGTTTCTTTAAGATATTATGAAAATGTGTTGAGAACAGTTTTCTCCCCTGTGTTGGCATACCTCTTGCTAAAACAGGACGTTTGGACTAAAAATAAAGAAATATCCAATAGATAACAAAGAGTTGGCTTGAGTTAATGTCATAATACTGATAAAAGAAAATCAAATTAAATTGTATTTTCTAAGTGTAATTTCTCAGTGTAAACGTGGCTATATTAAAGAACTAACGTTAACAGCAAACATTGGATATATTTTGTCCCATGTCTCAAGCATCGTCACAAAGAAATTCAACCGAATATGGAGCGGTGTATAAGATCTATTTGTTGATATAACGAAATTCGAGAAAGGATGCGGACTGACAGTGTATGAGATACAGGGTGTTTACAAACTACGTGGCAAAGGCTCTTCACTGACAGCATAAACTAAAAGCAACTTTCTACCTATGTGGCTTTATATGAACATTTTTTTATTCCTCATTCTTTTAATTCATAAACACTGTGATGAAAAACAGCAACATGTATGTAGTTTATCAAATGTCTTGGCAGAAACAGCTGATATTTTAGCAGTATTGACATGGCCATTCATGAGCCAAAGCAAAACATCGCTCACGCGCTCGCGCACGCGACATCTATAAAACAGCACATTATCGGCCACGCCACACAAAAACATTCAGCTTTGGACTTTACCGTGTTGTTTAAGTTGTTTTCCGACTCTGAAGGAGTCAGATCTGTGTTTCCAATCACCGCTATATCCTCGCTTCCTGAATCCGCCATGGTTTAACAATCCCGCGCTTGCGCGTTAGCCACTTTCACTCCTTCACTGGGAGTCTGTGCGCGTGCACGCGTGCGTGACACACAGTGGAATATAAAATTGCATAAATGTTTATTCAAATTTATTCTAGCGCGAGATTTAGAGACAATTTAAAGTTCGAATAAAACAATCACAGGTTTGGCTTATGAATGGATCTGCGGTAAATAGGTCTATAGAATGAGTTTTGCTGATTATTTTCCAACTACCTGAGTAAAGAGTTTGAGCATT
Organism: Enteromius radiatus; assembly: GCA_032357445.1. NCBI lineage: Eukaryota > Metazoa > Chordata > Actinopteri > Cypriniformes > Cyprinidae > Enteromius > Enteromius radiatus. The sequence goes on along the minus strand of JAUCMS010000153.1, from coordinate 14,764,372 downwards.
TCTTAACATTTGTTTAAAAGTCTTAACATCACATTGAAAATATATTTGAATATGCTATATTGAGGCTACTATTTCGAAAAGTTTTAGCGCCTCACCAAATGCGCTTAATCTGTCGCTTTTTCTTTTTTCTTTCCTTTTTTTATTTTTTTGTTTAAATTAGGCCTATTATTATTATTATTATCATTATTAAAGAAAGAAAGAAAGAAAGAAGGAAAAGAAAAGAAAAGAAAAGAAAAGAAAAGAAAAGAAAAGAAAAGAAAAGAAAAGGAGATTTACTTTTCAGTACAAGCTGGACTGTAGTGCATTGTTCTTTCTGTATACATTGTGAATCGTGCATTGATAAATGTGAGTTCCTGGGCGGATCCGCTCTCACTCACATCTGGATTAAAAACATCTGGATCCGCCTACACGGAACTCAGTCACACACACATACACCGTCCTGAACTCTCTTACAGATGAGCTTATCTGTGTCTGTCACCAGCAGATAAAGAAAATAACGGCATCGCTTCAACCGTTTGGGATCTTTGGATTGTGAGGCATTATGGGGCGCGGAGGCTGCAGATTGTGGGCTCCAACATCTGTTCTTCTGTGTTTCTGCCGTAAGTAGATCTTCACTTCTCTCGATGCTTTCATTGTCTGGAGGTTCCACGCATCAGAGCTTTGTCCTAGAGTTTGTGCGAAAAACTTTTTTGACACCGAGAAGAGAATCTCTCATATATCTCCTATATATAGGCTATTTAAACACGACAGAAACCGATTTTGCTCCACTCTAAACACATGGATAAACTGGGTTCAACGTCTCGATTAAAATAAGATGTTTGCGTTTACAATCAAAATTACTTTCTTGGCATCGCATGAAAAACAGTTAGATACCGCTCAATCACTGTATGTTTAAGTGCACACGTGTTTGGTTTACTTGAATAATAGTTTTACAGTTTGATTGAATAGTGTGACTTGAAGCATCATCCACAAATATAGCCCCCCCCCCCCCCATTTGTTTTTATGAGGGTTCAATGATGCATTAATAACATAAGATATAAAATAATACATTTGTATAATTTTTAAGCAAGAAAATAGTTTTATAATCCATACAGCCTTAAAAAAAGACTATTTATTGCCATCTGGTTCCAGGAAAGAACATCTGAAATCCAGGAAAACTTTCCATTCTACAAAGGGTTCTTTTCTGTGAAAAAAAAAGTTTGTTAGAATTTTAAAATGTTCTTCACACTAGTAAAAAAACTATATATATTTATATATATAGATCTGTTCACTAAAAGGTGCTTTGGGGAACCAAGAATAAAACTTAATGGAATAATAAAAAATAAATAAAAAACTAAAATATTTTTGAGCCTTTATTTTTTAACAATGTAGCATTCTGAAAAAATATTAATGATCACACTATATTTTAAGGTCCAATTCTCACTATTAACAAATCATTCATTAGCCTATGTCTTTTACCTCACAAAAACTTATTTGCTGCTTATAGTAATAGTTAGTAAGGTAGTTGTTAAGTTTAGGTATTGGGTATGGTCATGCTGAATATGTGTTTGATAAGTACTAATAAAAAGCCAATATGTTAATGCATGCTAACTGTGCAACTGTGATGAATAGGTTCCTCTACTAAAGTGCTATCATATTTAGGTCTATATATTTAATATTAATACTCTATTAGTCCTAGATATGATCTCTACTGAAATTAAATATCAAATTATGACCATATTTTAAAAAGTTGAAATGTATAAAGAGAATCCCAAAATGCATATCTTCATCATATTTCCTGCGTTGTTAAAAATAAAATGTCCAAGAGTCACAGTACCGTATAAACAGCAGTTTGACATTAGTGAAAACTTTGTATTTTCAAAACAGTAGAAATAAGATTAAAAGTTATACTAAAATAGGTTTTGTGAAATTGTAGAGCGAAAACTAGTCTTAATTAAAAACAGAATCTCAATGTGGATGAAAGATGCCATGCACTGTGACCACATGAAAACAACACGATGCTAGGAAAGTTCCAACAAGGAAACCAAATCTTAAGAATCCAAATGATCTTTGCACAGCAGGGGCCTCCTTAAACGGTTTTGGGTGTGTATAGAGTAGCTCCACTTACAACAACAATTATGAAATATTACTATGTGGGTGGAGAGAAGAGAACCATCACTTCAGTTTTGCTTATCATTTCCCATCTGTTGTCTAAAACGCCTCTAAGAAAAATCTGGGAAATATAGAGATTGTGTGTGAATGTGACCACACAGAGACAATGTAGGCTATATAAAAATACAAAGACATTCATCGAAGATTCCTTGATGCATCTCTCTGCATGATTGCCCACAATGGCAATATTGTAATGACTTAAACAGAGGGTGCGATGCTGACAGGGCCTAACCCAACCCCAGTGACCTCTCAGTGGACACAGAAACTCCTTTTCTCCTTTGTTTGCCTTGAGTCCAAGAAGTTGTTCTTAGAGGGAATGGGTTTGCATGGTACCCGTGAAGGAGAAGCATCTTGTTTTCAAAGATGATAAATGGTTGATTCTTATTATTTGGCGTTAGATAACAGAACATTTCACTGGCAATGGGGAGAGATTGTGTCTTTTATCAATGAGTAATGGGGGCAGGCTCTTCAGCCTCCTCAACACTGAAACAGCACTCATGGAGCGTGTGCGAGCTTCAGTCAACACTATAGAAAAACAACTTCTGAAGACATCTGTTTGTCATGAATGCGACAGTTATGCGAGTGCTGCGTTCACCGTACTGTTATTTATTTAATATCAGGAAATGCTTTCAGGGATCAAGCTGAGTTTAAAAGGAATTGAAAAACTTGGAAATCTGCCACCCAGTGGGATAGTTTGATTACTGCATACTGGGGCCCCCAAAAATGCTTGCTTTATTATGGCATCTATGGAAGAGGGAAAAAATTGTGTGTGTGTAAATATATATAAGCTTTTAAATCAAATGTATTTTAATATTTATACATTATTATTATATTTTTATTTTAAGTATATGTATGTATGTATTTATATATATATATATATATATATATATATATATATATATATATATATATGTGTATTATTATTATTATATAATACGGGTGAC
>JAUCMS010000153.1:14748732-14761177 GCA_032357445.1 Enteromius radiatus | reverse complement strand
GCATTACAATTTTATATCACTTCGCCAAATGATTTCTATTATTTCTAAGGTCTTACAACAGTAAAATAACCAAAGCCCACAATGACACTGGACAGAAAATAAATATAAAAATCAATATGATAAAAAAGACAGCTAATTTCCATGATTTGCAACAAAATTACATTTTATTATGTACAAGCACATACTCCATCTCTCCCGCCCTCTCTCCTTCACACACATTTACATACTCACTAACTGCATTAGTCTGCTATCAACAATTCAAGCCCCTATTAAAATGATGTTTTGGAATTAAGAAATAAGAAATAATCCTACTCACAATAGCATTTTAAGTAAAACCGGACAAATACTTTGAATTATATCATCTGGTCAATGTCTGGAGGTTTTGCAACAATTATGTATTTTTAATTTACTTTTATTATTCAAAACTGCTATATGTATGTATATGTATATGTTATTGTCTAGTGTTTTAATAACAAACCTGAAGGTGGTATTAAAACATTCCAAATTATATACATTATACATCATCATACCTTTGAATTACAAAAAGAGGGGACACTTGCTTGAGTGCAAACCAAATAATTGCAGCCCAGCATCTCTTGTAAGCATGCAGCCATTGGTTTTCCCATAAGCTCTGAGGAGTTGTGCTTTAAACTTGGCTAGTATGAGCGCTTCTGGGTTCAATTTATTTCTGGAGCGGTTGCTACAGAGTTTAATTACTTTAAAGTTTATAGAACGGGGGCTTTTGTGCTTAGCCTGAATGTTTTTTTCCTTCAGTTTTTCTCTTTTTCTCTGTTGTCTCTTTCTCCCTTCATGTCCCTTGTTCCTTCATGCAAGAGTTCTCCCTCCCTCTCTCTCTCTCTCTCTCTCTCTCTCTTGTATATTTTGATGGTTGGCATCAGCGGACATCTGGAAGTCTGTGTCAAATATCTCTGCTCTTTCCTTTAATTCTGTTTACTGTAAGGTCGCTGCACTCCTTTAGCGAAACGGCTCCCACCCCTCATCTGCTTTTAATAAACAATTAATATTGTCATGATGTGGTAGTATCAGGACAGAGGAGACAGTGTGCGTGGGAAGGAATTCAGGCTTATCCCACTTAACCACAGGAACTCCTGACACTCTCATGAATACACATGCTTTCAGTGATGTGTGCACCAAACCAAATACACCCCAGCACACAAATACACACACCAGGCCATATACTACATTCATCCAAATCCAATTAGAGATTTATGAACTCCAGATGGTTCATGTAGCTCAAAGATTTGCTCTTAAGTACTGTCTTGATTGCAGCTGTCATCCTTATGACTTTGCATTGCAGTCAGTTTCATCATTAGACCATTTAACTGCTTTTACTGCACTCCTTAGTTATTTGTGCTTTAGACAATACTATAGACAATAATTTCCCAAGGCTATCATAGGCACTTTCCGCTAAGATTAGGCCTAATTTATTATTATTATTTAGTGCTGGGCAACGATAAATTGTGATTAATCGCATGCAAAATAAATGTTTTTGGTAAATAATATAGGCGTGTGTTCTGTGTATATTTATTACATATAAATATAGTTACACAAACACATGTATGTATATATTTAAGAAAAAAATATATAATATATAAATTTTTTTTATATATATTTATTTATTTATTTATAAAATTAATTATATAAATATAAATATATACATGTAAATATAAACATACACAGTACACACATATATTATGTTCACAAAAACTTATTTTGGATGTGGTTAATCGTTGCCCAGTGCTACTATTATTATAATTACTATTATTATCACTATTATTATTATTATTCATGATTATGCATCTTTCTTGCAGTTGCTATGCATTTTCATTACGTTTATTATTATATTAGATTTTTTAAATGAAAACTGCAATCAATAATATTTATATTATTAAAAACCATTCTGCAAATCAAAAGATAATTTTTAAAAGTCATCAACTGAATGTCAGAAAGCTTATAGGTTTTGGGGAAATACACACACACACTTTAACATATTCTGTGTATATTTACCATGTTATACAATACATCAGCATATAAGAGCTACCTACAATCTTCAGTTAAAGCTATAAGAAAAATGGACTAAATGCTGCCTATTATTACTCTGTGTAAACTATGAAATTTTATTTCCCTATTGCAGTGTTGCAGGCGCAGAGTTTCACCCTCATAAAGACTAACCTCTGTAAGTGGTGTGACCACTCGAGTCCTGTATGTGAAGACAACGTCTGCATGAGCAACTGCAGTCTGACCTCTTATTGTACTCTGGCTGAAGAAGTGTGTGTAGCGATATGGTAAGTCCATGGCTAAATTTGCAGTATATGCATGTGTAACCTGCTTTTAAAAGTATGAACTGTTTTCTGCAAGCATTCCCTGTTCTTGCACACTTAAAAGACAGATCTCAGAACTGATAACCTCATTAACAGTCTCTTTAGAGGCAGCATATAACTACTACATACAGTATTAAAAAAAAAACATGAGGTACAGAGCTGAAAAAAAAGGTCCACAGGACGTCCCCTGAATAGCCCCTTCACAATAAATAGAATACAAAAACAATTGGGAGACTGAAAAAACAGTGACAATATAAATTGACTAATTAATATAAAGAGTGCAGTTATCAACACCAGTTCAGCGTTAACCAACAAAACTGAATCCTTCTGTAAGCAAATATGGGGGTTTTAAATACCTTTATGTTTTTGTCTAATGTTTCCAAGTCAACTTGAACAAATAATTGGCTACATTTATAGTTTAGAAAAGTTCACGCTCTCCTTATAAATAATTTTACGCGGGTAAGTGGGAATGATTAGCTGACGAGCCGCCAGCCGTGCGGAATTTATTACGTATCGCGTTCCTCTCAAAATGCGTTATTTGCAAAACGTTCACTATGCATGTAACCCTAGTTCCTCGAAGGAATGAGACGCTGCGTCAAACTCTGGATTAGAGGATGGTCTCAACAACCCCAGCTGAGAGACCGGAGGCTATGAGTTGTGCTCCCTCAGGGACCACACTCGCAGCTTCCACAACTCGGGGCGAGGGTGCACGATGGTGCCCCCTGCCTATGAGAAGAGGTCCCTCCTGACTGGAATCTCCCAAGGAGAGCTGTCTAGTGGCGCTTTTCCACTGCGTGGTACGGCTCGGCACAGCTCGTTACTGCACGGCACAGTTCGGCTCGGTTTGCGTTTCCACTGCAGTTTAGTACAGCTTTAGATTGGGCGGGATTATTCACATGTCGTTATAGTTGCGCGGCCTCTACTGCCGTGATATCATCGTAAACAAGCCACAAACAAACACACAACAATGGAGCATATCGACAGAATGGTGTTCTGTCTATACTTCCTCAATAAACCACGAAACAGCCATTTTTGGTTAATACAAAAAGGTGCGTTTCTTGAAACAAAAAAGTTGCTGGTTGTGCTGATTTAAATCTAGCGGGTCTGTTGTGTCTTGTGTCGTAAGTTCAGTGACGCAGTAAGGACGATTTTCTCCGGCCAATCAGTGACCAGCAGAGTTTACATGTCACGTTTTGGTAATGGCTCGGCTCGCTTGGAACTAAAAAAAGGACCAGGTACCAGGTACTGTTCCCAGTGGAACATGCCATGCCGTACTATGCAGTGGAAAAGCGCCATAGGAGGGCCGTCAGGTCCGAGAACCACACTTGGCCTGGCCAGAACAGCGCTACAAGCCTGACCACGTCCTGGTGCACTCTCTCCAGAACTCCTTGGGAGCAGAGCAATCGGAGGAAAGGTGTACAGATGAAGCCACGGCCATGTCTGTACCATAATGTAGCATGCCCCAGTGGAGCTGGATGAACTAGAGAGGAGCTAGATGAACATTGCACATTCTAGAGCTGCAAAGAGGTCCACCTCTGCTCGAAAAACTCTCCAGATCTGCGGGCAGAGCGGGCACTCATGACCACTCCTACTCAGTCCGGGATATTTCCATCGCTAGTGTGTTGCGGCGACAAGGAGCTCCCAGCACCGGGCCCTAAGACAGGAATCAAGGTTTCCTCCACATGTCTAAGGCACGCATGGCTCGGCGTGACACATTGATCATGTGATGGGGACTGTTCACCCCTGTTCCTGAGCCACCACTGTAGGGGTCTCATGTACAGCAGGCCAAGAGGTATACCGTTAGACGCAGCTGCTATCAGCCCCAGCAGTCTCTAAAACTGCCTGAAAATGAGTGACCGGCCTTCTCTCACTCTTGCGACTGCAGCGAGGATCGACTCGATCTGAGCAGGTATCTTATGGGCCTGCAACATGGTCGAATCCCACATCACACTAACATAAGTGGTTCTCTGTGCTGGAGAAAGCACACTTTTCTTGCCGTTCAGTCTCAACCCCAAACGTCTTAAGTGAGCAAGGACAACATCTCGATGTTTCCTCGCCCCGCTCGCCGACTGAGTTAAAATCAGCCAGTCGTCGATATAGTTGAGTATGCGGATGCTAGTATATATAGTATGCTAGCGCAGCATCCACACACTTTGTGCGGGGTGAGAGTGCAAGGCCAAAGGAGAACCTGATGCTTTGTCCCCGTAACACGGCCGAAATGCTGCCCGCTCTCGCCCTTGCCTTCACTCGTACTTTTTAGATAAGAAGTGATAATAGACAGACAACTTACCAAATAGACTGACACAGAGCGCTTTTGCTGAATAACAAAAAGCTGAAGCCGACTGCACTCCACGTGTTTTTATGCCATCATCCGCCTATGACGTCTCACCCATCCTTTGGACTGATTACATATACTATTCAGAGCCGTCACTCTGGAGGCGTTTGTTCCCCATAGCGGCTCGAGTTCCTGAAGAGGAACTTATAATTCCTATCGTCACTGTGCATCTAGCATGGCTGTTGACCATTATAGACTGTTTCATTTTGAAATGAGGCACAGTGACAGTACTCGGTTTTCTATTTCAAAGCAATTTTTTAATCATCTGCGTCTCTTTTTGAACCACGTTGTACCCCTCTGTAGGTTGCAGTGTCCTCAGTGGTTTGTTAAACAGGATGGCCTTTTAAGACATACAGGACTCAAAAAATATTTACTTGATATATTTGTTTTAATATCTGATAAACATTTGAATATATGAGGTTTTACTTACTAGTCAGATGGTTAATAGTGCCTTGAAGATATTCTCCTACAAGAGCTAATAAAATAAACCTACAGTTAAACAGTTAAAACAACATTGAGAGACTATCTGCGGAGCTGCCATCCCGTTTCCATGGCAACTTCCTCCACTACAGTTTAAATGCGCCCCGAATGTTCAACATGCTGGTTTTACGCAGCGTTTAGTGCATAAAATTAGAAACTTGAAATCTGATAGCATTGTTTAACTTTTTGGCCTGAATTTCCTCAAATCTTACCCTGGAGGTCCAACGCACTGGAGAGTTGAGCTACCCTAATCAAACACACCTGAGCATGCTAATCATAACAGGTAGGTGAATTTTATCAGGGTTGGAGCTAAACTCTGCAGTGCCTCCAGTGATTTCATGAACCCTGCTGTATAATATAACAATGCAATATAATAATATAGCTTTATAGTAATTATAATAGGCTAATACAATATAGCTTTAAAATGGTAAAAGTGTACAAAAATGCATGCTGCATTGCAAAAACACATTGATAAAAATTATATGATAAATATAATTTCACAAATAGCCTACACACACACGCAACATGAGCATTATACAGTATGTGTTTTTGAAATTATCTTTATATAGATTAATATTAATCACTGACAATCTATAAAACGATCAACTGTACTCATATGCAGTTATGTGGATGGTGACTGTCATTTCATTACATAGATTATGCAACAGTCTGCAACAGCACAACATAAAAAAAAACAACAACAACAACATTACTTTACTATTCGTTTATATTGTTGACACTAAATAAAAGTGAAGTGACTTGTGGCCAGGTATGGTGACCCATACTTGGAATTTGTGTTCTCCATTTAACCCATCCAACGTGCACACACACTGCAGTGAGAAGTGAAGAACCACACAGACACACGGTGAACACACACCCGGAGCAGTGGGCAATGTTATGGAAAATGTACATTATGTACACTGATATAATGTCCGTAATGTCCACTGACCGTCCACCAGCGAACGTTACAAAAGCGGACCTAAGAGGACGGCCAGAACGACCGGGGGGCGTCCCCTGTTTTTCTTTAATTAGTTTTAAGTTAGTTAATAGTTAATTAATTGTAAGCTGCATGTTTTGGTAGTGTAGCTAAACCATAGTTAATTTGTGGTTACCATGGTTTAACTGTGACTCCCAAACCAATGACTTTCTAATGAATCCACTTTTATTTGATTTTACTACAAATAAAATCAGAAAATCATGGTTACTTTTCATAAGAGTTGATTCATTAGAAAAAGTTGGACTTGCTTTGATTGTAATTCACTAAAAAGAACTCAACTATCATTAAGAATAATTTGTTCTGTTATCAGACATCACTGACCACACACTGTGCAACTGAACAGTACATGTCAATGATATTTCAGTATGGTGTTCATTAACAAAGGAATTCATATGGAGTACCATTATCTGGATGAAGTATGACATAAAATGCCTGTACATTTGAATACTGACGGGACTGAATAAGGACTTTTGGATCTGTGGTGTAATATGGGTCACTTTTCAAAAGACTTCCTTGTAAGCCAGTTCCATCCTCCTCAGTCTATGAACAGCTTCTCGGGGAAGCCAATCGAGGTGAACTTTGAGTGACTGCAGTAGAGGCAAGCTGTGAGTAAAAAGAGAGGCTCTTCTCTTAGAGGGGTCAAACAAAGACTCCCCTAATGCTGGATAAACAGCAAACACATTTATAACCCTCAGGAAAGTTTAGATTCTGGCATAAAGAACAAAGTGCACCTCTGAGCAGGGATTCCCTGGCTAAATTTTATTCTAGATTTCATCAGAGGAACATAAAAAGACTTTTTTTCTTTAGCCTGGGTTTATCTTTCTGAAGAATCTGTTTTTTTTTTCTGTCTTTTTTTCTCGCAGGAAGAAGGACAATGTGAGCGTAAGTGTGCGGACACTGTGTTATAACCCTCAGGATATGCTGGAGAACATAATGCTGACAAACTACTCCTCTAAAGAGTGTTTGATGACACCTCAGCACTCTGAAGATGGCCTGCTCTTCATCTGCAGCTGTATCGGAGATCACGAGTGCAATGACAGACTCGTCTTCGAAAAAGGAGCCAATGGTGTGTTCAAATGAATACTTCAACACTGCTAATATGTGTTTTCTGCCAAATTTTGCTTTGCATTCCAAAACCATGGCTCTGTTCCAAGTCCTAGTGAGCTTCCTAGTGTATTCAGGCATTATGATTATGATGCCTTTGGCCAAAACTCTTTTATTACATAGAAATAAGCAAAACATGGTAGGGGTGTAATAGTACACAAACACTACGGTATGTCATGTACCTCAGTTTTGACATCACTTCATCATTCATTATGGCTTCAGCACAGCAGGGGGGACATCAAACATAAAATTGTTTCTTCTTTTATATTTTCTTAATGGATAAAAATGTACCTCAGCTTTTCTCTAAACTAGGGAGACCTTTTACATTACTACAGTTACCAACAGAGCGCAAACTTAATATTTAATTTAAAATATAATAATCAACCATTTTTTAAAATTAAGTTCTAATTATAAAATTGATATTTTTTGTTAAATATATATTTATTTACAAATTAGCTGTCATAACTTGTTCAAAACAGATTTATTTAAGCATACAAGAAGGTTAAGACATCAGTAATGCGTAACAAGCTGTTTTATTGACATCTTTCCGTGGTTGAAACACGAAGCAATTACATGAACAATGAGATATTTTCCTGTTAAAACTAGTAATAAGAGGAAAGGATGATCATGCTCTTCTGCTTTTCGAACTGAGGTGTTTACAGCGAACTGTCACGCCACATCAAAGAGCGTGAAAATGGCATATTCCTTACATTTCCTGAAAAAAGTAAAAAGTTTCCTGACATCATTTGAAAGATGATATTTTGTTTATCAAAAGAAACAATACATAAAATATATATTTAAGCTAGGTTCCTTTTTAATTACAACACTATATTGTTTATTTATGAAAATATTAAACGGTTATGGGTTATGAAAGATTGATATTTTGGTTTCCCAAACAACAGGTTGATATAATATGCTTTTATTTTTAACTTATTTGTTCAATGACTCCCAAACAATTCGCTCAGCAATTCATTTTTCCAAACCCCTCTGGTGATTGGTCAATTTCATTTAAAGCAGTGTTTGTGAGCTTTTAATGCTCCAAAACCAGAACCTAGTGGTAAAGATTGAATTCAGATCAGGCAATGTGCTAATGTTTCATGTTTACATCTACATGAAGCTACTCGTTTCAATGATTCAGAGTAGCATTTCAGTTAGTATGCTCCTTTATAATAAGGCACTTCTCTGAGGTCTGGAATAGATGTGTGCTGATATATTCATTTCCCTTTGTTTCTCAGGATTCTCAAAGCTGAAGTCTAAAGACATCATTCCAGTGGTAGTCATAAGCCTGGTTCCACCCCTCCTAGTAGCTGTCATAGCTACCATGGCTTTTTATCTTTACCGTACACGTCAGCCTGGCAAGAAACCCAAAGACTGGGGGCCGCGACGCACCCACTACCAGTCTCTAGATCCCGCCGAGGGCCAAGTAAATGGTAGTGATTACCGTGGCAAGCTGCCATCCCTCAGCGATGACGTCAATTCAGAAATCTCATCAACTTGTGCCAATAACCTAAACCACAACACAGAGCAGCTGCCCATCCAGCTGGAGGCGCTGGTGGGTAAGGGGCGCTTCGCAGAGGTATGGCGGGCACGGCTCAGTCATAATGAGGGTGGGCAGTACGAAACAGTGGCTGTGAAGATCTTCCCGGCGGTGGAGTATTCTTCATGGTGTAACGAAAGAGCCATATTCTCTGACGCCAACCTAAAACATGAGAATATAGTGCAGTTCCTGACTGCTGAGGAGAGGGGCGGTACTGCTGCCGCCCCTCAGAGACAATACTGGCTCATCATGGCTTATTATAACAGGGGAAACCTTCAGGAGTTTCTGGCTGGTCATATCCTCACATGGACTGAGCTGTGTTCACTGGCAGGCTCTGTGGCGAGAGGCCTGGCTCACCTGCACAGCGATACAACGCCCTGCGGCACACTCAAAGTGCCCATCGCCCATAGAGATCTGAAGAGCAGCAACATTGTGTTGAAGAACCACAACGAGTGTGCGCTCTGTGATTTCGGACTGGCTCTGCGACTCGACCTCTCGCTCACCGTAGATGATTTTGCCAACAGTGGACAGGTAGGCTCTGATATAATCTCTGCACAGTTTTTGTTGCTAAGTCAATGAGACTATGCTTTGATGTGCATATGATTAGTTGATAAATAAAAATTGGACTGTGTCCTATGGTGTACATGTACAAATAACACAAGAAACATGTATCTTCATTCTTAGAGTTACAATTATATTGTTACAATTGAATAAATATATACATGCTTAAAGAGGTAGTTTATTATTATCAAAGTTGAAAAACAGTTATGCTGCTTCATATATTTGTGGAAAGTCTGATACTTTTTTTCAGGATTCATGATAGTACACTCGTAACAACAAAGTATTTGAATAAGAAATATATTTAAACATTATAACCTTGCCAAATAAAAGTTTTTCATAAAAAAAAATGTTGAGGCTAAAGGTTTGCGCAGTATTGCATATTTATAATAGTTATTTATTTTGCTTTATCTGCCATCTTGGATTTTTGGGACAACATATAACGTTGTACATAGGTAGCAACTATGTGCAACATAAATAGCACCAGTAAAACAGATTTCAATAGTTTCTGCCTCAGAAGACAGTGTGTAGTCACCAAGAATGTGCGTATGATGCCTGCGTAGGCAGCTCTTTAGGTTTCGGTACAGAGCCATAGCCTTGTTGCTTCCGTTGCGTGCACGCACACACACACACACACACAAACAAACAAAAACCAAACCATTTCTAAATGTATCATCTGAGTGGGCAGAAGTGCTCTGGGCGCAGTGATCATTTCTTCAAGGTTTTTAAGTGTAAGAGATTGATTTGTTTAGGTCACAGATGTAATCACATGAAACCATTGATAATTCAATTTAGTGCAGTTGTCTGATTAAAATCACATGGTCTGTGTCCTTTAGGTGGGAACCGCACGCTACATGGCCCCTGAAGTTTTGGAGTCCAGGGTGAATCTAGAGGACTTGGAGTCCTTTAAACAGATTGATATCTACTCCATGGCCCTGGTGCTGTGGGAAATGGTCTCTAGATGTGATGTCATAGGAGGCAAGTACAGCTCTCAATGTATATTTGTTTGAAAGACTCTGGAAACATACCGTATGACCTTAAGAATATTTGTTTTCTTTTTTAACAGAGGTAAAGAGTTACGAACCCCCATTTGGCTCCAAGGTGTGTGAGCAACCTTGTGTAGACAGCATGAGAGACCTGGTGTTAAGAGACAGAGGACGACCAGATATTCCAGAGAGCTGGAAAACACAGCCAGTGCGTATTCATAAAACACTTTTCTTTTTTAAACGTTGCCCTTTTTTATGATACAACAGTGGAGAGTAGACAGGGAAAATGGCACACATGGTCACCCTAACTGTACTGTTACTGACATTTCTGCCTGGTCTTTTAGGGCATGCAGCTCTTGTGTGCAACTATAACAGAGTGCTGGGATCATGACCCGGAGGCTCGTCTGACAGCACACTGCGTGGTGGAGCGCTTTAATACTCTGGCACAGGAAGAGCTAGAGAACTCCATCTGCACCCAAGCACCCATATTGCCATCTCCCGAGGACCAAAACCCGTCCCTTCCCTTCCTTCCTCCCTGCATGGACCACAGCACTGGCATCCGTCCGCATGTTACATCTGACACGCAGATCTCCATTTCCTCCAGGCAACCAAGTCAAATGTGACCTGTCTGGAAAAATCAGACTACTTCGTGTAATCCATATTGAATCATTATGTGGAGCTGGTCTCCGTTTTTCTTTAAACGCTAATCTAAAGCGACGGACAAAAGAGGGTTTCTGTTTTAGCATATCCTCGCTTACTTGTATAATGTCATTAAAGGATGTAGTGAAGGATTGAAAAGGCTGCTTTGTGCCATAAAGAAAAAAAACTAAACAAAACACAAAAAGCTAAGACATGCAGGTGGAGAGACGTTAAGGGTACGTGGAAGAAGCTGCAAAGAGTGCAGTTATTACTAACATGTTTTCCCAAAAATGTTTACCACACATAATTTTCTGATTTACAATTTTCCATTGGCCTTTCTGACTCACTTACTCATGAAATCCACGTGATCTTCCCATAAACTCAGTTTTGGGGGACTTCAATTTGATTATCCACAGAACCACAGACGATACACCAGCAACAGAACTGCTGTTTGTAGACATACGTTTTATTTCATTGCTCCCACAGGGTTGTAGCCCTTTTAAATATTTGTAAAATAAATTCAAAATGTGATCTGAGCCTGAAATTCCTTTTGCTCCGGATGAGTTGCTTTGCACTGACCCTATTTTAACCACCGACCTGATTACTTTAATTAAATAACAACTACATGAAAGCAGCTTTAGAAGTTGAGGATGAGCCTGTTCATTCCAGACATATTGATTATAATCAGTTAGCTTATCCTAATTAAAAGAAAAAAGTAACTTTTATAACAGTCCCTAGACTCATTTCTGATAGTAAACAGGATCTAATAAGGTAATGTTTTGTTACATCAGTGAGCTTGGTTCTCAGGCAAAGAGAAAAGCATGACACTGATTTGCCTAGTTTCTAAAGAGCCTGCATTCACGCTCAAATTTTTTTAAGCAATCTGAGGTTCACCCAAATTCTACAGAGCTACTTTGAGGGACGGGGAAAATTCATACCAGATTGCACACTGGAAAAAGAACTGATGGAGATAAATACTTTCTGTGCAAATGTCAACATGAACATATGGCAACCTGTTGTGCTTTTTCCATTACTGGAGATGAGGCAAACAAAGATGTGATTTTGCCCATTCCTAGTGTGAACTGGCTTCACAGCTGTACAGTAATCACTTTATAAAGTGTATATGCATAATGTGTCCATTGACTTTTTTGGGCTACATTTTACACTGCTGTTCAAAAGTTTGAGGTGCTTATGTCTTACCAAGGATGCATTTATTTGATAAAAAAAAAATACAGTATCAGTATAAAAAATTGTTTTTCCCATATTATTATGTTTTAAAATGTATTCTTGTAATGGCAAAGCTGCATTTTTAGCAGCCAATACCAACATTTCTTATTAATTGTTCAGTGTATGCTGCTTAATATTTTTTGTGGAAACTTGTATACTTTATGGGCCGGTTTCCCGAAGAGGGTTTAAGACTAGTCCTAGATTAAAATAAATGTTAAGAGCTGTCTAAACTGGAAAAGG
>JAUCMS010000153.1:14723140-14737542 GCA_032357445.1 Enteromius radiatus | reverse complement strand
ACGCCACACCGACAGGCATTTGAGAATGGCTTGATTTCAGAAGGGGCAACTTATTTTTATTAAATTAAAAGAAAGCTGCTGATGGATCTTTATCATTGTAGGGTGGTTATGTACACACACTCCCAACACACGTCAGTCCAAACAGTGCATGTACCACCGTATGACCCCTTTAAGGCATTACTACCCTTATATTTTATTTTGATTTTACCAAAATGTCACTAATATAACTGCACCTTCAGTGCATTGAAGTACTGCATTCATTTTAAATGTGAAAAAAAATGCTGCCAATTTTATGTTAAAATCTTGTCAAGAAAATCATAGAGGAATACAAAAAGAGACTCCTGTTGTATCACACATAGGAGCTGCACTAATCAATAATTTCTGTGATGGAAGCTGTACTAATAAATAACCCTATTACTGGGTTTTACTGGAAGAGAAATGCATTCACTTAACATCTAAGCACTGCAGTAGTATGAAACAAAGCATAAAGTAAAGTCAGGTCTAATATTAGTAGAGTCAGACAAAAGAAAAACTGCCAGATGTCTAGCATTAAAACCTCATTTCACATTTTTTCGAACATTAAAAAAAAAAAAAAAAAAAAAAAAAAAATATATATATATATATATATATATATATATATAATTTTTTTTTCTGTTTTTCTATCACTCATTATATACTGGGCATGTACACAAGCAATGCACATGGGACATAAAATGATGCAATGTAAACATATCTACTGTTACAGTCAACATAAATGAAGGAAACCACAAGGATCAAAAACACTCACCACTGAGAGGAACTTTCTGCCGAGCCACTTGTTGAAGCTGCAGGATATGCAGGCAGTCACTGAGGCAGGTCATGGTGGCCAAAGAAGTAGCTTTCAGCAGCAGCAAGTCTTGGTCCAAGGGAGAGGGACCCTGGGAGGACGGCAGACCCTCAATACTCTGGATCAGGTCTCTGTGCTGGCCCTGCGCCTGGCTCATCATCTGAAGGAGGAGCATTCATTGGTTAATGAACATACTATTTCTCAAAGTCCAGATCAGGTACTTACAAAGAGACTATGCAGTTGGGCCTCTAAAAGCATCACTCAGTCTCACCTCTCTGGCCTCCAGCAAGTGATCAGGCAGCAGCGACTTCTTGCTGGAGTAAAGAGACGAGCCGCGCTGCAGTTGGGAGAGGCCCAACAGAGCGTTTGAGTTCTGGTTGATCCTGTGTTGCGATCCTGGAGAGCTGCCACTGCCCTGAGACGCCATGGAGAGACTACGAGTCTGGAGCGGTGGGTTTGTCTGTGGGATCATGGATAAATGCTAAAAGAATTAGATCACCCAGAAATTACAACGGTATCATCATTTAGCTCCAAATCTTAAATCTTAAAAATTGTTAAAGAAATGCTAGAAAGCTAGATTTTGACAGCAAAGCTTCAAGAAGAACAAATAAATGTAGGCATTATAATTTGTGGGCTATAATTAAAGCCTTCTAATGTTTTGAGAAACAGACCCAAAAAGTCATTATTCACTGACTATCTTTCCCTGAGCTGCATGACAGTAAAGTCAAAAATGCAGTGCATAGTCACATCCTACAAGATTGTTTTTAACAACATTACAGTTTCTTTGCTCATCATCAGTTTTTAATGATATAGCTGTGAAAAAAATGTTTTGAAAAAACTATTTTAGGGCATTGTCTGCCTGTTCCTGTAATTTTAATCACAGAGCAGTCTGGTGGTGTTAACAGTATCACAGGTGTCTGGATGCAAGTCTCACTTTGCCCATCGCCTCTGTGTGGTGCTGTGCACAGATCTGCAGTCGGCTGACCCAGTGCTGTCGCTCCTTTGCATCTGAGGCTAAAGTTACACAAATAAGTAATAAATAAATAAAGATAAAGAAAACCTATAATATTACAATCATATTATTTCATATCTGACTAGTGAAACAATAGGGTTAAGAAAGCAGAAGTGAAATCAGCAAAACAACAATGGTTGAAAGAGATCATGTGACAACCTCTAAGTTTGTATTGCTCTCCGCTGATGGCATTGACAGTGAAGGTGTGTGAATCCTCATCGCTGGGGGAAATCACTGCCCCGGCTAACGGCAGTGAACCCCTGGGCTTCTGATTTCTTGACTGCTCATTCACAAAATATTCCAGCAGCCCTGCCTCATTGTTGAGCACAAAATATCTAAAATTGAAAGATAACAGGATTTCATAAAATATGAATTTTACTGCATTTTATCTGCAGAATTTGAATGATTCCCCTAGAATTAGCAGAGATTTGATTTAGGCCTGTTCATAATAAACAAATACTTTAGACTCACCGATACTGCCATCCAGTCACAAGATTGGTATACTTCATTAAATACCCATCCACCTTTTCCATCAGATCACTTCCAAAAGAAAACATCATGTTGTAAAGAACTAGTGTGTGCAAGACTTTCATACCATTGCCTAAAAGATTCTATCACCAAATCAACCCTAAATTGTACGATATGAACAAAGACCAAAGCTAGGATATGTCCATAATATCCATACAATTATGGTCAGTCGTGTTTATGTTATAATAAAAGTGAAAGGAGACTGAGGCTGTCATATTGCTTAAATTTTCATTTTGTGATGAAAGAAAGAAAATCATACGGGTTGAAATATGTGTTTAAGTCCAATTTAACTGTTACTCCGGAAATGAAATACTGTACAAGCTCCCCTCGTATTAGAAAAGTAGCCTTTGCTATTTGATATCGAACAGATAACATGGCTCATATTGTCTGTTTGTAAAGGAGCTGCTTCTGTGAAGTAACTTACCTGTACTGCCAGGATTTGGAGCCTGTCCTACAGGAACTCTGTGAGCCGCCGTGATGCTCCAGCAGGGCTTCAGTCTGCATGATCGGATCCTTCCTGTGATTTACAACACAGCTATCACTTCACCTGCCGCACTAAACACCGACCAGCCGATTTCATATGGAGGACCTCAAGGCAAAATGATTGGTTATAGCCGTTGCTTTAATCATCGTACTAGTTTAATGCTCTGAATTACAGAACCACTGGCATGTTTATGTCTCACGCAGCCATGACAGAGCGTGAAGTCATTCGCGACCCACATCATGTGACAGGAGGTGGGCTTAAAAAAACACTAGTTAAACCGCACAAACGGGATGATTTGATTATATTTATTTTATTCATAGTATATTTATTATATCAATAAAGATTACTAGAATTACATATTTAGCGTTTAGTGTTATTTTACATCCGAACCGACACATAATTCACCTTTCAAATTAAAAGTCCTAGGTGGAGACCAGCGCGCTAGATCAGCTCATTCTGATTGGTCAGATGTAATGATACCACCCTAGTGACGTTCAAAACACTATTGAGAAATACGTTGATTATTATATAATATATATTATAATTACAAATAAAAAATATTCAGAACTTCTTTTTTGTCAGCAAAGCTAGATTTTTTTATAGATAGGCTAATTCATGTTTCTTTTTTAAGTTATGAAGAATATGTAAGTAACATTTCTGCACTTTTTTTCTTTAACAAAATCCTGTAATGTATTGGATTTCACTACTTTCAAACATTGACTTAAAAGGTAAAGTAAAAAAAACATTTCTTTGTCATAATTAATTTTATTGGGAAAATAAACAATACTGTTAACAATGCAAATTATGTTTCAACAGGAGGACTGTTAACATTTTTTAAATTGTGTATCATTAAAACAGAGTACTAATGTACCATATACAATACAAAACATGGAGAATAAAAACAAAAATGAGAAACTATGCGGTAGATTTTTAGTTCTGCATAGACTTGTCTTTGGTCTTACAACAGTCTCATGGCTTGGCATTTTCAATTTCTGTTTATCCTCCTACTGGCTGTAGATTATTCTCTTCTATAGTCATTTATATGCATTTTTACTTCTTGTTGAATCCAATTTTTATCAATGGTTTGTCTGATTTCACACATTATTACTACTATATTTTCTAACCAAAACATTCATTATTTATTAGTGGATAAATAAGTAAAATAAAGAAAACTACATACAATGACAAACTAATGAAATGTTTGGCCAAAGCAGTACAAGTCAAAGCGGAGTCTGAACACAGGGAGATAATAAAAAGACAAACAAACCAAAAAAATTATTCACAATTTCATTAGAATGTAAAATATCCTGTCATTCTTCAAGATAATCTCAATTCAAATGGTGCAAGACATGCTTTCTGAGGTCATGAGGATTTGTTACAATTTATGGAAAATGCTATTTATGCAGAAATACAAATAATGCAAACAAATCCTATAATGATAAAAACGTGTGTGTATATATATATATATATATAAAATAAAATAATCACAGTCCTTTGTGACAAATTACTTGTAAATAACAGAAAAAAACACAATTTCAGAAATTAAATGTTTGTAAATGTTCCAATGCTACCAAGGGTTAATGTTTATAGTGATTATTACAATTTTCAAGAAAAGGGTCTCCTATATGAGCAAAACACAAAAGCTTGCTTTAAATCTAAAAAATGATGTTCAGTCATACTGTTAAAAGTTTATGCTCATACTGTCCTTGAGTGAATACCATGAAAGGAAAGGCATTTCAGTTGAGGTTTGATTGAGAGTACAAAACTCCTTCAGTTACATTATAATGAGCCGCTAAAACTGTAAGACTCATTCAGTCCAACATTTCGGAATATAAACTCCAACTCTACATACATACAGTAAATATGAATTCATACCATAATCACACCATATTTTAGTTTGACTTTGAAATCTGGAATCTCATTTGCTCCATATTTCATCTCTTGATCAAACAGTACGTTTAAAACACAAAATAAATTTTTGTAACACATCAGCAAACAGTACTACAATAGAAACATATTTACACAACATTCCATACGCAAAGGTTCTAAAACAGTGTTGTATTTAAAGCTGCCATGTTTGTCTCTCAGCAACTAATACTGTGTCCTAAAATGAAAGCGCTGCAGTAGCATACAAAAAGAAGTCAAATAATACTAAAACTTATGAACTATGTCATTCTGTAACTAAATACATGGATTCAAAGCAGCATCCACAAACATTCCTCATTCAATATTGTAAGATAAATAAGAACAAGTAAAATACTAGATAATTACTTAACACACACCTTCACTAGTCCTCTAACACATAAACAGCAACAATCTAGTATCTAAACTATCACATATACAGTGCAACTCCTCTGTATTTGTTCCCAATTTCATTTTTTTAAATAATGGCTACATTTTCAATGCATTAACAAAGCAAGTTACAATGTGACTGCAGTAGGAAAATACTGAACACCTGCTTTCATGTATGTGTACAGTCACTTAATCCATATTTTAAAAAGCAAATGTTTTTTAATTGAATATCTGTGCTAGATATTCTGTTTTAAAAAAGTGTCAGATAAAAGAGCACTACTAATGGCACCTTGCTACCTTAATGAATTGACACCATGAAAAAATGTATATTAGCATTATTAAATAAAAGTTAATACAAAGGTTCTAATCAACAAGCTAAATGTCATCTGATCTCATATAAAGTCCTATAAAAAGCACTTTTCTCAAGGGCTTTTAGTGAGTTGATTGTTGAGACACAACAAAGTCTATAAAGATCTGCAGCCTCGGTAGAACAGCCCTTTAGGACCAAAATCTGGCAACGCATTTCAAGGTAAACAGAATCAGTATGACAGTATGTCAAATAACTACTTGCAATAAAAACTAAATCACACATACAATGAGATCCACAAGTCTGAGACCACGAATAACAAAAATACAGTATCTTGCATTATTTAAATGTCATTTTAAATAATGTATTTAATATCAACATAATTTAAGTAAACAGTTAAATTAAAAATTGTATTTTTTTAAATTTCTTTGTATTTGTTTAGTCATCTATTGTCGAGCCAGGGTTTTTATAGTTAACTAAAACTGTGAAAAAAACATTACTACTTAAATCTATTCATAGAAATTAAAGCAAATAAATAGAAAAATACTTATTTCAGTAGTTGCCAAGGCAACATTCTTCATTTTTTATTTAGTTATTTAGAGTAATAATATAAAAAAAAGTTTTTAAAATAATATAATAAAACAAAATAATAAAACAAAATATTAAACTAAAAACTCATTTAAAATATGAAATAAAACTATAATGGTATCTTTACACTAAATTACTGACTCGAGCTGCTTGTGAACTTTGAGACTGTAAACTTATGTTCTCCAGCATGACGTGAGAATGCTGAGAATACATTGAGATCTTGTGCTTCAACGGAAGCAAGAACATGTGACTGTCAGCATAAACCTAGACATTTTTTATTCATTTACATTATATTTTTCTTTAAATCTCTCAAAATCTAAAAATGTTCTATATACCAGTAAGTAAAAAAAAAAAATCTCAGACTTCTGGACCAAACTGTGTATTAATAAATTCAAACATGTTTTAACCCTCTCTGAAGTCTTTATCATGTACAACAGCAACATTCAAATTGCTAGAAATGATCAAAAACACAATTAAAAATCAGCACTTGCACAGACCTCAAGAGATCTCACCTGTACTTCTCCATTCAATTTCACAAGCATCGTCAGTCACATGACCTGATATATACGCTGATCAAAACATTGCCAGCAAGGAATTTCACGAAACAACAGAGAAGCACCATGAGCAGAAGACCAGAGAGAATCTCTCATATCATCCTCAACCAGATGCTACAGGTCCATCAGAGACACAAAAAGAACATTAATTAGCACCTGCATAACTGTAACTTGCATGACTATGGCTTCACATTTGATCAATAGGTCGCTGGCACCTAACAGCCAGGCAAGGAGGAGTGCAATCAATGGCTTTTCAATCCCACCTACAGTCCACACCTCCACATAGAGAGAACAGTATCAGATCAGACTACACTATGGAAGTGATCGCCGTTTTGCTCTCCACAGCAGCTAAATCTCAAGGGAAGCCTGTAGCATATCAAGGCATCCATAATCACCCAATCAACTGGGAACAAATTCAGTCCCTGCCACAGAGGAAGAAGCCGATCAGCAGTGGAGTAAGAGTTAACAGGAGCTGCCATAAGTTCACCACCAAACAAGAAGACCTGGAACAAGGATCTGAAAGAAGAAAATAATTATTATAATGTTAAAAAACTAGCTTTTTTGGGCAAACAGACATATTTTACATTCTTTGAACCTTGTTATGTACCTGGTTTACCTTACGTATTTGGAAAACTCTTTTCTTGCTACATTTCACACAATTCATATTTAAAATTAATCATTATGTTTTTATTTGAGACAGACAAAATTAGTGGTGCTTTTTAAATCATAGCCTAATATTTGTAACAAATTTGTTGACATTTATGTTTCTAATATTTTAATTTTTATCCTTTTTTTACTTTTTAATAGTAATTTTTATGCATCTTGTATGATTGTTTTATTATTTTATTTAAAAAAAAAAAAAAACAATAACTTTGAATTACCATTGTGTATCAAATGTACAACATAAATAAACTTGCCATACCAAAATTAAAAGCAATCAAATAATAATTTATTACTCATTTTCTACATTATCCATACATATTTATCATGCATTATCAGTACTACAGTATTGATAGTAAATACAGTATACATATAAATACACATTATATTATATTTATATACGAGACAGTAACTCACCTAAGGGGGCACTCCTGGTAGTGTTTTGAGGTGGGATCTCATGAGGGAGGGGGCAGACACTGCAGAAGTCAGAGCAGGTTGGGCAGATGAGCTGTCCACTATAGACCCATCCATTCATTCGTATGCTCACATTGATCACCTGACCAGTACGAACACATGAATAGGACTCATTCTGCACCCAGACCAACAACCCTTGGGCTGTGCAAGACACCTGCAACACAAACAGTTTTGGTACACGTAAAACATCATGTTCTTATGTTTCAGTGTGATGCCCAGGTGAAATGTTTTTTTAATAATTTTAATTATTAATAATTTACAATAATTTTACTTTTCATATATTTACACTATCATTATGGTGTCAGTAAAGACATACATTTCAAAATATATATTTTTTAAAGTGCCCTATAACAGAAATTTAAAAATGAGTGTTGAATGCAGTGTCTAATTGAAACATTCTACAAGGTTTCGAATCTGAAAGCACACTTTGTAAAAAGTAATTGTCTCTTAAAAGAAAGAGTTGATTCTGAATCATTGAAACGAGTTGCTTTTAAAACGAATCCCAAGCATTTCATGTTGACATCGTAATTAAACATTAGCATATTGCCCGCCCACTTGTTGGTCTGAATGAAAAGGCAAATTCATTCTTTGCCACTAGATATGGGTGCTTTTGGTGCGTTAAAAGCCCATACACTGCTTGAAGTGAAATCAACCAATCACTGGAGGGGTTTTAAAAAAATTAATTGTTGAATGAATCATTTGGGAGTTGTTAAACAAATAGGGTAAAAATAAATGCATATTATAATAAAACGAAAGTGTTTCGAAATATGAACCTTTCGTAACCCTTTATATGGGCACTTTAAATAAATTATTTTTTTTATGTCTAGAAAAATCTTTTTCTAGACAGTTATTTGAATTGCATAATAAAAACAGTAATACCGTGACATATTATAATCAAATAAATATCCAGCTTTGGTAAAAATAAGAGACCTTTTTCAATAACATTAAAATAATCATGACCCAAAACACTTCTGCAGAAACTGTTGCATCTCCCATGAGGTCTACCATTACATTATTACCTTATAGCAACCACTGCCCCAGTCTGGGTAGGTCATTCTTTTGGTGCACTGCTCCATTACAAATGGTGACTTCTGGTACAGACACACTGATCCCGGGCCGTACTGTTCCGCCCCGTAGTTTCTCCATGTGGCTAAAAAAAGCAAAATCCCAATAGTCTCAACTACATGCAAAAAATACTGAACAACACAAGAAGAAATAAGCAAATGAGACCTTCCATTCTCCTTCTAAATGAAGAAATGACTTGAGTGATGTCATCTCACCTGGCTGGTTCTCATGTATCCTGCAGTAAGAGCTGCGCTGGTATTCTCCACCCACATGCCAACTAAACTCCTGGCTAAAAGGACAGTAGTCTGCGATCTCTACGGCCCCTCCATATGCTAGTATATCTTCCTCAGGGACACCAGGGATACGGTCAAAGTACTAGAGTATGGAGAGGGTTTATTACATTTAAATTAACCTCCTATAAAGGCAATCATCTTGTATTTAAACAAATAGTACATTTTATCTGTATAGGGCTTTTCAAATGAACTAGAACTGAGTGAAGATAGAAAGGACTTTTACCTGCATTTTTGCCAATCTTACCTGATACTCTGCAGGAAGTGCATGAGGATACTTCTGCAGATTGCACACAGCCACTGCCAGCTGGTCCTGCCTGCAGGTGAGCTGTAGAGGTGCGCTTCTCACAGAATCACAGTACGGGCTCAGGGTTGGCTTCCTGTTTCACACACACAAGGGAAACACTCATTCGGGACATTAAGTACAAGATGTACGACACATAATTTAATTTGTTTCCGTACCACCAGCAAGACAAGTTTGATTTTCAGGGAAAACAAACTTTTGAAATGTACAGTATTTGTAAGGCATTTTGACAAATAAAAGTACAAAGTCCACATAATACAACAAGAACAAAAATTATTTATTTGCAAGTGCGCAGTTTTATTACAAATTTCATGCATCAAAGCTTACGTATGGCGATGTTGGTCTATCCAGAATTTACAGCTTTTCATCACAAAGTCACAACCCAAACCTCTTCCCCACTCCAAGTTCTCCGCCATACTATAATTGGCCCTGTACCACCTTATAACAGAAAACAGCACAGAGAGGACAGAGTTAGCATTCTAATACTTCAATTACTAAATTACTGCAGAAGTCAGAGAACTTAAAGGTAGTCTACCAAAAGATGCTAATTATTTCTACATTTGCTCAGGCTCATTCAATAGGCAATATCGTATTCAAATTCGAATATTAATCGCTTCCAATTCTGAAGACGATATTGCGTAGCTTGCCAGTGAGCTACGTCTGTGTATCAACTGCCGCTCATTTCTATTCAAAGAAATGAAGTCTACACCTTCGTAACTGAATAAACTGCATTAGCCATGAACAACAATACTTCTCTTACCCTGTATCCTCCATTATGGCCAAAGTAATTCTGGAAAACACTCTGTTCTGTGTGTGAGATCCAGTCATTGCCTCATTCTGTTACAATAAAACATGGTAAATTAAAAAAATAATAATATTAAAAACAGCACTTTTACAGTACTGGCACCGAAATAGTTAAGTTTTCATGAACACCACCAGGGAAGATTTGGTTTCAGTACCTCTAACAGACGTTTTTCCCAGTGGTTAAACTCAGTGCCAGCACCTCCCTGGTTCTCCAGTTCCATGCCCTCTAAAATGGGGCAATTAAAATGTCTCCTGGCTTCTTCCTGATAAAACATCACAACAATTCATGTAGCTCATTTTGACCATCTAGATGGTGTTTCTGTAAAAGGAAAGAAATACTTACAACTACACGTGGAGTGGCCAGAAGATGGACTGTGTGTCTGACCATGTGGCCTCCACGGATGTCCCACAGCCGAGTTGCTCTTTTGATGACTTTATCACTCCACTGATATAACCCTAAACTGAGAGAGAGAGAGAGAGAGAGAGAGAGAGAGAGAAAGAAAGAAACACAGAGCTATTTATATGAAGATATAAAAGGTATAAAAATAACAAACTTAACCTGTATTAATAAAGCAATTTAATTATCCCAATCAATCACAATTATCACAACTTTTTCTTTATCATTTAAATATATATATATATATATAAATTTAATATAATCATCACCTTTCATTGTATGCAGGTAGACCACTTGCAGAACGTGGTGTCAAAGGTTTCCCGTCATCATCATGGTAAAATGCAAAGAGTCCTGCAGAAAAACCCTTAAAACATATAGAACAATTAAAGCATAATGATAAACTCTAAAACACTCTCTTAATGAGGATGCGCAGAGATGAGTGTTGTTACCAGGGCATGTATGATCTCGTGTTTGACTGTGGACAACATCCCTTCAAACTCCTGAGGTTGAGTAGAGATCATATTAGGACACAGATTGGCATATCCAGCGATGGGCCTACATTAAAAAATTCTGCTGTTACAGTCAGAAACACACTGGACTATTTCCACCGTACACAGTAGTCAACATTTGAAGTGGATCAAAAAAAGTTAATCAAAGTTATCCTAAGACAAGAACGCATTTTGGTTTTAAAATCGCTTATATTACCATTTCATTTATTGTTGAGATTACCTGTCTAGTTCAGACTCCAGCTGGCAGTACGCTGCATAGGCTACAATGTTTTCTTGTCCACAACGCTCTGTGGTCATCGCACTCACATACAGCACAAAATCAGCCCTCACCACCCCCTCACCATCAGGAGGACCAGCGGGGCCGCAAGACTTGCCAGACTCACTGCAAACCCTGCATTGCTAAAGGAGACATCATTCTATCAAACAAAATTTCTAATTTTTACCAGCAATATATTCGTATTCATCAGTATTAGTATGATTACAATTCATTTTATCCAAAACGAAAAACACTTCAGAAGCATGGTGCTTCTGTATATTAAATAGATAATTTTTAAACAATATTTTAAACACAGAATTTAATATAAATAAACATCAATAGACATAAGACTTAATTTTCATACAGTGCTTGTTATATGCAATTTACATTTCATCAAAGCGTGAAATAAATGGGCTTTGTTGAGTAATTCAAGCTGGTATGAAATAGATATGCTCATATTAAGTCACTATTCATGTTTTGTTTTTTGGGCGGGATTAATCTGTATGGTTTATATGCAGCAAATATATTGTAATAAGGAATAAACAAAATATTTTGGAGGGGGTCCTACCTGCAAATGTTGTTCAGGGACAACAACTGGGCCACACTTGGTGATGTCTGCACATGGCCCCTGACAGTAACGATGTGGATCATCTCTTTTCCTAAGGTACTGATTGGTTGTGCATTGTCTAATCATTAAGAAAAAAAACTGGGATTACAAATAAGGAAAATAATGAGATTAAATATCCACCAAGCTTCCAGAAGGACATGGATGGCTGAGTGCAATTTTAAGAGGATTTGCTGTCAGACAATACTAGCTAAGAAGTAAATTACCTGCTCAGTAAAATTGGACCTGTCTGTCTACGAACCCTGAAGGCCCTCTGAAGATAATCAATAGCCTGTGGGAGGAGCTTGTCCTTGAAACAAAGCAGAAAAATGTAATCATTCAAAAGATCAATAATGTATGCATGTATCCTGATGTGAAAGGGCATTTATACGATTTAAAAAAATAACATTTAACTTTACATATTGATGACCATAGGAATCAAAATACCTTTACAAGGCTGCTTTTGGTTTCATCTAATCTGTGTGAGCAGTAAAGACATTAAGTCAATGTATGACAATAACAAAGTGGCATTACTGTATTTAATAAAATACTTATAACGTATAACTAACCCATCCAAGCTGGAGTCGTACTCTATTTGGATCTTTAACTGCTGGTCAGCGCTTCTTTTGGTCAGTCTATCTGGCTTCAGAAACACTTTATGTATGACCTACAATGGCAAAGAGCAGAAATTATTACATGCTCTGGTAAAATAATATTTCATAGACTATGTGAGCAGTGAAGGACAATTTTCACTGAACTGATAAAAAAAAAGCTTGGACTGCTATATAATTTCTTTATGTATTGCAGAAGAACGTTATACAGATTTAAGTCGAGTAAATTATGACATATTTTCATTTTATGGTTAACTGTCCCTTTAATTGCGAAGTCATCCAGATAAATGCCTTTTAAAGGGATAGTATTACCAAAATGAATAATTCTACCTTCATTTATTCACCTTAAAGCCACTTTCTTTCTTCTGTGGAACATAAAGGAGACGCTAGCAAATTGTCAGCCTCAGTTATTATTCATTGTTGGGGGATAAACAATATTAAGAAGGCACAATCTCATGTGATATTAAGGTGGCACAAACTTAAATATCGTATTTGAGAAGCGGAAAAAAGAATAGCAAACAAGAGGGACTGACCTCTGTGGGCAGAGGCACTTTATGGTCACAGGTGTGCGTCTGTGCGCCAGTGCTGATGAAGATGATGATGGCGTTAAAGAGTAAAGCAGCTCTAACTGATCGAGTCTGCCGCCATCCTGACGCCATCATTCACTCCGTGACTTTAACAGTCATATCTCCGTCCTGTCACGCTGCAGAAAGCACTTCAATACCGCATAAAATTGAAGGATTTTCCGTGAAGAATTCAAATCAGCTGTACATTAAACCGGCTTCACCCATAAACCCAGAGCAGCGTGAACGCGGAAACAATGCTCCAGCGTTTCAAAATAAAAGCCTGTTCCCAATATAAATGTAGTAATAATAATAAACGTTTTAGATACTGCAATGTTTACTACTATGTACTAAATACTTTGCCCAGCAAGGCTGTATAGTTATTAAAGGCTATTAAATACTTATCTAAAGTAATTATATGAGACAGAACACATTTACACAATGTTTGTCAATGTAGTCTTTGGCTACACTGAAGTGATATGACTTCTTTACTTTACAACAAATTCATGCTTAGTAATAATACTAATACTAATATTAATAATGTACATAGAGCATTCTAGACTATTGAGCAGTATGTAGGTTCCCCAAAAATGTTAAACTGAATTGATTTGAAATAGTGTAAACAAGAGAAAGATTATAAAACATAAATCAGCAGAAGATCCAAAATATAAAACAATTTAATATAAGAGCACAGAAAATCATTTTTAATTGCATAATAGTCTACAGGATACAACAACTTGGTCCCATAGTTAAATGAGCACAACAATGAATTACATTTTTTTAGATCAGGGGTGGGCAACTTCGGTCCTGGAGGGCCGGTGTTAATCTAATCAATGTCTTCAAGATCACTAGAAAGTTACAGGCAGGCTTTAGATAATATTCTGAAGACTTTAATAAATCAGTCGTACTTTCTAAAGAGCAGCAAACAGGTTTGTTTCAAATAAGAATGGTCTTTGATCAGATGTGCTTTGTGCTTATTTGAGGGACAAGTACACAGTATCTGACTCAGAGTTTGAGTTTCCCAACCAGAGGGCTGCTGGGGTAGAGTCCTGAGAAACGGCCCAGCGTCCACACAGGAAACACATTCCTGTAAGAGGTGTAGCTGATGGCACAGCTTTTATTGAACACTCCAGAAATATTCTCCTGAAAACAAGGAAACAACCCAGCACATTTTAGAGAGAGACCTCTGATGAATTTGCATCTGTAAAACTGCATTTTTCCATCTCAAGAATGTATCTAAATTGCGTCCTATGCTTTCAACCTCAAATGCAGAA
>JAUCMS010000153.1:14702603-14721082 GCA_032357445.1 Enteromius radiatus | reverse complement strand
AAAAAATGACAATTTAAGCAAAATTATCTATTTATTTAAAATCGTAATAATATTCAACAATATTATTGTTTCTAGTGTATTTTTGATCAAATAAATACAGCATTGGTGACATTTATCATAAGAGACATTTTTCAAAAACGATAAAAATCCTGTTGCCCCCAAACTTTGAAGCATATGATTAGAGTGTTTATTCTAGCACAGCTTGTGAATTTGGATGCATTAAACTTTATAATTTCATTGGAAAGATGAGCCATGCACGAACATTAGAGGAGTGACGATATCAGCCTATGAATAAAATTAGTAAACAAAGAGAACATTTTTTTTAAACTGAGATTAAAGAAGCAGAGACCCTCTAAACAGGATCTAACACTGTCTGTGTTGTGAGTTGATGAGATTTGAGTCATAAAGAGCATAGTGGCTTAGGCTCATTGTGCCCTTGAGCAAGACACTTAACCCTAAGTTGCTCCAAGGGGATTGTTCCTATAAGTGTACTACTGTAAATCAGATTATTGTGGCTTTGCACTGGTAAGACATAGACAGAATAATAAACATGTCTGAATTGTAAATAAGGCTTTTACCACATTGACAGCATCAAAGAGCCTTTCAGTGGGAATTCTTTCTTTGAGGAAACCACACTGCTCCTGCAGCAGCATAACAGATTTCAGTCCTTCCGCTGTACAGTCCGCAACTATCCAACCACAGTCCCGCGTGCTGAAGGGAAAACCTCCCTGAATCACACAAACAAACACACACACAGTCACACACACTCATTAAAGTGTTTAAGAGCACATTACCAATGGTTTAATGTTGAAATGCAATGCCCAAAAGTTTACCTTGTTCATTTGTCTGTAGTATTTCTCATATTCTGGAGGATTATCTTTGATCTATAATAAAAAAAAATAAATTATTAGATTAGGCATAGAGACAATATTATTACATTTTAGTCAGAGCCAAATGTTTGAAATTATAAGTTAAATGTTTGGATGAACACATTAAATTAGACAAGACAAGAAAATTAGACATCTTCAATAACAAGTTAATTTAAAGAGGATGCAATAATGCACATGAAATGTAAAAACGATAATTAATCATCCTTACCTGGGTCAGATCAAAGAAATGATGGGCTTGTGTGAGGCACTCTGTAAACCTGGGGATGTCCTGGGCACCTGCCTGTTCAGAAAACAAGGCCAACTGATCAATCACCTGTTCTGTCCCAACTTCGGTTTTAATAATAAATAAATATACCTCAAGAAATGCTTGTACTGCAAATGCGGTGTCCCATAGCTGTGATCCATTTGTACCCTGGTGGAAAAGAAACAGCAATATGAGTGAGAATTGTTATTAATATTGCTAATAATAACATTTTAATTACTTAACTGATCAGATAGAACTAATGACAACATCTCACCTGCATTTTCATGCCATCCAAACCCAGCCTGGAGCATTGAAAATAATAAAAATGACAAAAAGAAAGACAGAAACCTATTATTATTATTAATAGTATACAATACAAGCAAGAAATCACTCAAATCAAAAACCACAAACCATAGATAGTCAGGAATCCTTGACACATGCTCCTGAAAGGCAGGTGATGTGGGCCCATCCACATACCAGCGTACCAACATATTGATCGTTTTTGAAATCTGGCAAAGCAGGAAGTTAGAGCAATATATAAGAATGAATAATTATTCATGAATAATGTAAAGAGAAACTGCACACGATGAAACCAGGGATGTGGATTAATAGAGTCAATATTACATTACATAAAATATTTTCTTTTCTCTCACCGGGCCAATGCTGATACACTTAGTAAAGCGATCGTCTGCTTTAATATGGTCATAAAGCTCCTTCACTGCTTTTTCTCTCAGCATAGTGCTGTGATGTGCTTCATAGACATTGAGGAGCACTGTAAGATCAAGTATGGTAGTGTTATGTGACTTAATTGAAATGTAAAGTGTAAAAGATTATTTATTTTTTACAGAGATGTTAGACTTCTCTCACAATAAGCGATAGAAAGCAAGGTGCTGTGTGGTGTGTACAAATCACAAGCTGCAATGTTGTTCCTCTGAGCTGGCCAGTCAATCGTCGAGTATTCCTGGACATAGAGCTCCTGTTTAACACCCAAAAAAACAAACAGCTTTCACTGGGGAGCAGAGTTCAAGCAAACAAGCCTGCTTTTAATGTGGTCTCAGAGGGCCTCTAGTGGTAAAGCTGTGAAACTGCACCTGTCTTAAACTGAGTATCAGTGGATCTTCATCGGCAGACAGCCTGACCGCATAACAGTAGCTCATGGGCAGGTAGACCTGCCGACAGTGGCACCATAAAGTTGAGGGATGTGCTGGCACCCAGGAAGGGAACAGCCTGATGGAATAAAACAAATAAATAAATAAAAATCACATAAGTGATATAACTATATACATTTCCTAAACAAAAACGGCACTAAATCTGTAAAATAATGTACTCTCGGCATACCACATCTCTGGAAAGAGTGTATTCATTCCTTCCCAGCTGTAAACGTTGAGGATGGCCAACCAGAATTTACCCCAAGAGGGTATACCGACAGCACCCCCTGTAACAGAGCAGGATGACACAGTTTTATTTCATTTATTAAGTTACTTTACATATGAACACACATACGACTGTTTGTATATCAGCAATTGCAAACCTTTGCTGTGTAAAATATTCCTTGCGCGAACCATATCTGGATCATCAGGCCCAACTCCCAGAATTCTCAGGGTGGTGTAATTCAAAGCCGTTCCAAAAACAGTAGACTTATCTTCAATGTGCCTGGAAAATAAATATTTGTGCTGTTCGTCAGATCATAAAGTAGTAATTCCAAAAAAAAAAATTGTCCATTTAATGCAAGTCATTGAAATAACCATAAGTTTGGTTACCAGCATTTTTTAAAATATCTTTTCCAGATGAATTTACATTTATGCATTTAGCAGTTGCTTTTAATGAAAGCGACTCACAAAAGAGGAATAAAGTAATTTGTAAAAGAGCCAACAATATCTGTAGTGCACAATCCCAGGTTTATTAGATAATAAGACTAGGAGGCAAGATAACGGAGTAATAAATAAAACACTACAATTATGTATAAATGTAGTAGCATGTCATTTGTTTCATTTATTATTGTTCCTTGCGGGTATCATGAGATACACTCATATAATGAAAGACAGTGTTATTAATACTTACAGGCCCCAGCCTCCGTCAGCCAGCTGCACAGAGCGAAGGTATCTAATCATTTCCTGCTTCCATGCATTTGGCAGAGGGATTTTGGCAATATGACAGGTTATGAGCAGACCTGAAAACCATCAGCAAATAGACAAAATGACAGTTTAGTTTTAAAAATAGTTTCTTAATCACTTCATTAGTGGCAAAGTTTAACCTTAATAATGGATGGGTTATTCACACAACAACAACAACAAAATCATATAATTCTATATATATAAATGTATTATGTATAAATTATCAGAATATACACTTTCATATTATGACTAAACAAAGAACATCTGTCCAAATGGCTTATAATTGAATGACCTGGAAGTAAGAAAAGTGGTCCTCCATAATCCCCAGCCCAGTGTCCATCTTCAGCCTGGAGCCGGCTGTAGAAGTCCATTCCCTTCAGTGCAGCCTCTACTGCAGTGTGTGCGGCAGGGGATGCTGAGATGAACCCACCCTGAGGTCAAGAAGAAAAGATTATAGATATGAAAATGGATATAAAATCTGCAGTGTACTTGTCTGTTAAGTTTATGTTTACCGTGTCCAGTCCCAGAGAGTGAGATTCCAGCATGCTCTGTTGTTTTTCCACACTCTCTGCTTCCTCAATGTACCTCCAGGTCTGTCTGCCCTCCACATTACTCAACCTCCAGCGGCTGAGATCTGTCACTGGCTCAGTCTTATAGGGGCCTCCCCTTCTCCGTAAACACCTGAATCACATCTTTAAACGTTACACTTAGATGGGGGTAGTAACAGTAATACAATAAAAAAATTGTATGCATTTAACAGAACTTGCATGCAAACTGATGTGCATCTAACAATAACAATGAAAAGCTTTTTCATTACCTTATTTAAATTATAGTTAAGTTTGTACAAAACGGCACTGTATAATAACTGGCATTGTCTTTCCCAAAAAAACAAACAAACAAATACACACCTTGTAGTTTCATGACTTCAAAAATCATATTATGGTATTATAAAGACAACATTCTTTATAGACAACACTTCTTAGTCTGCATTATAGGACACTGATACTTATAATAATAATAATAATATACTGTTAATTAAAACCTAAAACGACATTAATATATTAGTTTATGTTTAGTGTGTATTATGGGAAATGTTTTCATCTCATATTTGCGTGATTTTACAATATAACCATTTACAAATATTAAACAATTGTACTCACGTTCCCTCTGTCATCTTTGAAGTGCATGAGCAAAACTTGTAAACTGAAAAGAACCTGTCATGTTTTTAGCTGTTTGAGACGGTAAACGCCTCCTTAAAATCAGCTTGGGATATGTAGTTCTTTATTCCTCTTAAATACTTCTTAAAACGCTATAAACATGGAGTGGGGCTTCATTCTGAGACTACGTTTCCCATAATGCTTAGTACTGCCTTCCGAGCGCGATATCGCATGGAGAGATATGACCAGAGAAAAGGCCCTCCAATCACATGTTAGGAATACTGCAAAATGGGCGTGGTTTGCCAGTTCACACCAACTACGTTTAGAGGGTCATGAATAACTAATTACCTCATGTTAAATCGTAATTTAAAGGTTAGCCTGTAGTGTAGTACTAGTAATCGGTAGAAATGTGAACTAAAACAATTTAAAAATATTTTTACTTGTTTCTCTGTATGCTAGGCGATACAATAAATAGACAAATCAGTAGTTTAATAAAAACAATCTTTATGGCTGTCCAAAAATATACATTTAAATACAACTGAATTATTGGGATGAACAAAATACATTCAACTAGTATTCAGAAAGCAGAAAAGTATGTATGAAAACAAATGAACAAATTCTAAATTACTTACTGTTAAAGTACAAGGAGAAACACATGCTAAGAATTCATTAAACCTAATGGTTGAGGCACATGACCTAAGCATTTTATCAAAAAAAAAAAAAAAAAACCCAAAAAATTTAAAACAGCAAAAATAAAACTGCTGAGATAAGTAGGAGATAAAAGACATTTTCTTTCAAACTGGGAGACTAGAAGTGGCATTCAGCAGCTGCGGTTATACATTTAAACATCTTCAGTTCTCTACTATGTCTAAAAGACACTTAAGCTTAAGGTCACACACACGTTGCTCCTCCTTCTGACTTGACAGTTCTCTTTTTAAGTCCTGCAAACGCTGGAACAAAGAGGCCGGTCTGTTTTTTTCACAAGATGCAGCAGTCTTCTCAGCAGAATCTTTCCCTTCCACTTCCTTCAAATAAAAAACAAACGCAGATTTAAAGCCTTTATAATGAAAGCTGCTTTTTAATTTCATACTATCCTTAGTTATGCCAGAATACTGTACTTGTATGTGGAAGTTAGCAGCAGGGCGCTTGGAAGAGGGAGTCCTAACCAGGGGAGGCGCAGAGAGGAGGGTGGAGGGGAGGAAGAGAGGAAAAGAGGCAGAGGACAAATGATCCGCTTCAATCCTATGCTGAATCTGCTCTCCAATTCTATACACACATGAACAAAAAAAAGGGGGAGAAAAATACACAAATCCCATAATGCACCATTATATCTTTTCAGTTTTGTCTACAACTCAGTTCAGTGCATTAAAAAAAAGTTTAGATCTAACCTCTGGCCCTCAGCATTCATCTCCTGAACAGTTGAGAGAGTACGCTGAAGTCGCTCCATTATGGGATTCTGTGTGCTGTCTGCATCAAAGAGTCTGTTTATTTTGCAGGGAGATGATATTTTCTCAACCAGGTCAGCTGTTTGAGTTTCCTTTAAAGAGCACAAAAATAGAGATTTAATGCAATTATAGTAACGCAAGTATGTTTTTGTTGTGCTGGTGTCTCTGGTATAACTCTACCTGTATGTAGACAGGGTGCTTTCGGGTGGGACTCCTAGTCACGGGCACAGAGAGAATGGTGGAGGTCAGGGTAAGAGGAAACGATAAAGGGCGTAAAGGATCCACTTTAGTGTGTATTTGCTCTCCAATCCTACAGACACATGTTAAGAAATGGTTACTACAATGATCCAAGCAAAAAAAAAAAGGCAACACAGTTAACACTAATATTAAAATTGTTAATGCCAACCTCTGGCCCTCAGCATTCATATCACGAATGGTAGAGAGAATCTGTTCAAAGTGCTGTGATATGGGAATTTGTGCAGCATCACGATCCGAAGGCCATTCCTCTGTGAGTGTGTGACTTAGAAACAGCTTCTGTTTGGGGAAATGCCTAGCCGTGTTTGGGGTCCTGATCTTTGACCTATCAGAAAAGCAATGAAATTTTAGTTCATTTTTTGATGCAAGGTGGTTTTGCTATATATGATTATACTGTGAATAATACATATGTAAAACAGTGATAGTTACACTTCTGAGGCCTGCTGTTTTCCCTGATACGTCTGCTTCACAGCCTCTATCCAGCTATCAGGGGGCTGGAAACTCTTCAGGCTGTCTTTATTAAAATATACAAGAATCTCGCCATCATCCGTTAGGGCATCTGTGATTATAAGAGTTAAAACATACATTTAACAATGGAACATGTTCAAATCATTTTACCAGTCTGCTATTCTCACCTTTTGCCATCAGACTCCCCAAACCCCAGTCCTTCATACGATGCTCTACACACAAGCTTATGATGTCGTCCCAAGGAATTTCGTGAAAGGATGGTCCAGTCGTCTCATAGTCATCCTCATCTGCATCCCTCATATGAAAGTACTGGTAGTTCACTCTTCTCAGCAGGTTTTCCAGGCGGGACATCAGAATAGGTTGGCTTAAGGGTGTGGTAGGTATCTGGGATACGTACTGGAATATTGAGGCACATAGATGGGGCCAGGAGGCTGAGAAAAAGAAAACTGGTTAGTTTTGATTTCTCTCAATTAAGATAAACTATTAACATGCATAAATTCAAGGATTGGAACCTCTACCACTAATTGGAGGCAGATCCCAGTCAGGAAGTTGCCGGCTGAGAATGGATCTTTTCAGCCACTCCAGGTGTTCTGGAGAGTTCCAAGCCTGATGGGGAATCAGCTCACTGTTCTCCGGGAGAGAGAATTCAGGAGGTGGCCAGCAGAGACCGGACAGACGTTCTGACGAAACCACAGCTGCTAGGAAACTCAGCACACTGTTACAGAGCTGCACAATAGGCTCTGGGTGCTGAGACGGAAGACCTGCCTGCTTCCTTTCTTGCTTGTCTCGTTGTAGTCTGGAGTAGAACTCACGGCACAGGCCTAACTCAACAACCTGCAGCAGGGTCTGAGAGGACAGGGCTGGGCCAGCGGGAGAACGGGCAGCAAGCCACCTGATGACATGACTCATCTGAAGCAGATCAATAAAAAGAGAATGTGTAAGTACACAATACATGTTACATTTTCAATAAGCATTCACATTTTACTGATAAGAAAAAATCTATTCATGCTTCCACCAAACATTATGTGCAACAGTGGAAACTACTTTTATTTTTCGATGCTCTTAAAAAAGTAAATGGAAAATGTTAAAAAAAATAAATGCATTTATTTGTGTTTAAAAATAGCACCTTGAAATGATTATTTGGCTAAAATTTATCACCTTAATTATATCGTCCTATCTTACCCATTTAGCCAATAACAGCAGCATTAAAAAGTTCACATTCATAAGCAAATACAGATACAACCATACATCTCACACATCCTCAACAAATATTTTGTAACTATATTAAACAAGAACAACTGTGTATTCTTTGTATTTCTTTGCAAACCAACCTGCTCTGAGCCTTGCAGGTCAGTGAGGGTTGCTTGTATGTGGACGAAGATGTATTCAGAGATAAAACCATCTTTTACTAAAATATTCAACATGAGTGCTGTAAAAGAGAGATAATAAAAATAAATCAGATAGCAGTCTTTAACAATCTAGTCAACTATACTAATGCGTTCCTTCAAAACTTGCCTTCTTCCAAACCATGATCTTTGGTACTGCCCTCTTGGTCGCCAGTGACCACCACAACCAATGGTACAGGACTGTGCCAGCAGCTGGCCTGCTGCATCTGCCTCAGCTGAAGGAGGGCAGAGAGCAGGGACACATCCTCATCCTCTTCACCCTGTTTAGCACTGCTAAGAGGGGGAAGAAGCATCAGCAGAGCATTGGTACCATGGAGCTCCTTCTGTTCCTCCAGCAGACACTGGTCTTCTGCACTCAGAGGGCCATGGCATGCCTGCACACAAACACAAGGGTTAATCTTATCAATGCAGAGACATTTGGATAACTGGTATATTAATTAGATTCATTTCATGAATTTGAAATTTCCCCGTGGCCAATTGTTTCCTCAATACTTTAAGTGGATAAATATTTTTATGGGGGAAACCTATTACTTCTGAAACTTACTTTTACAGCGATGTGAACTTCACGAGTCTGTCCCCTAATGTTTGTCAAGCTGTGACTAATGCACAGTGTTTTCAGTTTCAGTTCTTTCTCGCTCTCTTCACATAGGATTTCTCCACCCAATTTAACCTCAAGCCAGTCTGTCAGAATTCTGCATGAAAATAAACAAAAAAACAAAAGAGGTCAGTTGTAATTTTATATGTAATAAGAAATCTTCCCATAATTTCGTTCCTTACCTGCTGGCATAGCTTATGTCACTGTCACAGTTGCTTGGCAAAAGAAGCGTGGCTTTCCAGAAGATCCTGTCAGGTGCATTAGGAGTGCTTTCTGCCACAAGAGTGGGCAGGTCAAGAGGCATCCATACACGCTCACTGCCAAAGAAGAATAATTAACCATTCAGACAATTATGGTGCTAAAAAAATTTCTCCATTCTGCACACCTATGCCACACTGTACTTACCTTAGTAAGAGATTGTAGTAGTAGGACACTTTCATTTGATGGACTGCTTCCTGTCTCATTTTCAGCAATCTATATTATTCAAATGAATTGCCAGGAACAATCATTAAGATACATTAAAAAATTTTTTAAATAAATAAATAAAAATAAATAAATAAATATATATATATATAAAAATAAATACAAATAATTAAAATCTCCAAAAACAGACCTTGTGCAGGAAACCGCCATGTTTCCAGAGTTACCCAGGTTGACCATCCCTTGGGCCAGAAGGTCCAGAGAGGGGTTTGAAGGGGCACTGGGTACGAGAGCCTTCAGTTTGAACCGTGGATCTACACAGCCAGGGGCTGCAGGGAAACCGCGCATCTGTCTCTTTAGCTGACGACGCACGGCTACGACGTCTCGCCACCTAGAGTATATACATACAGGTTTCTATAGACAACCTATTTGCTCCAGGGCTTCTTTTATACACAATAAAGAGAAATATTAAGCTCCTCAAACCTCTTGATGAACTTGCAGATGCGCCTCAACTCATTGTCCAGGATTTCTTGTGCCACTGCAGCCAGCTCCTCAGCCAACGTCTCCTCTACTATGCTGTTGCATTCCTCCGCTGAGCAGCGGGAGATATAAGCTGCCTTCTCTTTTAATGCAAGCCTGGAAGTGAAGAACAGCATGACCACGTTCACAAATGAATCACAAATACTTGTCAAAAGTCATGTTTCACCCAAAAATCAAAAAACATTATAATAGATTTTCAGAAATTGAGCTTGACAATTAAAACTTATTGGCTAAACATTTATATTGTGACATTATTTAAAATTAAGCATTTTAAATAATCCCCAAATAATCTAATAACATAGCATATTAGATTTCTTTTTTCATATTATGTCATATAAAGCATCTTACTAATGGCTTGATTTCCTTTAGTCAAAACATTATTTCTTCTTTCCATATTTAATTTTAGGGAGAAATGTGACATGCACATAATAATCCCTGTTAATGAGGAAGCCAAAGGGAGACAATAGCAAAGAAAGATATTTATGTAGAATGTGGTACCTTATTTCAGTCTCTGCAGTTGCTTTAATGCTCTCTGTTAGCACCTCATCACTGATTTTAGCACACAGCTCACCGCTGAACTGCTCAAGAAAGGCTTCCATCCGCCTGGCATGAAAAACCAAAAAAATGGAAAAAGAGTTGAAAACATTATGGTCAGTAAACATTACCAGAAATGCCATTAGTTTATGCAGCTGCACAAGAATGAACAAATCAGTATCCAGTATTCAGAGGAAAAACAAGTCTAGATTCAAGCAATGTGAGAGACCATTTCGAAAGAAAACTTAACATATTTAAAAACAAAACCATTGTATTAAAAAAGGCAATAACCTGGCTTCTTCCTGCTTGCGTTTCTCCTCTGCAATTCTCTCCTTCTCAGCAATGATCTCAGACGCGGATAGTTCCCTCAGCAGCTGATTTAAAACTTCACTCACAACTGTTTCTAACTCGCTGTCACTCACACTGCAGAACACACATGAGCAGACACATTAAG
The DNA here is from genome assembly GCA_032357445.1 of Enteromius radiatus. Lineage (NCBI taxonomy): Eukaryota > Metazoa > Chordata > Actinopteri > Cypriniformes > Cyprinidae > Enteromius > Enteromius radiatus. Next base: position 14,710,560 of record JAUCMS010000153.1, on the reverse strand, counting down.
ACACAAAAGCTACGTTAAAATGAGTTTGGGCTTCAAAATCTTTTGGCTGGAAAATAAAACCTGTGGGTTAGAAAAGAAAAAGGTCCTACCTGAGGGCTGCAGACACATATTCAGAAGCTGCACGGGTTATATCAGAGACCTCTGCTTCCACTACTTCATTAAGCACTGTATCCACCTCTGCCATTATATCCTGCCAGAGATCATAGTGTCATTACTGAACTCATGTATTTACCAAAGTAAAGGACTTTTCAGTAAAGAACTGAAAAGCGCCTCACCTGATCTGTGTATGCTGGTTCCGGTTTGGGTGGAGGAGATGGAGGTCTGACTGGTTGTGGGGCTAATATGGGTTGGAAAACCAGCTGTGGCACCATAGGAAGAGTTGGTTCTGTTTGGTTCTTCTCTCCGGTTTCCTCTGTTTCGTCAGGTTTTACAGCCTCTGTCATGCCAGGGTGGTCCATGAACAGCCGTGGTTCAGCCAGAAGCCTTGTCACCTGAGGCCTGAAGTCAAGTTCCATCAAGGGCTTCAACTCCTGCCTCAGTGGATGAGCTGCCAAAAAGACAAGGATTACAATAACCACAGTAAGTACAGGTATATTCTAATTTTCACTAATAAACTTAAGAATCAATGTGCATCCACACCCTTCAGAGCAGCTGGTGGAGGCTCAGAAGACAGACCGTCTCCTCTATACTTGTTGTTGGAGTCAAAGCTGCAAACGGGATTGTGCTGGGGCGGGTTGGGCAGTTTTCCACCATTCACCACCTCACCAATCAGAACATTTCTCTTCTTTTCAATGACCACAGACTTCCTCTGCGGTAAGGAGAAATCAGGCTCCTGATAGGATGTGCGACTAAGTTCTACCATGCTGAATGACAAAATAATACGCAAGTTTTCAAAAATCTTCAAAATAACTTTTACAAACACTATTACAATGAGAAAAGATTTTTGTTAAAGTCAAGAAAACAGAAAATAAGTAGGACATACCCATCACTGATAGAAAGGCCGTACTGTTGAATAAAGTCTGTGGCTTCAGCAGCATTGCGGAACATGAGCATTCTGACAAAGTCTTCGACTGGGAAAATGGTGGATCTTTGGTATCCAACAGTAAAGGCCACATTGAGGATTTTCAGTGCTTTGCTTCGCACCTAATCAAAACGAAGAAAAAAAACAAACAAACAAACCCACATTCTAATTAAAGAAACTCAAAAGGTGTAACAACTACCAAAGTACTTCATATATACTGGCTATACAGAACTACCCTGTAGGTAAGATGCATTTACCTGATTGAAGTATCTGTGAAGTATGCAGCTACTCAAATAGGAGGCTGCACTCACAAGTTTGAAGAACCGGACAAAGTTATTGCTGTTGAGTGCTGCAAAGGCCTGCACTGCAAAATCCACCTCCCGAGACTCCCGTACCTCTTTACGGAACTGCTGCACCTCACTGCATTGACACAAAACAAATCCATTTGTATAATTTATCTCTGTAAATATGTATTTCTCATTTACATTTTATTAGTTCATGAACTGAATCCATAAACTTGGTTTCATTAGTGACATAGGCCTAATCTACTGTTTGAAGTTAAAAGATGCCTTTACTATTGCAAAGTGTTTTGGCCTTTACTAAAAAAAAAAAAACACAAAAAACAAGGTTTTACCGAAGCATATCTCCGTCATTGAGCTTAAGCAACACATTGTATTGGCGGAACTCTGCTTCATTGGGGCAGTAAACCTCCTTAGTGGCTAGGTCTTGATACATCTCCTTAAGACTCTGCAGGCATTTTGTCATGTTCTCATTGTTGATTTTTGCATCAAAAGACATCATGGGTTCCTGGCAGAGGTGATGAGCACAGTGAATGTGGAAACGGGTACATTTCTCAATGAGCGATACTGTTTCTGGATCACATAGATGCTGCTGGGTAATGTCCTGCAAAGAGAGGTTTAGACACATTATTATTACCAAATAGACATTACAGCAAAATAATACTCACATCGACGCATTTTGTATCAATCAGTTTTAAAAATTTCCATTTAAATCAACAAGAAACACTAGATCTAATGATTTAAAACAAGCAATTAAAGTTGTTATGCCCACCTTCCGAATTCCTCTGGTTCTATTCCAGACAAAGTCATACCAGTCACGGTAATTGCCCTCACCCTGGTCCATAATCTGGGTTACAAGGTAGTCCATAGTCATGCTTAGCACAGGAAGTGGTCTAAGCTCATGAGGGAGTGGTTCTTCCTGATCGGCCGAAGACCTGCTATACTCTTTGACAGCAGCAAAATGATCCACCTAAGCGGAAGAGGAGGATTTTAGTCGAATTACTGAGATTTTATCACAAAACATTAAACTTTGCTCAAGAACTCCAATGAAAATATTCCAGATCATGACTGGACTATGATCATCACAAACCTTCTCTGTATCTGGAATAACTTCAAAGACGCTTAGCTGGTTGCGGGTTTCCCTCATATACCGCTCTTTCTCTGGGCACATATCAGGGCATGTTCCCACAAACACTTTGTACATATCCAGGTCTGTTCTTTTGGGTCGAGCTTCAAAGACAGAAAAATCATTTATTGACAAACACATAATTTATAATAAAATATATTTGAGTGTAAATATAAATAAAACAAACAGCACAAATAATATCACATAAAATATTATTTTATAATCCTATAATAATACTAAATGCATTTACTTTATTATATGTTCGGTATTAGAGCCAATAGTATGAGTATGAGAGCCAATAAGGCTTTACCTTGCCGTAAAATCTTGTCTCTCTGCTCTAGGAGGCGGTATTTCTCCTCTGCCGTTTCAGCCATCTGACCAACCAGAGGCTGCAGTACTGAAGGCAGGTTCATAATAGGTCGTTCTACGCTTCGCTCCTCTGAGAGCGAATCCAATGGTGCCTCACTCTCAAACTGGAGTGTTTTAGCAACAGATGATTTTAGGATTGAAGAGCTGCAACATAAAAACAACATTCAGAAATAAAAAATTAGACAAAATAAGAATCACTGCTTGATATTACATGTCTCAAATTACCTTTTAATAAGGGAGCCAGTGGTGTTGATGGGCAGTGCTCTGGGAAGAGGCTTGCGACTTGGGGAGGACTGCAAAAATGCAGCCCCAGACTCAGAGTCCCCTGTCACATCTTTGACTTCTGAAGGTCCAGCGGCTTTTTCACTTGGACCTGTAAATCAATCATTTCAGAAACATAACAGTGTAAGAGTTAACATTCAGTGCTACTAAATTAAATTTAAACAATGTATAAAATCACATTTAAACTAAATTTGATTTCAACTTGATTTAAATTACATTAATTGCATTGTACTAGTACACATTGAACTTTACATTTAATAAATTAGGATTTTAACCTAATCAAATTAAATCGCAAACAAACTTCTGAATAGTACTGTTACTCACTTTGCTTTTTTCTTTGCCAAAATATCAGAATTTCAGTCTTGTGGAACTGCTTTCCTTTCTTTTTGGCTTTGGCTGCAGACACCTAGAAGGCAAGAGACACATTCATTAAATGTAACTACTTTTGTGGCAATGAGCAATTTGTATTATATATTTAACTAGACATGCTCACGTGATCTTGGAAATGCACGATGGCCAGATTCTTCGGAGACCTGCAATACACTTTAAGCACTTTCCCAAACTGCCTGAAATGCTGTATGATGAGGTCTTTCTTGTTGAGGTTGGGTGGGATGCCTTTGCACTGTATAACAGTGGCATCAGCAGGAGAGAGACCAGCCAAACTGTCTGTGCTCTCCTTTCTAGAGGCACGTCTACCTGGAGTGTGTGTCTGTGCCTGTGCTTCAGGCTTGGGTGCTACAAAGACAAGCATCAAAAATTTTCTTGTATCTTTTGAGATTTTACTGTTTTTGTAATTTACTTTTAATTAACTTCAATTTGTTTTCACACTAGTATAAACATTTAACATATGTCAATAACGTGGAAATAATCCAATTCCAATATGGGTGTGTACCTGAAGAAAATCACAAGACAGGACATGTAACTTACAAACTTCCTCTGGTTTTATCAGCACTGTGGGAGCCTGAGATCTTGGAGGTGTAGTGGCCACATCACTGCCTGGACCAGGTGGATCTGGTCTATCTGGAAGCTGATCATCTCTCTTCACTGGACTGACTTTGGATTTTATTACCTCAGACAACGCATTGCGAAAAAGGCCTCCAGCTGGCCCACGACTTCTCAGTAGCGGGCGTTTGGCGGGTTGTCTTGGTCCATCTGCCCCAGCTTCATTACTATCGCTTTTACCTGCATTTGGATCAACCAGCTCCTCCTTACGTTTTATGCCAAAACCCACAAAAGCCGTTTCTCCTCCACTGCTCAGTCCATCACCTGCTCTATCCTTCGTTCTTTGTGGGGCTTCTGTTTTAGGAACCACAAATCCAAAGGTGCCAGTACCACCAAACGCAGGTATTTTGTTTTCTGACTGTGACTGAAGGCTCTGTGCTGTGAAGCTGAACGTGGATGGAGTCGTGGGCTGAGAAGCAGGTGTACTGCTGCTAGAAGGGTTGGCTGGCTGAGAAAAGGTGAACTGAATGCTGCTGCCACCACCAAGTGTCTCCTTTTGAGGAAAACTAGCATTAGAAAATGTGACAGAAGGTGCTGCTGCTGGCTGTGAGAAGCTGAAGCCCAGAGCACTCGGCTTTACGCACGAGAACAGCGAACCACTGGAGGAATTCTCCATAGCACTTGTTAAAGGTTTGGACGATACAACAGTTTCAGAGGCTGAAGACAGATTTGCGCTGGGAGGTTCAGGGCTGACACTAAAAATAGGTTTGAAAACGGCATCGTTGGGTGGCTTGAAACTAAATTGGTTCCCAACAGTTGGATTATCAGTCCTACCCCCTGTTGTGGAGCTGGATGTGGCAGTCGGTACAGAGAGGGCAGAAAGCTGACCAAAACTAGGCTGGTTGGTAATAGTACTGCTGAAGCTGGTCAGAGATTGCGAGGCAGTGGAGGAAAGACCAAATGCAGAAGGCTGGCCAAAAGCGGAGGTCTGATCAAAAGCAGACATCTGATTCTGTCCTGTAGCTTGAGAATATGATGGTGGTGGTGGTCCAAATCCAAGTGTGCCTTGACCCAAACTCGACTGCCCAAAAGTTGGGGCTGTTCCCAAAAAAGAGAAAGAAGATGTCTGCCCCAATCCTTGTGATAACCCACTGGTCTGTCCAAAAGTATGTGTCTGGCCGAAGCCAGACTGCTGTGGTGTTGGTTGGCCAAAAATTGGCTGACTAAAAGCAGAGGGCTGTCCAAAGCCAAGACCCTGTGCTGGGTTCTGCTGGGCAAAGGACTGAAATGGGTTTGCAGGTTGATTAGTGTTGCTCGGTGCCTGGAAGGCAGCTTCTGGTCTACCAAAGATGTTTGAAGGATTCATGATGGCTGGAATAGCAACTGTTAAGATTTGCTAATGCGATACTGAGTAAATCATCAGCTGGTCATGGCCAACGTCTTCTGGATCCTCTAAAACAAAAATACAAAACAATTAGTTTAGCAGCTTATCTAAAACCGAGTTTAAACGTTATACAACAAACAGTCTCGGCATAATATGTGCAAACCCAAACATGTTTTAAGAGCTCAAATACGAAATGTTAAAGACGAATGCTGAGTATTGAGTGCCGAGTAAGTTTTAACTTCGCAAACTCTCAAAGCCAATCATCTGAACGCTAATAATATATTTATGTACTTCATATTTCCGCGTTATATATACAACGGTCAAAAATCGAATCGAAAAGAAACAATAACTGTAAATACTTCGCTGCTGTTCTCGTACCACTCGAACCGGATGTTGATTTCTCTTCTTCGTGAACTGGCGGCTCCTCGCTTCATCGAGAGTTTCGAGGGATTGCGGCCTCTACAGGCAGTAGCATCACACCATTGGACGAACAGCAGTGCTGTACGAGCCTTTAAAAATATCCATCCAAGTTTTATAATACGCAAATTTGACAACAGATATGCACAAATACTACGAAGTTGTCACAACTTCAGGACTAAGTCAAAGAGTATAATGCAGAAAGTTTAAAGTGGTTTAGTGGCGGGTTAGGATAAGTTTGTACAGAGTAAAAACATTTTGAAGTGTCCTACAAAACATGGAAACTATGTGTTTGTTTAATTTGTTGCATAATTCCATAATTTTCATCAAAGTATCAGTTACTTTCCAATATTTATTTGTTGTGGGGGTAAATTATAAATATTCACAATTCCCCCTCAACTAATACTGAACAAGAACATAAAAGAGAGATTCTGGATTCACTGAAAGGTTTAATTGATTTTTAGGTTCATATAATACACATATCAGCAATATGAAATACAATTCACAACAATTTACTGGCAAAAGTTATACAAAATTGGTTGAGAAAATGTTTGTTATACAGAGTCCTTAAAATTACATATTCCTAAGCACAAAATAATTATATGCAGACAGAGGTCAAATAGCTGACAGATTCACAAGATTCACACTAGCTGATCATTTCCATATACCGTGTGTACACAGACAACTTATATCTTGCTGAAATGGTGGTTTTCTTTAGCTATGGTTCAGAAGATGTCTTCTGTCTCTCAACAAAGTGTAAGTTCACCTGTCTGTCTGGGACAAGCACTGCACGATTGAGTGACCTAACCTCACCTACAGATGGATCCGGACGGATTTCAAACAACTTGATTAGCTGGAATTAAAATATACATTTAAAATACAATTAAGACACAGAATTTTTGACGTAATATAGCAATATAATCTGGCACAAGTTTAAAAACCCTCACCCTTGCCAAAGCCAGATGCATCTCCAGTTCAGCAATGCGACGGCCAACACATGCTCTGACTCCAAAGCCAAATGGTAATGACCCAAATGGGTTGGGTCTTATTCTGCCATCTCTGAGCCAGCGGTCAGGTTTGAACTTTCGTGGCTCTGGGAAGATTTTCTCATCATGGCTGATTGCGTAGTGGCAGAGACCGAATGATGTCTGTTTAAAAAATACCCCTTTCATTTAGTGATGCCAGTTTCCAAACAGCCAACTCTTCTTTTCTTCATCCTAACAACATTTTACCTCTGTAAAATAATTTACCTCTTTAGGGAAAAAGTGTCCTCCAATGACAATATCGTTTTTAGAAATAACACGAGAATTCATGGGCACCACAGGATACATCCTGCACAATAAAGTAGAGAAATTATTATAAGTAATTATACAATAATAGTCTTTAAAAGTTTTTAAGATTTTTTATGTTTCTAAAAGAAGTCTCTTATGCTATATACAGTTTACAAAATTATAAAAAAACCTATATTAAAATATAATTTATAGTGTGTTTAACATCTGTAATGGAAAAACTGAATTTTCAGCAGTCATTTAATGCAATCATTTAGCCTTCAGTGTGTCACATGATCCTTGAGAAATCATTCGCTGATTCAGAGTTTAATTATTATCAATTGTAATCACTTATTAATAATAGTTCTTATTATCAATAGTTTTTGTGATTTAATATTTTTGTATCTCAGGAATCTTTGATGAATAGAAAGTAACTAAATTTTCAATTGGTAGTATATTACAGTTTTCGCACAATTGTTTTCAATATTTATAATAAGAAGAAATATTTGCACCAAATAAGCATATACAAATGATTTCTGAAGGGTAATGTGACACTGAAGACTGGAGTAAACTTAGCTTTGCTATTACAGGAATAAATTACATTTTTACTGAATTAATTACTCTATAAAATAACCTCTGCTTCTTTTAAAAGGTTTTTTTAATTATTCCAAACATTTGACCTGTATAGTATTTATATAGTATATGCTAAATTTGCTGTTTGGGTTGGCCACTTCCAAATCTTATTTTGCATTATACTACTCAATATAATTCTCAACCTTAATGTTTCCTTGATGACAGCTTTGAGGTAAGGCATGCTGTTCACATCCTCTGCTGTTGGGATTCTGTCAC
>JAUCMS010000153.1:14677178-14696766 GCA_032357445.1 Enteromius radiatus | reverse complement strand
CTTTTTCCAGGCAGCCAATGCGTGTCTCAAACAGAATGGATGAGATACCTGAATCAGAAAAAGATCAGTAAAGAACTTCACAATCTTGTGGCTAAATGGAAAATGTGTTCAAATATTGTCATGCACATTAATTACACAATCATAATATAAAGACAATATTTTGTTTTATAAATATAGATGTATAATTATGGATGATCACTGCTTTTGATGCATCATTTCAAGATTATTTCAGGGATCAGATAGAAGAAGGATACCACTTGTGATAGAGTGACTGACATTTTAAATGTCACAAAAGAATTATAACATTCTATTCCAAATGGATGGTATAACTATTCTACTTATAAATGTTTATACAAATAGTGATTTCATTCATACAGTAGTGTCAGGTTGGCTTCTAATTATCCTCATGGGAACATTTAGCATTGTGACAAATCTGTTACACCCTTGGTAATCTGTAAGCATATGTTCTGTGGTCTATCTCATTTCAAGCACTTATGGAAAGGAAATACCTTCAAGGGAAAAGCGATAAAGCTCATTGGTCAAGTTAGAGACCAGATCACCAGTAGGGCTCATCTCCCGCAGATAGTAAATGCGTTTGATGAAGTCTGTGACCACTGCATTGACCACATCTCCATACTGAACAGAGTCCTTTGGATGCAGCATGCGTTTGTTCAGCACTGTCCGTAGTTTGTACCATTTCTCTCCTTCTCTGTTAAAGAACATATTCTTTTTTTCAGGAGGACATCAATATTCACAACATCACAACATCACGTGACTACATAAGCCAAATGCACTTTGGCCTTATAATATCTCCAGATATGAATAGACTTGCATTACGTATTACAAAACAAACCTATGTTACAGATACCAAACAACTGTATCAAATGTTTTTACTCTGTGAAAGGGCCGTAGCCGATGCCTTTCATGTCACGGTACTCTGTCCACAAAGTCATGTCTCCTCTGGAAGGAAACTTCTCATCTTTTCTAAGGATTTCCTCCAGTAACTCCACACTGTTTACAGAAATGGCTTGGAAGTTTCCAGCATTCACTTTGTACAAAGGGCCATAAAGCTGTTTTTCATATAACTGGAGAGATGAAAAAACAAAGAAGAAGTGCCAGTGAAGAAATATCTGTCTGACTTTGAGATAATTTGCTTTGTATGTCTAAATAGTTTTTGAGCAACAAACAAACATCAGACTGTGATCACAACTGAATTATTTAAAAGTGTTCAATTATACAAGACAGTTGTTTCCGACTATTCAATGTCCTTAAAAGTAAAACAGTGACAGTTTAGGTACATAAAGGGAGACATTAATCATTTACAGTCACATGATAAACCAACTATATCTCTCTGTACCTGCAGCTCATGCATACGATTCAGGTACCGTTTAAAGATCAGTCTGCACAGCATCCTAAAGGTTTTGATCTCTGGGATGTCAGCTACAGTCTTAAGCTTCTCATGGCTGTCCTGGACAGTGGCAGACGAAGCAGCATTATCTGCTGCCCCTCTCCTGATGTCCGTGGCCCCTGTCACAGGCCTCAGAAAACCAAATCTGATCCTCCTTTCTGCATAGCTCACTGCAAGACGAACAGCCATTATGGAAGTAGAGAGCAGAGTGAGGCAAAACATCGATTCTCTTTCACGTGAGAGAGAGAGGGAGGTGGGGCAAAGCCTCTCTAGTTAACCCTTCACTATCTGCTGTAATTTAATACTGTGTGTGGATTTATGTTTTTAAAGGCGAAGCATCATTATAACACACATAATGATACTTTAAGAATTGTAGTATCAACTGGAAAAGTCATAATGTTCGAAATCCTCATTTACTCACACTCATGTCATTTTTAACCTTTGTCTTTGCTCTGTGTGAGACAAAAGCCGCTCTTTTTCTATACAATGAAAATGAATGCTGTTCCTGGTCCCCATACTTTTTAGATAACAGCAAGGTGAACATCCTGCTAAATTTCTCCTTGTGTGTTACACCAAAAGAAATAAGGTCAGGTAGGTTTAGAATTACATTAAAAGTGAGGAAACAATAACCCTTTTCACTTTGGGTGAACTATCCCTTTAACATTCACCTTTCTTCCAGTTCCCACAGGGCATAGTGAGCAAACACAAACAAAAGGTTTCAAAATCACATACCTGTGTTTATAATGGCTGTTTTCCTTCAAAGAAATTTGCTTTTTAGTACATTTTCTTTCAGTCACCTAAGGTTAGATAATGCATGTAATATTGATGTTATGGAGAAAAAAAACTGCTCTAAGGTAAGTACATGTTATGTCACTTACACAATTACTGGACATGATTAAATACACACAAAGCAAATCTCAGGAGGACAGCGATTTACTGCAAAAGGAATACATTACTGTAAACCATAGGAAAGACAATTAGTGCGTAATAAATAGTACATCTGTTGTTGCTTAACCAATAACAGTAATGTACACTGCTAAAATGTCTAGAAGTATTTCTGAATAAGTAAAAATAATTGGAAAAACAAGTCAAAATTAAGCAGGTTTTTACTTAGAACAAGTTGTCTAGAAAATCCTTCTTGATTTAAGATTTTCTTAATATTTTGGCTGAAAACAAGACAAAAAAAATCTAAGATATAACAGCATTTTTTGCAGTGTTGAAGAAATAGACTAATCTTCATCATTATTTTGAATTTTATTACTCCAGTGTGTGAAAAGCCTTCGTCCAGGTGTAAATTTCACAAAATGATTTATTAATTAATCATTCACTCAGTCAAAAGTCTGTATAGTCTTCACTCCATCACCTCTGAAATGTTTTTGATGGAGCCAGCAGGGTCTGTCTTGTAGAGCATGAAGTGTCCTTGCACCTGTGCGGCGCTGAGCTCGGAGTGTGCTGCCAGCGCTTGCTCTGCAAACCGCTCAGCTTCAGCTGCAGGCTCCTGAGGATAAAACCTCCGAAACATATGAGTCAGCTGCCAGTGAGAGCAGTAGCCCACATACTGCTTCAGATCAACACGGCCAGGTCGGACAAGAGCCGGATCAAGTCTTCAGCACAGAGGGAACAAAAAGAGAGAGAGGGGAAAAAAGAAAACAATACAGTGTTATAAGAAGAATGCATTTTATGATTTAAATATTGATTATTATATTGATTTTATCTATTAAATATCAAATATAATATACATTTCGCTATCTTGAACTGTAAAACAAAAGGGCAAGACGACAAGAATCTTACAATACAACATGAAGGCACAGTGAACAAGCTGCAGTATTGATCTTTACCTCTCAATGAAATTAGTTGTCATAAACACAATTCGGGCCTCTGAAGATGCCACTCCATCCAGAGCATTCAGAAGTCCACTGAAAGTGAGTCTTCCCATTCCCTGGTAAGCCAGTGGATCTGTGAGAATACATGGCAAATAAACTAGATCAACAAGAGTAGAAATATTTTGTGGTGCTGTTAATGTCATGGCTATCATCATTTTTCACATGTATTTTCACATAATTACATTATATTCAGAACTCAGAAGCACTGCAGTCTGTGAGACATACTCTCTGTGGGCAGCAGCTCTCGGCTGACGAAGGCGGCATCCACATCCTCTAGCAGAATGATGCTTTGCTGTGGAGCCACACTCAGCAGGTGATTGAGGCGATCGTCAGACAGGCTGCGGTCGCTGAGACTCATCAGACAGATGCTGTATCCCAGCTCGCCTGCTAATGCAGTTCTGAAATACCACAAGAATGGTCATGGTACTTGAGACTACAAATTTGACATTTAACTGATTGCTTTCTTGCAGGTAAAAAAAAGGTTGTTGCACGGCAGTATAAAATTAGCAACACATACTATTGCATTTAGTCTAGTAATAGATTATTAGGGTCAATAAATACATACAAATGTACATAATATTTCCTATTGTAACAGTTTCTGATTGTAATATGCTTTGAAATTAAATTTATTGTGATGGAAAAGCTGATTATCAGCAGTCGTTACTCCAGCCTTCAGTGTGACATGATCCTTTAGAAATCATTCAAATACGATGATTTGGTGCTCAAGAAACACGTATTGTTACTATGAATTATTAATATTAACTTTTTTTAATGGAAAGAATCCTTTGATGAACAGAAAGTTCAAAAGAATAGGAGGACTTGTTTGAAATAGAATAATATAATTCGGTCCTATACAATTTGAATATAATTTGGTAATATTTATATTGATATTATTTGTCTGTCTGCACCAATCTACACCTTGTATACTTTATTAGACATTATTATTGATAGTAACATCTACTATAAACAAAGCAACAGCGCTTACATGAAGCTGCTTTTTCCACAGCCTGGGGGTCCATAGAGCAGATATCCTCTCCTATATGGAATGCCTGATTGAAACATATTCATCAACAAAATTGGAATAAAATATGAATTTGAACATAAAACAAACCTTTTATTTATTATTATAAAGATTTTGCATTACGTTAGAGGTGTGAAGGCATTTTTTCCCTAATATATGCAAGTATTAAAAATGCTTTTTCACCTCTGTCAGTGTACCATGTAGGATTGCCAATGAACTCCTTTACATCATCCACTATCCTCTCTGCCACACCATTCTCCAGCACGACTGAAGACAGAGGTCGTCTTCGCCTTGGAAACCCGAACGGCCTCCACTCCGCTCCAAGTGCAGTGTACATCACAGTTCGGCCCTCTTCCTGCTTTAAAGCAAGTTCACGTGCTGCATGGACACAGAATCAATCATTAGGGCTGCAACATATTTTTGAAAAATTCAGCTGATAGTCTACTATATAAATATGAAACGCTGCCGAATAAGGGGAAAACGAATAAAACAAAATCTATCTGCTCATACCTTCTTGAAGTATGTTGAAGAATATTTGCCGATCTCTGCCCAGAGCAGTGAAGGTGACGGACTCCCAGGGCGTTCCTGTGTGCAAGTCCACCATCTGCTTCTCTCTGGTCCTCTCCACTCTGATCCACTTCCTGCCATACCTGAGAACACAAAAAGCCTCAGTCAGAGACATGGATAACTGTGTGCTGGATTGACCTCTGAGAGAAAGTCAAACCAGCATCACATTGTATGTAAACTGCCCAAAGTAACATCACAATGTATTCTGATCGTACCAAATGATGTGGTTGCCTGGACTCGGATGGAAGTCAAACTGTGTATGGACTCGTCCACTCTCATGCTGCATGTATGAGGTCTCTACACTCAGATGCTGGGTGTGTTTGGCATGTTTAGTGATCCAGCTTAAGAGCCAGTGATAACTTTTATCTTTGCTTGGGACCTCCAGCGTGATCATGTAATGTCTTCTGAAGAAGATCATGCCGACCTGTGCTCCTTTTCTGGCAACTGCAAGTGCTGTGCCAATTCCAACTAATCCAAATCCTGCCCCAAAGTAAGGGTTGTCCTTTAGGGCACCCAAAAAATCTGACAGGGTCATGATGAAGGTGTCTTCAGGATCTCTTATTCAGTAAGGAAAAGCTTTTTTGTCCCTTCATTTGCAGCATGTAGCCTGTCTTCACAGTAGAGCAGGTAAAACCATTTTCGTTTTAATTTTGATGAGACCTTTGGACTGATAAGACATTATGGGACGCTGTCACTGATCAGGTTTATATTCTATTTAAATAAATGCAAATGTAAAAACTGCATATACTTACGGCAGAGGAAATATCACACCAAAAAAAAAACATTCTTTCAGTTTGCTTACAATTAACTACAAATACGCGAATAAGATGTAATAAAGCAGACCTTTTCTATATTAACCCAGCGTAGTCTCTCAATGATGACTGAACAAATCGTTCTTTTGGTTGAGTCGAATCTTTTCGATGACTCGGTTGGACCAATTCACAAATCAATCCTGTATTAAATTCGCTTTATTTTGAACCAGTTCTTTCAGACGAGCTGTTCAAAAGAACCGATTCACTAAAATGAAAAGAGCAAATCACATGGCGACCTCTGTGTTGTTTCCGTTGTTCAGGAAAATATTTCCGTGTGAATTGTGTTTCATATTAATAGTTCCGTTGTGAATGTTTTCGACGCAGTCGCTTTCAATTTATTCTTATAAATAACTGTCTGTAGATTTTGTGTATTTTAAAATGGATTATTCTCACCTATATATTACTAATTATAAGATATATTACTAAATTATGTCAGAATTCGTTTTCCTCTTTGAACAGAAACATCCTAGAAATGACGCCGCTTACATTCTTTCCATCCACAAAGTGAAGGTAATTTTTGTTTGAATAAAACTGAAGTCATAAATAATATGTGTAAACATAATACAGTATTAATTTATTATGACGTTTATTTGTCTCTTGATGATGACTTTATTGGCGTAGCTTGCTTTAATTGAACACATCTTCTGTTGCTTGATGATGCGTTGTTTTTCTGAACAAGCGAAACACGAACCTCCGCGCAGGAGGTCCAAAATTAGTTTTTTTTCTCCAACAAATCATGTTCACATAACATTTCACGTACTGGATTAGTTGCTTTATGTTATTTATGTTAACAGATAAAAACACGGCTAAATCTTGAAGTCTGTTAATTCAGGAGTCAGTTAATCACATTTTGACCTCACTGGTGATGTAGAACAGTCGTGTTGCCCTGGGAGACGGAAACATTTAATGGTCCTGATGCTGTAATAGAGTTTTACCCCTCTCTAGAGTTGATTTTATCCCTCACTGACTGATGTTCTGTGGAGTTTGACCCAAGCATGGACCAACAAGAGCCTGGATGTGATGCAGAACAACTCAAGCATATAGAAAATAATGTAGCAGATACATCTAAAGGTAAAATACAGCAAAACGTATAAAACCATTTTTATTTATTTATATATTCAGTAAGACTTTTGGCATGCATGGGTCTCTGGAATATTTGATTACTTTTTGTATTTTGCAAGCTTCACATCTCTCCTATGTGTCTCCTCCTCAGATCAATGTTTGATGTTTATTTATTTGTATACAAATATGATGTACAGTCAGTCTTTACTGCAAAATAACCTAAGACAGGGTGGTCTCTAAAGAGTTTATTTTGTGATAAGCTGACAATAACATCCCCCTAATATAATGTATGAATTTTATGCCTTGTTTTACAGCTTTGACAGCTTACAGATAATAAGACGTTTATTATTTTCTTTCAGATATAGCTTTGTCTAAGGCTAAGGGGACAGATATGTCTGTACATCCTAGAAGCAAGAAAAGTGTAACCAAAAAGTTGCAAGCATCAACAAAAAAGGGGAAAAAATGTACTACCGTTAGCCAAGAAAACCCTTTATCTAAAGGTAAATATGATTGTTAAGAGATGTTGTCATTAAAAAGGTCCCAGGTCTGACTTCATCTTTCTGTTTAGTGGGACATGTTGCAGAGGGCACCGAACACATGTTTCGCACCCACATCTGCTCTGAATGCAGACGCTGCTTCAAGACGCGCTCCCACTTGATAGAACACATGCGTATTCACTTTCCCGACCCCAGTCTGCAGTGTCCAACCTGCAAACACTATTTCACCAGCAAGAGTAAGCTACGCATCCACATGCTAAGAGAGACGGGACAGAAACTGCACCGCTGTCATCTATGTGAGTATGGAGCGGTGGAACGCAACTCTCTGCGACGACATCTTACCAGCGTGCATGGGCATCAAGAAGATGATGCTCCCAATGGAGAGCTGTTTAAGTGTCCTACTTGCCACAAGACTTTTGGTCAGAGTCAGGCATTAAAGAGCCATATGAAGTCTCACAATAAGACACAAAACGGACAGCCGATGCTTTGCTTCCATAAAGGCTGCTCATTTCAGTGTACAGAAAAGAAGCAGCTTCAAAAGCATGCGTTAGATGCTCACCAAATTGAGGCAGTCGAGTGCCGTCATCATGCCTGCGCCGCCTTCTTCGGGAGCCTAGAAGACATGGAGAAACATTTGCGCATACATCAGGCTTATCACTGCCCCCATTGCGAGTTCTCATGCTCGAATAAGAGCCTTTTTCAGCAGCACAAAAGACAAGGGCATCCAGGGAATGAAGAACTGAACTGTAGCTTCTGCCCTTTCTCAACCCTCAACCCTGTTGAGTTCGATCAACATGTTGGTCACTTTCATGCCAGTGAGAAAACACACCACTGCTCGCAGTGCAACTTTATAACAGCTCACAAAAGAGTCCTGAAAAGGCACATGCTGATGCATACTGGTAAGATATTGTTCAACTTAGTTATAATTCACTCTGGAATTAATGTTAGGTCATCATCTTGTCATTTCATCTATGCATTGCATTGCATCTGATTGGTTTATATGTCTCTAAAAATCCTTTAAAAACAACAAAAGTTGTCCAACCTGTGTGATATATTTCAAATATTGTGAAAAAAACATATAACATATGTGATAACATTTGCATTTACAGGTGAAAAGCCCCACAAATGTACACTATGTGACTTTAGATGTCGTGATGAGACATACCTTTCAAAGCACATGTTGACGCACTCTAATGACAAACAGCACATGTGCTCCGAATGTGGATATGTTACCAAATGGAAGCACTACCTTAGTGTCCACATGCGTAAACACGCAGGAGATCTAAGGTATGTTCCTTGACTGAAATGAAAAATATCCTAATACAAAGAAACACGTTTGTAAACTCACCTGCCTCTCTTCTCTCTCAGGTACAAATGTAATCAGTGTCCATACCGTTGCCATCGCATTGACCAGCTGAACAGCCATAAACTCCGTCACCAGGAAAAATTCTTGATCTGTGAGGTGTGTGCATACTCCTGCAAGAGAAAGGCTGAACTGCGCAGCCATATGCAGCTCAAGCACTCAACAAATGCAGATCCACAACCTCCTGTTTACCAGTGCAAGTTTTGCCCTTACACAACAAAGTACCGGCAAGCCCTGCATAGCCATGAGAACTGCAGGCACACCCGGACACGCATGTTTTGCTGCGCACTCTGCTGCTACACCACATTTAGCAACACCAGCCTGTTCCTGCACAAAAAGAAATCCCATGGATATGTGCCTGGAGATGTGGGATGGCTTGAGAAATATGCAGAGAAAGAAAAAGAGCAAAGCTCTGCAGATTTGACGCACACCTTTTTCTCAAAAAGCACAATACATCAGACTTCAAATTCAGAATATAGAGAAGAAACCGTTAATACAAAGGAGTCTAATAGGACAGTGAATGATTCAAAAGACATGTCTGTAAATGAGAATGAGAATGAAGCAATAGCAGCCACTATTGGAGGACCTGAGGAAATAACTTTAGTACAGCAGGCTAGTCTTGATATCGAGTCTGCAAGAGCAGAAGCAAGTAATCTTTCTGAAAGGCATCCAGCTGATGAAGAACAGTGTGAATCCCCACTTTTTGCTTCCCAAAACAGCCAGAGTTGCACACAAATGATCCTTGCAGAGACAGTAAATATACATGACACCTCATTTGATTTTGAATCTCACACATTGCATTCAGTCCACCAGAATTTCCCACAACCATCAGCTGATGATAACGATGATGATGATGATAATGCAGCTTACTGTGAAGATCAAAGTGACTATGAAGACCTGTCACCTGTGACAGAAACTGAAAGGAGCACGGAGGGTCTCCAGCAGGAGAAATCTATAGAGGCCTCAGCTTCTGAGACTCGTTTGCAAGTCATGAGAAAACAGGATAAAAACCAAGCTGAAGCCCTTGTTCTAGAGGGCAGGGTGCAAATGCTTGTTGTCCAGACAAGGGGCAATATGTATCGGTGTAGCCGCTGCTCCTATGTGACCAGAAAGCAGGCAGCTTTAATCCGGCACTGCAAGTCATCCTGCCAGGTCATGAAGGCAGGACTACGCTGCCAGGACTGTGGCATGCAGTTTAAACAGCAGCGCTCTTTAAACACCCACCTACGGAAGTGCCGGTCACTTCAGAGGCACAGAAAGAAGTTTGATTTTGCTAGCACTGTCGGTACATCAGGGAGTTGTGTTGGTAGTTCAGGGAGTGATGCATCTATACATGCAACTCTTAAATCAGGATCCCTCACAATGCATCCTGAACCTGAACCTCCTACCATAACTGCTGTAGGAAATGAGACTGAATCACTGACAAAGACAACCAAAGGAGGGCAGGCACCTGTCGAGAGTAGAAAAAAACTAGCAGAAGAGGATTTAGTAAACAATGAGATCTCTGGGCATAACAGAGATGATGGTAGGTATACTTGCAGAAAATGTCCTTTCTCATCGGTTAGGAAAGTCACTATAGATCGCCATTGTGCAACATGCAGAGGAGACGCCCATGAGGTACATTTGGCTGAAACAGGAGAGCAGTTTGAGCAAGAGGATAATCCTAGTGACTCAGATCACGATCAGGAGGAAGATGGGACAGTTGACTCCGAAAGAGATTCTGTAGAAGAAGAGAGACCTCAAGACCCCAAACCTCGATTCTCATGTCCTAACTGTCCTTTTCTCTGCCACCAAAAAAGAGCTCTAACAAGTCATCAGATAAAGGGCTGTTTAAAACCAGGTGAAACACAGTGTTCACAGTGTTCATTTGTTGCCAAATCAGAAAAATCTCTCAACCATCATATGCTAGGTCACAAGAAAGACAAGAAGGTTACTAGAGGTAAAATATCCCAAAACCTGCAGTGCAATCTTTGCTCCTTCACCTGCAAGCAAGAGCGTTGCCTGACACAGCATGTTGCTGTGAAGCACGAGGGAGTTCGTCCTCACCAGTGCCGCTTCTGTTCATTTAGCACAATCCGTCGGTACCGTTTGGAGGCCCACGAGTCTATGCACACAGGTGTTGGGAGGCATAGCTGTGAACTCTGTGGCCAAACTTTCGGCACCACATCCAGACTACGATTGCACCATCAACGCATTCATGACAAACAAGCAACACACTTCTGTTCACTTTGTGACTACAGAGCTTACAACCTCAATGACATTAACAGACACAACTTAAGCTGCCACACTGGTGATCTTAGCTACCATTGCAGCCAATGCAATGCACGTTTCAGTTCAGAAGTTGCCTTGAGGCAGCACTCCAACCGAGCACATCCAGATGCGAACAGCTCATCTTGCACCCAGTGTAGCTTCACCTGCAGCTGCCAAGCTGCTCTCAAAGCACATATGCAGCTTGAACATTCAGAAATCAAGGCGAAAGATCCACAAAATGGTACAGAAAAACAAAGCAAGATATCCATCACCCATCAATGCTTGGTTTGTTCCTTCAGCACCCATAAAAAACTCCTGCTGGTCCAGCACATGTTAGATGAGCATGAAGATGGACCAGCAGAGGAGAAAACTCTAAAATGTAATGTCTGTGGTTTCTCTTGCACTCACCAAGTGGTGTTTGACCAACATGTGCGGTCACATGGAGGAACCTGCCTCTTTAAGTGCACCGAGTGTGAGTTTTCCACCAGGAACAAACAGAAGATCACATGGCACATTCGAATCCATACTGGAGAGAAACCTTACCGTTGCGAGAAGTGCAATTATGCATGTGCTGATCCTTCAAGGCTGAAGGTATGAAGAGCTATATTGATTGAAGGTTTGGGTATTTGGTTTCAGATGTCCAGTTCTGTTGGTGCTTACAATTAAATTGATCTCTTTATTTTAGTATCATATGAGGATTCATATGGAGGAACGCAAGTATCTCTGCCCAGAATGTGGCTACAAATGCAAATGGGTCAACCAGCTGAAGTATCACATGACAAAACATACAGGTGTGTGCTATATAGTCTTACGCTAAATGTAGAGTTCCTTCACACCTTGATGTTTATCCTTCTTTCCAACAGGTGCTAAACCGCATGCATGTGAGGACTGCGAGTACCGCACCAACCGTGCCGACGCACTGCGCATCCACCGGGAGACACGCCACAGGGACGTGCGTTCCTTTATATGTGAGAAATGCGGAAAGGCTTTTAAGACACGCTTCCTCCTCAAAACACATCAGAAAAAGCACAGCGAGGAGCGACCTTATGTGTGCTCCATATGCCAAAGGGCGTTCCGCTGGCCTGCGGGCCTCCGCCATCATTACCTGTCCCACACCAACCAGCTGCCATTTTATTGCCTCCACTGTGCATATCGAGCCAAACAGAAATTTCAGGTTGTGAAGCACCTTCAGAGACATCACCCAGACTTGCCTGACCAAGACGGTGTGGGTAAAGACCAAGAGGCCTCTAGTATGGGTACACAAAAGACCTGGATTAGGGAAGAACAACAAAGACAAGAAAATGCGGGGGACATGTAGCTGTCTTTCTGTAAGCATCCAATTGACAATTCTTCCTTTTATGAAAGTATTAAATATAATCATAACCCTCATGCAAACCACAATGAATAAACATTTTTACAATATCTTTATTTCTGTTGTTATTGTTTATTCCTTTAAATGGCATTTACCAAAGATAAAAACAATATTTACTAGGATAAGTACATACATAATGACAATGTGTAGTTATTTAATTAAAACACTTGCTTTGGGGTTATTTATAAATGCTACCATGCTACATTACATTAATGTGGATAATGTACAGCATTAAGGATACATATTCTGCCCTGAATGTATAACCTTGCATTGGATTTTTTGGGTTAACAGTACACTTAGTATTGCATAGATAACTACTAAAAATACATTTCTGCACCATACTTGGAGTTCTATTTTGACAACAAGGCACTACTAACATCATGCAAATAATATAGAGGTGCTCTTAAAAAATATTGCTAGTTGCTATACTAATAATGCTATGGATTGCTCAAGTGATTGCCAGCATTTGTTCAAGTATTGTTTAAGCAAAGCACAAGATGTTTTCTTTACCTTTTTACAGCAAACTACAGATTTGTCTAGGAAATGTTTAGGTATTTTAAATAAAACTAATAGAATTGTGAAGACCTAGAATTACAGCTCGCTGATTTTGATATGAACAAAGATGGAGGATGGATGGATACTTGTTCCGTCTTTGGACAACAGATGCACATGACGATATCCTGTAAAAAGAAGTTTTCTTTTATTTGCAAGAAAGCCACATTAATTTTCAGTGATTTTAGAGAATAGGCCTAAAGACACTGGGATATACTAGTAATGTATTGTGTTTCAACTTGTTATCTTTAAAAAAAACATAGAGAAAGTGCTGGTTTATTGATGAATGATTTCTCTCTGGAAACATTTACACACAGGCTGTGCTTGCATGGATAATGAATAAGAGTTTTTTCAAATTTATATATTATGATAGACATACCTGGCTGAATACAGGAAAAAGGTATAGTGTATTGCCCTATGAAGTCATTCCATGATGCTTTATCATAGTCTTCAACTACAAAACGCACCAGTGCCACCTCAGGGGTGTGGATTGTGAACTGTAAGGATTCATTCCAACGTGGGTTAAACCCTGTGAAGATGGAAACAGGAGGACATAAATAGGATTCCTGTGATGAAACTTAACAGGTTATGTCTGTTTCCACATTACTGAAGTAACAAACACATAATGTATCATGCAAAATTTCCATTAGTCTCTTTTCAAGTAGTTTGGCAACACTTCAGTCCATTTAATTTTCATTTCCTCACCATTGTTGTCAATGTATTTGGTCTCCTGTTTGGCTTGATCCAAAGGAACGCCATAAATTTCCACCCTTACCAGAGGGTCTACAATGGACCAATCTTTTTGCTTTACTTTAGGGAGCTGTTGTCCACTAATAACCTAAAAAAAGAGATGAAAACAGAAAGAATGAACAAAAGTAATCTTGCAGAGGAAACACAAGTATTGTTCAATACCTTAACATAAAAATGTAGGGGTTGGTAATCATCACGTTCTTCAGGATTTTCAGGATCAAAGAGTCTCTCTTTTTTGCGAAGGAGCTCAGGTTTTAGGATGTAGCCACTGCAGCCATTCTGAGTAAACAACCCATCATTGAGATCCATTTCCATCCCCGCTGTTTGGAAGTTTAATGCCACTATGAATCAGAAACACATTAAAGTAAATACTGTACACCGGCCACTTTACAACACATTAACTGTGTTTCCCTGTTCCTCTTTACATAGAGTGGTTTCAAGTCTGCCATTCTCACATTCTTCCTCTTTGTAGTACTGGGATAATGGTGTGTAATACAATATCTACCATACTAACCAATCTGGCATCCCATGTTCCACATGTCTACTGGACAGTAATTTGATGAATCTGTCCTCATTCCACTTGGATACACTCTTGTCAGCTGCCTTGTGTTATGGAGCACAAATTCTGAACCTGACAGACAAAAAAATGTAATTCCTAATACATAATAGTAAAATGAATTATCAGCTTTAAAACAAAGCATTTATACAGAAAGGAAAAAGAACAAAGATGCTTAAATAATCAATCAGATTTGTAATAATAGGAGGCTAAATATATCCAAACTATCCTTTTAAAAATAATTTCTAACCTGCTTCCTTTGAATATTTACGGGCTTTCGACTCAGAGAACGATGACATCTCATCAGGCTTAGCAGAGGTGCGGGAATTCTCAAAGCTGTGGAAATGCACACTCTTACAGAACATCAGGTCTGAAAGCTCCTTGCATAGATTTTGCTTGGATTTCTATATGGGGCAAAAGCAAACAATTATAAACAATGTTGAACAAAATGGCTGGAAAGCACTGACAGGCCTTTTTCTCAGTTTCTCCATTCTTCCACTGGTACCTTGCCATTTGTTGGTAGACTCTCAGTTACTGGACTGTCTTTACTCATTTCTGCAGCCTCATCTTCATCACTGACTTCACCTGTGGGGTTCTCTGACTCATTTTCAATCTTCTTCCCTTTTAACAGGATTTTCCTTTTAAGTGCCTGAAAGAAATGACCCAACAAATAGACTTGTTTCACATTCCTAATAATATATTATTAAATAAAATATGTAGACACTCAGGTCTGAAGCTATTTAGCATTTTTCTCATTTATATAAATGCATATAAAAATCAATAAAAGTAGCATCCAGTACCATAACCATAAGACAATAGAATATTTAAGATCCATGGCAGTCTTCCATGTTTTTCCAAAAAGAAGTCATTAAGAGCAGATAAGTTAAGTGCACTAAACAGCTGACCTCTGGGGATGGCAGTTCACTGGAGACTCCATCTACTGTGTTTGTGAGAAGCATATCACCCAGAATGTCTCTGAAATATCGAGCCATCACTTCCTGTTGATCTATGCTGCAGTGGTTTTCAATGGACACAATGAGCGGATACTCAGATGACTAAAAGTAGGATAAGATGTAGGATTAGTATACCTGGAAATAGATTATTACGTATCTGTGCAAATAATTAATATTTACATTAACAGCAATATTTTATAACATTAATAGACATGAACATCAATAATGCAAAAGTAAATAATTATTAATAGATATTCATATTAATATTGATATATGAAATATAGATCACCTTGAAGGCATACTTTGCTATACTAGTGATCACATCTTTGAGGAGAATTTTAGATGTCAGTGTATGTCCATGATAAACTACCGGCTCCCCATTCGATCCGTTCCAGCAGTCCACCTCTACACACCTGCAGCCTCGCTTCAGTGCCCTTCAGAGGTTCACAACACAGATAACAAAGCGTAATGCATTCAACTAGGCCAGAGTTGCCCAAACCAGTACCCGCAGGTGAAAGTTGGCCTGGCTGTGATGACCTTTGATTTGATTAATTCCACAAGAGGAGATTTTGTTAAAAAAAAAAAAATGAATGTAACATTTGGGAATCTCAGAGCTAGGTGGATTTAATTTCTATTATTAAACGCAAATAGGCCTATTGTTATTACATGTACAAGAGATGTTACTGCTTACATGCTCATAAAACCCTTTTCCGCAAAAGATATCATTAAAGATATGTGAACACATGGCTGTATTAGAATAAACCGGCAGAACTCACTGGATGTAGGCCTCTATGCTGCTTGGTCCTTTTAGCTGGTCCTCCATCAGATAAGTGTTGTGTGATGAGGAGATGTAATAGTGGGCAAGAGGCTGGCTCATGTCCTGATAAAGGTCCTGCCGCTCTGGGCTGAAGATGGATCCCTCAGGAGATGTCAGGTACATTAGGAACCCATCGACTGACATCACGTGATTCATTCTGGCTGTACCATTAGACAAAATGAAGCATCTGTTCAATCTTCAATCATTACTCATGAGTAAAGGACCACTTCACTGTTGCCCATGCAGCAATCTAGATTAAGTGCTCAACTACTTCATTATTAAAAGAGCACAAAAACAGACAAACAAATAATAATTCAATCACATTTTTTAACCCTCAACTATTTTATTTAAAGCCTAGGGGTCTTCAACAGGGAGTACATGATCCCTAGAGGGTCGTAGTAAACAAAAAAAAAAACTAAAAAACTAAAGAGTGTAGTATAGTTGTTGATAAAGGATTATTACCTGTGTCTGAAGGCTCATAGCGTTCGATCAGCTGAAGGGCATGTTCATAACTGCCCTCTCCCTCTAGCTGCTCCTCTCTCAGGAACTCCTCCAGATCACACTGGGATAGACTCTGTCCATCACTGGAATAATCCTGGAATAAATCCAGCACCTCTGTTCTCTCAGTAAGCATTTTATAAAACTCCACAAACTCCTGACCCTCCAGGGTTCCTGACTCAGACTTATCTGCCATCTGTGAGAAAACGTTAACAAATGACAAAGAAGCACGACACGGTGAGCATTTATGATCCAAAATTACACAGGTCATTCATAATTACCATAAAAAGACAGGCCGCATGTTCGTCATTCATGTCCACGTTCATCATTTTCAGTAATTTTTTTGCCTCCTTAAAATTAATTCTTCCATCCTTGTTTAGATCTGCTTTCAAAAACCAGTCTGAGATCCAGCTGAGTGGAATGGTTTAGGCTGATAATTGAAGTTGATAGCTAGACTTCATTAACCTATCAATCTATCCATTTATCTATCTATATATCACTCCGTTCTACTGTTCTTCCATGCATCTATTAATTCTTCCATCCATTCACCTGTTCAACCATTAATATTTTAACACATATTTCTAAAAAAGCTACTTCAAAGGGAGCAGAAATGAAGATTTTTTCAACAAGGATACTGGTCAAGTTTGGTGCTCTCATCCATGTTCTCCATGTTCTCCATGAGGGCTCTGATGCCCTGAATCCAGGCCTGAGCTTCCTTTGCTGTTTCAGCCACCAAGTCCAGGTTTCCTTTACGCCCGCGAAACACCAAAGTGAAACAGCGGTCCGCTGGAAACTCCTCTGCCACACCGAGGAGCGCCTCAGACTGATGTCCCTCACGAACAGCTTCCACATCACTAATGGAGACTGAAAAAAGCAGACAATATAAGCTTTTGTTTAGAGCACTTCTGCTTACAGTTTAAAAAAAATGTGAACTAGTGCTTGAAAGGATAAGCTTCATTCTTCTTCTTCTTCTTGCTTTCTATTGTTCAGAGGTACGCAAACAAGCTCTGGACTTCCAACTACTGTAATAATATGTTTTGGCAGTCCATACATATTTTAGCTCATCTTCAATCAATTCTACACATGTTTATGACTAGACCTGAACTAACATGACTACTGAGGAATTTAAACCAAAACATCAACTCAATAAGGGCGTACAGGTGGAATAAGAGTTTATTGCCCAGCTGGATTTATATGCAATTGTCCTGCAGTCCTCCTGAAGTTTGTAGTGCCGCTGGCGCTTCCACATGCGAGACTTCACTTTGCGCAGAAACATGCCTGCCTTCATGGCTTCAAGGTTTTGATGACCCTGTTCACCTGCTAGAAAATGAGAAATGGGCTTTTGCAATATTCAGAAAGATCAAGCTTATTTTAAACACACACACACACACACACACACAGGATAACTTACATGTTTGAGGTGATTCCATTTTGTAATAGTTCACCTTTTCTGCAGACACAAATGAACATTAATGTATCACCATCTCACCTAATTCTTAGTCTATAAATGTTAAAGACCTGGTGCTAATGCGTGTGTTTTGAAGTAGTGATAGTAGCTTCTTCAAGGGAAGCTGTCACCATACAGGAAGTTTGGATGATTGTGAATTGGTACTGTAGTACTGTATCATGTTACCGACAATTGTACGTGTGAAAGAATTCAGATTAGGTTTGTAGTAAGAGGTATTATGATGTATTCGTATTGAGAATTTTCACTACACTCCTTATGCACTATGATAGAACAAGAGAACATAATATTTTTGTCAGTAAATCACAGACATGCTAAATAAAATCTAGAAATAGGCTAATTGCATAACCTAGCCTATTTTACATTTGGGAGACAACTTTCTAGCTAATTTCCCCAAAGGAAAAACATGTTAGTTCAGGCAGAAGTAAAGCAGTGCATTCAGCCGAGTCATGAGTCATGGCTAAATATGTCTTTGAGATCCACACGCTCCTCTGCTGGCATCATCATTATGTTCTGTTATATCCCAAGTGGATAAAACAGAATCTAATTTTGCTCTTTCCTGCAATTATTCTGCATTAAATTAATGGATATTGTATAGCATTACCAGACTTCACTTCGATTTGAACCCTAAATCAGGCCATTAGCCAGGTATTTTTGTGCCTTTACTCAATCCTAAAATACTGCGGCAGCAAAGTCTTTGAGCAAATGAAAATCATACTATGCTCTGACGTGAGCCCCTAATAACAGTAAATGCTGACAAAGTAATGTTGTAAACACACAGCAAAGAGAGGTCTGCAGACAGCTAAAGCAAATACTGTGGAGTGACACAGAAAAAGAGGCTCAAGAAAACTTACCGGATTAAAGGATGTCTGATAAACTGACATCTGGTGGAACTGAAAGCTACTCGGGGAGGATGGGCTATGTCTGTGGCTACTGCGTGTGAAGGGCTTTGAAAACAGAGCTGCAGTCCAGGCTCCTTCCACTGTGATGCATAGCCAGCCTCCTTCTTACGCCCCTTCCTCTGCCTCATTCCTTCCCCCTTTTCCACTCCCACTTTTCCTTTTTTTTCCTGCCTTATTAGGTGCAATAGTCTGTGTGTTTGCTCCTGCATAAATCACAGCAAAATCATTATCAAAAACAATATATATTCTACATTAAATACAGAAAAAAAAGAGAAAAAGTCTACATTATGAACAATCCACAATTTTCTTTTTATTTTGCACCATATAAAATATTAAAAGTCTACATATAATATTATGCAAAAGACACAATTTGTACAATGTACATTACAATAAAAAAAACCACTGTAGAATTAGTAAGTAGACAGAATTATGCACAGCCTTAAGGGACACTCCCTTGACAGTTTATTTCTAGAATATCAGTCCTTGAATTATATGCCAGTTACTTGAATTATAAACCTATTTAGACAGTCAAGCATACTAAACCAGCAGGATAAGTTGGATATACAGAATGGTGAAGTATTTAACAAGCACAGCATATATTTACATGAATTCAAATGAGGAAAGTCACAAATACAAACAAATCATGGAAATGCTGTCAAAACCTATATATATACAATTGCTGCAAAACATTCTGGTTTTAAAACACTAAGATCATCGTCTTGACCGAACATAGCTTTAACCTCCTGAGACCCGAGAGTTTGCCTAGTGTGCATTTTATAATTGTTCTTGCTATTTGGCATAAGTAGGACCTAATAAGTATAATAACTAAAATTTGTTTTTGTACAGGAAGTAGTTTTTGC
>JAUCMS010000153.1:14642418-14674122 GCA_032357445.1 Enteromius radiatus | reverse complement strand
GTTTAGACAGCTCTTAACATTTATTTTAATCTAGGACTAGTCTTAAACCCTGTTCGGGAAACCGGCCCATAATGTTTGGCTGACTGGGTTTAAATGTAGCCTGAATTTAATGTTTACGCCCCCATTAGTTCCTCTTCCTTGTATTTAATAATAGAAGATTGTGTGATGTTGAATACTTTATAAATTGTTTGGTGTAGGAGGTTTATGCTCCTCAGAGGCGGTATAAACGGCAGGTGGATGCTGGAGAGCTGTTAGATGAAGAGTCTCGGGTTCATTCTACCTTGCTGGAGTTTGGCAGGTACTCTATCTCTTCTTTACAGGACGCAGAAATTTTGTATTCCCATCATGTCCATCTGAAAGTTACTCAAGGATTGAGGAGCTGTTTATACACTACCTTTCAACTGTTTGGGGTCAGTAGGATTTTTTTAAAGTGCCCTTATTATGGATAATGAAAGGTGCATTTATTACAGGTTGACATGCATGCAAAGTCAAAACATTTTCATTACTTATGAAACACTCACACAATACTATGCCCTCAAAGAGTAGACAAGCTTTGGGACATAATATCACATCACACAACTGGACTTTCAGATTTAAAACTTTGCAGGATGTTTTCATTCATTTAGAACTGTGTTACACACCGCATGAAAGGTCATTTTCAAAAATCCATATCAGGTGTACTCTAATGTTTCTGTGAAACATTTCTTATGCTAAGCAAAGATGCAAATATCTTATCAAACATGCAGTACAAACCTTCTAAAATAACAGTTTTTGGAAATTATGATTTTATTAGTGCTGAAATAGTTTGTCACATCATAAATGTCTTGACTGTTACTGTTGATCAGTTTAATGCATCCTTGATCAAAATTATTTATTTCTTAAAAGAAAATCGAGTGACCCCAAACTTTTGAATGTATGACAACATGTAGCTGATACACATTCAGAGTTTGAAGAAATGGCACTTTGATTTGAAAACATCTTGTTACCGAGAGTGTAGTGTTTTTGTTTAGTGTACAGGATGTGTAGTACCAATTGGGGGGGCCGGTTCTTTCATCCACCCTCTCTTCTGTTTCCTTCATCTTCACCGGCCTGTTTCCTGACATTGTATCAGCATTTCAGGGTCAAACAAAATCTCCATTAAAGGCATCTATAAACTCTGTGCTCCTGTCATCTTGTTCTTCATTTTCTTCTCTTTTTCTTTCTGTCTGTCTCTTTTATTTCACTCATTAGTCCATGCCTTCTCATATCACAGTACATGCAGTGAGTATGACTAAAGCTCAGTTTCTGGGAATGGGAGTGACGCAGATCAACTATTGGTTGGCTTTGCATCAACTGCATTAATGTTTTTACTTTAGCATCTGCCCTACTGCTGTTTTTCACAAATTGCATCTACATGTATTGTTTGTGTGTAATTTGTGGTGCGTTGTGGCTGTATTGTGATGTGTTTTGAAACCGACTCTTGCAATGAGCTGCATTTTGTTTGTAGTGTGAGCATGAATCATTTCAAATTCCTTCTTTTCTGTTTTTTTTGTCTTCTAGGCGCTATGGTTTCAGCAAACAGTCTAAAGCTGGCACTGTGAGTATGACTAAAACATCATATAAATAGTCCAGTCCGAGAAGGTTACTTTAAATGGATAGTCCATGGAAAATGGATAAACTTTAAAAAGTAATGGAAATGTGTATATAGTGCATATTTTTGCTAGTTCAAGTTCAGTTTGCTAGAATTGACTAGAAGTTGTTCTTTGTGAGTGCAATCTTTATAAATACATTTTTACAAATATGCATCTTAAAAAAGTGGAAAAGTAATGGGAATATTTTGGTAATATGTTGATCCAAGACCTCAGCAGCTTCTGGTAAATTTTATCATTAAATTAAATCATTATTCTGCTCTGTACTTCAAAAGTAGTTGTGCAAGCAGTAAGCTTGATTCAAAATGTTGCAGTTTTCAGTTCTACTGACAAATCAGCAAAAACATTTTTTGTATGCACTGACCTTAGAACTTTCCCTGTGGTGTCCATCTGGGTTTAATAGATCACAGATGGACAGTAGGGCTTGGCACTGACCTTTCTTGCATTTGATTGGTTGTTAGTTTGATCATGTGATCATGTTTCTAACAGGCAGTGGAGCAGAAGCAGGTGTTGGCTCAGGGCACACAGGGTGTGCCTCCAGGAATGGCCCAGGTGTCTGAAGAAGAGGACCTGCAGGCAGCAGAGGAGGTCAGTTAGGTTCATATGAAACAACGTTTTTCTTAATCAGCCACTCTTTATCTGATCAAAGTCAATGTTCCATTAACC
The DNA here is from genome assembly GCA_032357445.1 of Enteromius radiatus. Classification (NCBI taxonomy): domain Eukaryota; kingdom Metazoa; phylum Chordata; class Actinopteri; order Cypriniformes; family Cyprinidae; genus Enteromius; species Enteromius radiatus. The sequence goes on along the minus strand of JAUCMS010000153.1, from coordinate 14,671,828 downwards.
AATCTGGATGCCTTGTTTTACAGCTCAGAATCAAAGCCTTGATGACTGGAATGGCTGCCATGGCAACAGAGGAGGTACATTTCTAAACACTGAAAACACAAAAGAGTTTAAAGGGATAGTTCACCTAAAAGTTCAAATTCTAACTCGCCCTCATGTACTGTATTTCAGACTGTTATGACCATAGATATACATTTTGGTCCGCCATATTGTAGTGGTCTTGATTTGACGTCATTCACCATATAATCACTGAATATTCAAAAGATGCCACAAACCTGCAGAGAACGGCTCTGTGCGAAGCTACAGTATAGTAAATGATGTCAAGTTCACCGTTCCTCTACTTGACTGGAGTGGTCCAATGGGGCGCCTATACATATCTATGGTTATAACTTCCTTTCTTCGGTGGAACATAAAATATTATTTTGAGAAATAACTCAAATATTATTTGTGTGTGTGTGTGTGTGTGTGTGTTTTAGGGGAAGCTGTCAGCCAGCACAGTGGGGCAGATTGTTGGACTGCAGTCTGAGGAGATCAAGCAGATTGCCACTGAATATGCAGAGAAGGTGAACAGTGATAAAAATTAACTTCTAGGAAACGGTCCCTTTATTTTTACACCAAGAACAATGACTTGAGCCCAGGAAAACAGTTTTGTAATTTGTATGTTCTCATACATTATAAGTTGTATGGGGTATTCTAATCTTCTACATTTATGTGTGATTGCAAAGACGGAGCGTTCTGTGGAGGATCGGCCAGAAAGGTTTGGACCTGTGCAGCAACACAGGCGTCAACTGGCGTCACTCAACAAACAAATCACTCAAAAGACAAAAGAGCTTGAAGAGGTAATACCACATTCATACACATACCTCACATTACAGTTTGTGAAAAGCTGATTTCACAGTCATTGATTCTTCCGTTTGCTTATATCTTCGTTGTTTCTTGATTTATTCAGCTGCAATCTAAACAGCAGGAAGCTAGAATGGCATGTGAGGATGCTAAAATCAAACTAGCTGAGGTGAGAGAATTAGGCACCGTCGTATACTGACAGATAACTGGTTGACTTGGACCATTAATATGTGGTGGGGTTTTTTAGGCCACAGCACAGACTGAAAAGCTGGAGAAAGAGCTGAACTCATTGGAGGACGTGGAGTCTCAGGCAGATTCTGGGTAAGCAAACAGAACAGCTAGAATTATCTAAACTACAGTTTCATTGTGTCAATCATGTCTACACACTGCCTCAGAAACGTTTATCCGTCATAAAAAATTCCGATCCGGTTCGATTTTCAGCATTTTTGCATCTGTAGAAAGCATTTTGATAGGTAAGAATGATGAATACGAAAAACGCATATGAAAATTTCTCTTCTTATGTCCTCATGGGATGTTAAACTAGCCAGAATTAGCAGTATGCTGTTTTATGAATACTTTGAATTTGGACATGCTACACTTTTTGTGTAATTGATGGCAGCCATGTTTTTCAGTTCAACTACTAAACCAATGCAAAATCTGCATGGGAAAATCTTTTGCCCTCTAAAATATCCTGGATTGTGTGGATTCCTGTTGAAACGACTGCATTTGTCTGCGAAGTTCACTGAACAACAGTAAACATGGGTCAAATAGTTCAGTATACTGTACTTAGAAGTGGATTATTTACTGCTTGTGTATGTTATGCTTATTAGAGCATTGTGCCATCAGCTTAGCATCACACTAACACCAATCAGATTAGAAAAATTAAAGCCAAACAGCATGATAGCATTCTTAGGAAGGATGCGTTGTACTGAAGTATTGTTTTTATTTTTCAGGTTACTGGAGAAGCTTCGTGCTTTGGTGGCCATGAATGAAAACCTCAAACATCAAGAGCAAACGTTCCGCTCTCACTGTCGCGTATGTCAACATGCCTACCCTGTTGTTGCAAGACTTTGGTTTGTCATTAGTGTTGAAGATATGAATATATCATTAACAGTTATGTGTGTATAGGAGGAAATGACCCGTCTGCAGCAGAACATTGAAGAGTTGAAGCTGGAGTATGGAGAAGAAGGAGATGAGAAGAAGGTGCCACAGTCATCCTAACTGAAATGAAACTTCATAAGTGACTGATTTGGAATGCTCTTCATAGACAGCAATCATTTTTGGTGTTAGGATGCTGTTATGAAATATTGGACAAAACCCCACAAAGATTAATTAGATATAGCTTTTTCCTTCACTCTGTCACTTTATCCGTTATCATGGTTAAGTTTTTTTCTCTTACCTCTTTCAGTTGCCATATTTCTTGTGTGCAGTGCTGCCTTAGTAATTTGACCAAAAGAGCATACCTTTTCGAAACAGTCATCCTAGTGGGAATGTGCCATTGTAGCAGACTTACCCTCTGCATGTGTGTTTTGTAGGAGATGAATATGTTGATTGATCAGCAGTACGCTGCAGACAGAGAAAAGCTGCAGAAGATCCGTCTGCTTATGGTAAATCAAGATCAACTGAATTGATGGGTTTTACGCCGTAGATTAATAAAGAGGTTCTTCATTCTCATTGTTTTACTCTGCTGCCCCTGCAGGCTCGGAGAAACCGTGAGATTGCAATCCTGCAGAGAAAGATTGATGAGGTTCCCAGCAGAGCTGAGCTGACCCAGTATCAGAAACGCTTCATTGAGCTGTACAGCCAAGGTGTGTGTGGTTTAATATTTTTGACCTCAGAATTTTTAAATAAAATATAAAGTTCTTCTGCTTAAACGCCAATTTATGCCAGTTGACCTCAAGCTCAGAATGAGATCTGATTATGTGGAATATAAACAGATGTTGTATCGCATTACAAAAGAAATAGTCTCTCACTGCTTTTATTACTGTACAGCTTTAGGATGTTGCTTAGAAAATAGATCCAACTAAACGAGCTGAAATCAAAGCTGTGGCTTTTTAGGGCACTCTTTAATTGTTCATTTGGTGTTTTTCAGTCTCTGCAACACACAAAGAGACAAAACAGTTCTTCACGCTCTACAACACACTAGATGACAAGAAGGTTTACCTGGAGAAAGAGGTATCCGCTTTGTTATCTGTGCTATTGGGAAGCAGTTTTCTTGTGTGTGTGTGTATAAATATGAAAAGAATGTGCAGTAAAATTGAATTCCTGTCTTTTCTTTCATAGGTCAATCTCCTGAACTCCATACATGATCATTTCCAGCAGTGAGTTTCCAAGAAAAACTCCAGGATCCATATTCATATTTCTGAATATTACAGGAAGACAGAGTTGAATGTAACGTGTGTTTGTGTGTTTTTAGAGCCATGGCTTCATCAGGAAGTAAAGAACAGTTTCTCAGACAAATGGAGCAAATTGTGGAAGGAATCAAACAGAGTCGCATAAAAGTACAAAACCATCGAGGAAATATGCTAATGTTAATTAATTTAGTCCATTTTGCATATGTGTTAGGATTTACCCGATCGGACAGGAACATGAATTGCATTAGTGTGTATTTTTAATGTGTGTTTGTGTACTTAAAGATGGAAAAGAAAAGACAGGAGAATAAGATGCGCAGAGATCAGCTGAATGATGAGTACTTGGAGCTGCTGGATAAACAGAGGCTCTACTTTAAAACTGTCAAGGACTTTAAAGAGGTAAATACTCACTAATTACTTTACGTTAATTTCTTCCCTTCTACTTCCATATAGATAATTGATATTCTGGTCTTGTCTGTTACAGGAGTGCCGCAAGAATGAGATGTTATTATCTAAACTGAGGGCAAAGGGAGCATCGTAACAGCTGGATTTTCACACGCCCCGCCTTAAATACACAACTCCCAAGCACTTCAAAATCCTCCTCACGTTCCCCATTTCACTGCATTACAGCCATCTGCTTTTAGACTGAAACAGTATGTTTCAGTATGTTTGCATTAGCCTAGATTCTTCTAGGTTCAGAGATGAAGCGTGTAACTTATGTACTGTTAAACTGGAAATGTTTTGTGCCTTGATGTCACCTTATTTAAATCCATAATGTATATAACACAAATTCCCTTACTAATCGCCTGTTTTTGTATCATGATCGTATAAATCTGCTGTCATAAGATCAAAACACATTAAAGGAGAAATGAACTACCTGCTGATTGTGGTTTCAGACTAGCCAGGAGTCATGTGATACACTAATGGTAAAAACAACCTGCCATCTCACACACACTCTTTAGTTCAGACTGCCTTAGACCTGTATATAATATTAAATGAAATGTGCAATTCTTGTGCACATTTTAAAGATGGCAGCCTTATGGCTCCTAGGACTGTGCAACATATAGAATATTTACAACATATTTTAAAAAAAACACTGAATAGAAAACGAACCAACCTCATGACTGTTATATTAATGTGCTGCTTTTTATTTTACCAGATGTTTTCTTGGAAAGAAAAAATCTTATGTATAATATGTGACCCTCGACCACAAAACCAGTAATAAGTTGCACAGGTGTCTTTGTAGCAATAGCCAAAAATTACCTGTATGGGTCAAAATGAAAGATTTTTTGTTTATGCCAAAAATCATTCAGATATTAGGTGAACATCATGTTCCATGTAGATATCCTGTAAATGTCAAAATGTATTCTTTAATTTGTAAAATGCATTGCTAAGAACTTAATTTATACACATTTAAAAGATGATTTTCTCAATATTTCATAAAAAAAAAAATTATACACAAATATACTGAGATTTTCAAATAGTTTTATCTCGGCCACATTTTAACAAACCATACACCAATGGAAATTTTATTATTTATTTGATTTTCATTATCTATAAATCTCAATTTTTATTAAAGAAAATAATAATAATCAACCCTTATGTTTTTCCAGGCCAGGGTCACATATAGTTCATTGGTTATTAACTGGTTTGTCAATTCCTTTATATCTCACACATACACAATATTGTAAAATGTTTAAATAAAGCAAGCATTGCTGTGTTATATTGGTGCATAAACAAAAATGTTGAAATCTTTCTCAGAATGTTCTAATCTGTCAAACAGTATTTAAAAACAAATACATAAATGAAAATCAAAAGGCTGATCTATTAAACCCTGGTAGCCACTAAGGTTGTAGGTTCAATCTCATGTGGAGAGAGCAGACAGCATGAAGAACAATACAAGTTTCTATATTTAATGAGTTGGGCCAGAAACAATAGAAATTTCAGCATTATATAACGGCTTCTGAAAACAGATTTCTGTACAGGCATGGAATGCAGACTGATCAGAGCTCTTCTCAAACGACTGAGAACAAATTAACAAAACGACCTTGTGCAGTCTGACAGTTACTCCATATAGAGGTGCATCACAAGGAAGACTGATCTTATTCTCAGCGTGAGAACTGTCTACCATCTCCTCTCCTTTTGTTGACGTGTTTAAATATCTTGGCCTTGTGGACGTTCTTAGATTTCTGGTAGCCAAAGCCTCCGCCGCCACCTCGCTTCTGCATCTTCGCCCCTTTACTGCTGTGAACATCTGAGAGAGCAAAGGGTTAAGGAACAAACACTCAAAAATACTGATGCAGAAAACCTTAATATGAAAAAACTGTTCAGTTCAATTGTAATACTTTACAATGTTACAGTATTTTTGATCAAATAAATGCAGTCGTGGTGAGCATATTGTTGCCACCAGGTATGTACATCCATGATTATACGTCAGAAACTCAAACTATTAAGTAGTTTCGTGTCCAAGAATATTCACTGTAATACAGTGCTGAAAGGATACTGAGGTCCACAAAAGGCGGCACTTTAAACCCAAAGGACATTGCCACTTTCGGGAGGTCAAGTGTCTCTACATCATAGATTTGTTTGAGGGAATGCGAGTCGTAAGCTCTGACGTAAGATTTGTAGGCCTCCTGAGCTGATTTGTGAAGGTAGTAGTTCTTGTCTATCAGCTTCTCCAACTGCAAAGACCAATTTCAAACAGGTTAATTAAGATTCAAAGGGGTTATATTTGAAGTGAGTAACAGATTAAGTTCTATTTGACCAAATATGAAGTCTCACCTGAGATTGAATATCAGAGATTTTAGCCCAGGAGAACTCAAACTCACTCAGAGGGACCTTTAGAGGAACACAAGAGAAAAACATTAATACTATAACTCATTATATCACATTTTATCATCACTGATACATTATACTTTGTTAAATTAGATTTTATTCTTATATTTTTTATAAAATCTTATGTTTTTTAGTTTTTTTTAGATTTAGCAATTTTCTTGTGTTTGTGTCATTTTTATACTTTTAATATTTACATACAGTATTTATTCATTTTATATATGTTTAGTTAATGTGCAAAATTACACTGAGTATTTTAACTCCTTTCACGATCAAGCAAATAATGCCGACACATACTGAAAGCCAATATAAAACCATAACTATAGAGACTTCATACTTTGGCCTGTTTGAGAAATCGTAAAAAGCCGAGCTCCTCTGGTCTTAGGATCAGGAGGGCATGCCCTCTGCCATTAATACCCCGAGCTGTTCGTCCCACGCGGTGGATGTACTCCTAAATATCAACAGAAAAGTCACATATAAAAATCCAAACAAATGCATGTATCTATTATCAAAGCTGGACAATGGGGCATGTCTGCTGTACCTTTGGATCATCAGGTGGGTCGTACTGAACAATCCAGTCCACCTCTGGGATATCAAGACCACGGGCAGCCACGTCCGTACAGAGGAGAATGCCAGAGTCTGCGTTACAGAACTGGAAAAACGTTGTGGTTCTCTTCGTCTGTTTTTGCTTCCCCTGAAAGACCAGGAAAACAAGCATTCATCACACTGCTTCAACAGCACTTCCCATCTCACTTACTGTGCGTACAGCTCTGTAACTCACGTGAATGGCCATGACAGGCAGATCAATGTAATTGAGCAGCTCATAATGGAACTTCACAGACATGCAAGACGAGAAAAACACCATCAGCTTCTTCTTGCGGTTCTTCTTCAGAAACGTGAAGAGCAGCAGGAAACGTTTTTCCGAAGAACATACAACATATCCCTAAAAAACAACACAAGGTCAAACTCAAATACATTACATCACACCCACAATACATGATCAACTGGTGCTGAGACAGCTGAGCCGTTTACCTGTTCTAGTCCTTCCACGGTGGCCGTTTCTTTGTTGTCATCCACCCCCACATACAGCGGCTCCTTCTTGAGGGAGATTCGTGCAAGATCCTCCACTTTACGTGTCTGTGTTGCGGAAAACAGCATGGTCTGTCTTTTTTCTAGAAAGAAAGAGGAATATTTAAGGACGTGCAGGAACCCTGGATTAAAGAAGTGAATTCGGGTTAGTTGTTCTTACTAGGCAATAGTTTGATGATCTGTTTCAGTTCTTCCTCAAAACCAACCTCTAGAATCCTATCAGCCTCGTCAATGATCAGACACTGAAGGTTCTTAAACATGAACCCGGGTGTGTTCTGTGGAAAGAATAAGAGGTCAAGTACACTCCACAGACCCGTGTGGCAATCCTTGTAAAAGGGCTTACCTGCAGGTGATCGAGAAGTCTGCCAGGTGTAGCAACCAGGATATTAACACCATTGGCGAGTTTCTGAGCTTCAGCAGAACGGTTGCTGCCGCCCATGATCAGGCCGTATGTGTGCACATGATGAGTCATCAGCTCCTTTAGAACGCCATACGTCTGCATGGCCAACTCACGAGTGGGAGACAATATGACCACTCCAGTTCCTGAAACACACACACAGGGTCATACTTATGTGTCTGGCTGACATATCTGCAATGAATAGAGCCATATCAATCAGAGAATGCAAATGTATTTAATGTACACTCACCATTTCTGGGCATAAATTTGAGTTTATAAATAAGCTCAATGGAGGGAATCAGGAAGGCCAGAGTTTTACCACTTCCTGTTTTAGCTGCAGCCAACACATCTCTGTAGGACAACAAAAAGAGCACTAATATTAAACATTTATACAACCAATAAACAAATGTGATGATTACCGTATTACTAAACCCAGCAAAGTGTGATGCGCCGCAAACTCACCTTCCTTCCAGCAGAGGTCGTATGCTCTTGTGCTGAATCTCAGTCATGGTTTCAAAGCCCATTTCCATCACTCCCTTCAGTGTATTCTCACTGACCACTTCTGCCAAAGATGCAAATGACTTGTCCTCAAACGCACCTGAGAAAGTCACAAGTGAGGAAAACAAATAGTTACCTATTCATGTCTATGAAAAAAAGAAAACAAGTTTCTAACAAACAGATTTTCTGTTTAACGTTGAAAAACATTTCAACGTTATTTTGTCAAATAAAAGAAACTGATTTGCTTGTCTTCATCAGCTAATTGAATAAAAACCGCTTAGAAAAGATTTAACCTTTCTCATCATTTATCTTAATGGTAATAAAACATCCCTCTTTTTTGTCACTCAACTACATATAAATGTTACATTTTAAATTATTTGTCCAAAATAATTTGAAAGAAAAATGTATCAAAAGGTTCTGTATTTCAAATAAAGTAAAAACAGGTGCGCTTTATCAGAACACTTAAAAGGAGCTTCTGTAAATGTATCTTTTCTATCACTAGTAAATTGTGCATCTTAATTTTATTGTTCATATATATAAAATCAATCAAAATTGGCAAATGTATTTTTTTTTTTTAACACTAAATGGATAACTAGACAAACTAAACCAGGATCACCTTTATGACTCACAGCAGACCGTTTAACAGGTTACAGGTTATATAATAGTTACCTGTAAGACCAGAAGGAAGCTCTGGTCCATCTTCCTCACTATCATCCTCCTCCTCAGCTGAACCATCTTTGTCATCATTTCCATTTTCTAGCAACTTTTCAGGCTCTGCACATTCCTCCTGTTTCTCATCTTCTCCATCTGATGCTTCTGTCGTCTCTTTAACTTCATCCTGCTTTCTGACCTTTTTCACACCTACAGGACCAGATCTATATTATAGTGCATGTATATACAGCACAAATGTATAATTAAGCTGCATTTTTAGCAGCTATTTCTCTAGTTACCAATATTGCATTATTAAATACTCACTAGATGTTGCGCCCCCTTCACCGTCCAATTTTCTTTTCTTTTTCTTCTTCTTGGCTTTCTGTGATGTGTCGTTCTCTTCAGTGGAAATACATTGCTGCTGCTCTTCACTGATGTTTAGAGCAGAATTACCGGTCACTTCAGATTCGTCAGACACAACTTTTACCTCTGCCAGATAAGAAACAAAAAGAGCGCATTTTATCAACTCCGATATAAAGTGTACACACACGCGCGCGAGTCTGTAAACGTATAATGTCAAACCCCCATAATACAAATACTTAATAGCACATAAACAACATTACAATTACTATTTAATTTATAATATATGCATTGTTGCTAGTTAAAATACAACTGACTGAAATATAAGACTAAACTTTTTAAATGCTCCAAGCATTGTGATTATCACATGCTAGATTAGACATAACTTTGGAATTAATTCAACATCACATTCATATTTACAATTAAAGACAAAAATCACCTTCACCTTTTTCCTCTTCTTCCTTCTGAGCTCTGAGCAAATTGCGTTGTTTATTTTTATCATTTCTCTTCTGAATTTTCTTACGGAGAATCTTCATCTGCATGTCCGCCATGGCTGCAGACAAACACGTGTGCGCGTGCTGCGTGGGGTCCTTCGCTAAGCTGACTGACTCTTACTATGCCTGACTAAAATATCCTTAAAAAAAAAATACACGAGTCACGGCACCTTTGGATTCAGTCAACAGGGACACAGTGTGCGATTTGATCAGCTGATTAAACATTTTGTGTGAAAAAAACGGGAAAGGAATAGACTGCTTGTCGCTATTTTGTTAGTTTAAGTTTTCCCCCCACTGGAAAACATTGACTGGTTAACGCTACTGTTTTCTATAGGCTACTAAAATATTAAACAAGGGGTTAAGTAAATACTACAAAAACGTAAATATATAAAAGATGCAAGTAAATAACACGTGAGATGGTGATAAAGGCTGTAGTCATGGCTTAAAAGCTGTTGTTTCTGTTCTGTATACAATTGAAACGTGAAGACCAGTACAATTAAATAAATATTAGTTCCTTTTATGAGACATATACGTACATTTCTGCTCGGCTGACTGTAAAATACACTGCTGCTTGAAGCATTGGCGCTCCCTAATGGAGAAGTGGAGGAAATATTCTATCGATTTTGACGTATGTTTGTAACGCCGCGTAGCGTTTGTTTGTTTATTCGTGAAATTTAACAAACTTAACAAAAAACTTAACAAACGATATAATTCTCCTGTTGTGCGTAAACGTTCACCGCTACACACTGTTTACTTACAAAGGAACACACTGAAAACTATTATACTAAAAAAAAAAAGACAGATAAATCTCGTTTTATGGTCAGCATGTGTTGCTAAGCACATTTGTCTTTTGTCACTGATCACTGAAGTGTGCAGCTTTCCACGTAATGGAGTAACACAGAAAAAAACAGCTTTACTCAACTGCACTGACTTCATGACAACAGAGGAACTGGAGGAGAATCTGGGTAGAAACCAGTTTCTTTTGTCAATAAACTCTGTTTCATAACCAGGACATTTCACAAGCTGAACCTAGACAACCTACTGATACACATTATCCCAGAGAAAAGATTTGTTTGGCTAGTCAAGCAAAAAAAGAACAGCTGATTTGTATATATATATACTGCAGGACTATGCTCACTTTATATTAGAAAATATACACACATCACATGTTGGTGAGGTACAAATAAAACAAGCTTCTTTGTAACACTCAAGCATACACATAACACATTTAGGACACAAAAAAATATTATTCAACTGTGTATAACACATATGGCATTCTGCCTGCAAAATAGGCTACAAAACAAATAATTGTGACAAAAAGAAAAGCAATAACAGATTCTCCTTAGCAATGGCTTTATTTTGATATCTTCAGTCTGTGATGAACAATTCACTCCAACAATTGAGAGATTATTTTCTTATAGCAATTATTTAAGGATCTGTAAAATTGTAATTACAATAAACAATAGTAATATTAAAATTAACAACAATATCTATAAATGGTACACAATAATAATAATAATTTTTTTATCACATAAAAATCACAACAATAAATATAAACAAATATTAGAAATTTTGTGCCTGTTTTTGTGACAAATGAGGACATACATTTTTTATAATGACATGGGTATGACATTGGAATTACACGAAGGAGGTGACTTTTTAGGACATTACACCATGTCCCACCTTTTCAAAACACTTATGAATTAGACAGAATGCAGTTTTTTGAAAATCTAAAAATGCCTGTACTAGTTTTCTGTAAGGGGTAGGTTTAGGGTAATAGCACACACAGTCTGTACAGTATAAAAAACATTACTCCTATGGAATGTCCCCACTTTTCCCAAAAATGTGTGTGTATGTGTGTGTTTTAAGGCCATCTGCATCATAAATCATGTATTTGGTATTTCAGATCTAATAATAATAAAATAAAAAGTCTGATAATGGTTTGAAAAGAAGAAGGCCACAGTAACACTGCAGTATTATAAAAGTAATAATTTTAAAACAGAAAAACATATGTCAGGGCCGGTTTGCCTGTGGGCAGTGTGTTGACATTCAGCGCAGTTGCGGGATGAAAAATGACCCACGTTCATTCAGTTCACATTCCACCAGGTGATATTTAAATTAGAAACAGTCCAGTATTGTGAAGATTTGCTAAAGGCACCTGTAATGCTCCAGAAGTCTCAGGTCACTTCAGTACAACATGGTAGCCATCATTACTTTGATCTGCCATCACACAGGAAAAAAACATAGCCAATATTAAACACGCATGTCTCAATGGAGAATCAGACACATACTTTGACTGACCTTTGAAATGGCAATATTTGCTTTATGTTTGAAATAGTAACTTGTCTTTTACAAAGACATTCCATTCTAAAGGGCTTTTTAACAGTTGCCTGTTCAGTGAGTTGTGAAGGTCAGGAGTGTGACACAACCAGATTCTACTACCTATGATTTCTATGTATTATTTAGAATTCCTGCTTATCAAAGTGTTTGCATTTAATGTTAAGTCTGCAAATCTGTAACCTTCAGAACAGTTTATTCGTGCAATGGCAATTTTCACCACACAACTCCTGATTGATAAACATGCGGCCCAATCAGTATAGTTGAGATAAAAATAGCATGCCCATTAAGTTACCTTTCATAGTGCTGATAATGAAGCTAGTCTCTTCTGTAAAGTTCTGCACCATCTGAAAAAGCCAAATACGTGCAAAGTGACCTGAATGCAATGCAACTCAATTTACTGATTCTTTTCATGTCATATGGTTTATATGATGCGCTTTCCTTTATCTTTGGAGTGTTAGAAACTGTTAGAGTATCTCTGAAGTTGCAAAGATTAAAGTTTCAAAAGCAAAGAGATATTCTTTATAAGAATGATGAATTGTCCATGCCCCCTGAAACAGCTTGTTTAAACACGCCCCCACTTCTCTACATCAGAGTGGGTTTATTTTCAAACACCGCCCAAATGTTTACACAAAGAAAGAAGGTTCTGGACAAGCTGTGTTTCGTTGTGAAAGTGAAACTACTTTATTTGTGCTTCCAAAAGAGGACACACCTAGAAATCAGTGGTCAAGTTGTATTCACAACACTGTTCCAGAACAGTTCAACACAAATATTCGAGTGTGTTCAGCGCATTTATGGAGAACTGATTCCTGAACCTGCAGAGTAGCCTATGCTGAGATTAGCCTAAGATTAGGAAATTCTAGCTCTGCAAGGACAGTCGGGCGCTTCTGACTCACAATCTTTAAAGGGGTCATATAATGCCAGATGCACTTTTACAAGTTGTGTGTTGGCAGTTCGTGTACACAACCACCCTGTAATGATAAAAATTCACCCAGTGTTTTTTTTTTTTTTGTAATCTCCTTAAAGGCAGGGTTTGCGATTTCTGAAAGACCAAAACAAACACGCCCCTACCTCAAAAAAGGTCTTGCCCCTTTGATAGCTCCGCCCCACACATACATAGCTTCAGCAACACATTCGACGAGTTCTGTGAAACAAAGCTGTGCCAATGTCACACCGTCTATACGGGACGCGAGCGGCGAGACAAAATACTATAGAAGTCATTATAATCAGTGATGCTAACTTAATGTGATGCGAGCGGCGAGACAAATCTCCGACAGAAAATTTATGACGCGCTTACATGAATTTCAAATGATTTTCAACGGTCGTTTTATCAAAACAACCTCGGCGTCTGATCGCAGACCTTCCACTCCTTGAGTCCTCTCCAGCGCTGGAAAGCTGATATGATATTTACACGGGTCATAATTCTTGGCTTATCGTTCCGCAGACGTTCGGCGTTTTATCTTTCTGTCGCACTATGCATATAACGTCTAGGACTATAAATACGAATATATAAACATCCTCTGAGAGTGCCTCAGAAAAGAGTGTTTTAAAAATAAGTGCTTTGACAGGGTAAATTGTTTTTTTTACACTACCATTGAGACATTTTAAATAAACTATATTGCAGACTTTTCATTAAGACCCTAAAGAATCATATCAGCTTGTGGAAAATTGGCGTTATATGACCCTTTTAAGTACGTTATATTTTCTTAATAAGAAACTGCTACTTACTGTTCAAATGCGCGTTTTGAGCAGTGAAGGGTAATGCTTGTTTGTCTTTACTCCGATCATGAATGCAGACATGGTGTTATGTTTACGATGCGTGATGTAACGTGACGCACAAAAAGACAGTACTAAGTCATGATAATCAGTAATTATGCAACAAATGCCTCGTTTGTAATGCGTTTTATTTTTTTTAGTGTCATAAACACATTGTATTACACCAAATACACAAAATAATGTTCTTTTTAGCAACATCATGAGTCCTTTAAGTGTATTGTATGCTTGGGTACTATATTTCCTGGCATACTAATCTTTCTTAGCAATCAGTAACTAGTTTCAGTTATAAAGAGTGCTGCTAAAGACCAAGCCTATAATGCTGTTTGTCTATTTTTGGAGTGTATGTAAAAAGATCAGTGTCAATATTCTATTAAATAGCTTTTGTGTTTTACAAAGAACCAGTGTCAGAACATTTTATTTCTGGGTAAAGTAATACTGAGTCCTACACATGATGTGGGCCATATATCATGGTCACAAACTAAGAATTATTTCCCATAACTTAAATTGTGTTGTGTTGAACTAATTAGTTCACTTGTTTTAATTAAATCAAAACAAGGTAACAAATTACTGGCCACAATTAGTAAATTGAGGGAACATATTAATAAGCCATGGGAACAAATTCTTAATTTATGACTACAGTTGAACAAGTGCACAAATAATTCTTAACTTGTCACCACAATAAATACATTTTGTCTGCATTTCATCTGCGTAGCTAATCCTAAAAATAAATGTAAAAAAACAAAAACAAACTAAATGTATTCCTGATATACAAATGTACACTACCTTTGGGGTCAGTAAAATCTCTTTTAGTTTTTTTTTTCTTCTTAAGAAATCAATAGTGTATTTAGCAATCAAGCACTAAATTGGTCAAACGTAAAGTCATTATGTTTCAATTTTAAATATAGGCTATATATTGGTAAAACGTTCTATTTGTCAAAGACCAGCTTCCACAAATATATTATTGATAATAATAAAGGTGTTTATTGAACAGCAAATCAGCATATTAGTCATTTCTGAAAAATATAGTAAATGCTGACTAAATATAAAGTAAAACAGAAAAAAGTTTCATCATAATATTTCACAATATTAATGTTTTTTACAGTTTTAAATAAATGCAACCTTGTTTAAAGGCAGGGTTTGCGATTTCTGAAACCCAGTGTTTTATCGTATACCCTGCCTTTAACATTAGAAACATCTTTTAATAGAACTAAAAACGCTTGGATACACTACTCCTTGGACGACAGGGTTATACAGATCTGTGATCTCTGGAATGCTCTGCCCTCTTACCTCATCTGAAACCAATACGTGGATCCCCGTCAGCCCCTGTCTGTATACTCGATGGATTTGCTTAGGGGGAACATTATATAGATTGGCTATCTTCTCAGTGAGCTCAAGGACAGTTAGGTCCTCTAGGTAGAGAGCATGGTACACTAGACAAAAACAATTAGACAATTAAGAATAAATGTAATGCTTGTTTTGCATGTCATAAAAATCCTAAAGTACACTGTGATGTCTCCTACCATCATCACCCGCTGCTTTGGTGTTGCTGTTCTGTAGCTGGGACACATAGACAGTGAGACGAGGTTGTACACACCTGGGGAACAAAGCTAGTGTTGGGTACATGTTTGGACACATGTTCGGATGAATCACAAGTGTTTATAATTATACAGCTCACCTTCCTTTGATTGTATTGAAAAGACGGATGCCGTCAGCAGGACCACAGATCTGAATAAAGTCTTCTCTACTCATTTTCAGCAGATCAGAACCTGAAACATTAACAAAACAGTTCAAATAGTAGTAGTCTGATCATTAAAACAGTGTAATTTCGGTTTAATTTGCTATACAAAACATTGTTTTTTCTAAATTTCAATGTCTACTGAATGGCAGTGTATAATTTGAATTCATTAATTTCTTTAAAGAAAAGATAACATTTGAAAACCATTTACTGAATCTTTGCGTTCAGTGTTTTTTTTGCTTATCTGAGTATCAGTGCATTAGTTTAGAAGCATGTTAACTTTAAACTATTACATTTAAATTAAACAAAATACAAAAAACAAAAACTGTTTTAGTAGAAGTGGTGCATTAGTAGGCAGTTCACTAGAATTTGTAACACAGCCATTAGCTGTAAATCTCATTGTATATTTTTATGTTCACCTGAGAAGCCAGAGAAAAGCCTGCAAAAAGAGGAGAACCTATTACGATGGAGCCACCGCTGCGTGTCCTGCATGGAGGATGATGGCAACAGGTGCTACATGGCAAAAAGAAGAAGAATAGCATCATCCATGTCCTCAAACACAAACCTATAAAGATAAGAGAGCATGGCATTAATGTTTTTAACCTGCCCGCTATACTTACATCAGAGCAGCTGGGCAAAAGTAGCTCCCCCTGCTGGTCTGGAGAGGAGTTTCTATAAATGCAATAAGACAGGAAAGCAGTTGCTAATTACGTTCATGTTTTTGAGTTCATGATGCGATTTCATACTGAATAAGGACTCACTCCTCTGAGAAGCTGTAGGACGTGTGAGCGCTGTGATAACCAGGAGATGGACTGTTGCTCGTTCTGCTGACTGATTGGGCTTCAGGCCAAGGGGAGCACTGAAAGAAAAAGAAATATTTTACCTATGTTTGGTCACCAATAAGCAATCATGTGAATTCCAGTCACATCTTGCTTGCACAAGAGAGTTTAATATTTCACTATGGCCAGTCAAAGTAAAGAGGCACTCACAGGAGACATGGAAAATGCAGAGGTTATAGATGTTTGATGTAGACATCTAGGTTGAATGATTGCAATCATTACCATATAGACAGATAATTCAACTAAAAGTGAAACTTTTATCATTTACTTACTGTTTTCTTTTCTGTCCTTCGTGAAATACAAAATTACAAATTAAATACATTTTCAACTATGGCGATTTATGCTGTCAAGCTCCAAAATGGGAAAAAAACAAACAAATGACATTGAAGTGTCATAAAATTAGTATATACTGAAAAATGTAAATGGATCTGGTTCTAAAAAGTCACAAACAACTTTGTTTCTGTTTTATGGAAGGCAACAATACAGCTCTGAAATGATATCATGACATCTGATGACATCATATGTTGATGCATCATTAACAATATTTTTATGGGCCGCTATACGTAAGCCATCCATCATATTGTAGTGGTCTTGACGTCATTCACTATAGTGATCACTTCAAATTCTAAAGATGCCACAATCCTGCACAGAACGGCTCAATGGTTCTGTGCGAACCTACAGTATGAATGACGTCAATTTCACCACTCCAAGATGGTGGCCACATCTACGTAACTGGGGCGGTCCAATGGGGCGTCTATATATGTCTATGGGTCACAGCCTCCAAGTTGTTAGCTTTACACAGGCGTTGCAAGTTTGAATCCCCTATCTCTCTACTGCTTCGCTTCCTGTCATTTATTATCTGTCCTATCAAATTAAAGGCAAAAACACCAAAATTAAATAAAGAAGTTTAGAGTATTCCAGCCTTAAGGCAGATGTCTCACCTCAGTCAGCACTGTCGTTTTATAGGATGCTTGGTATTTTTCTCTATCCTGAGGACTCTTTTTCTCAATCTTCTCTCTGTCAGTCTTGAGTTTGCGATCTGCACCTTTTGGCTTAAATACAAAGAAAAAAAAACGAGAAGGTTAGTTCACCCAAAAATGAAAATGATCCTGTGGTTTACTCACCTTCAATGTATCCTAGATGTATGTGACTTTCTTTTTTCAGACAAATCCAATCAGAGTTTTGATAAAAAAAATAGTCCTGGTCCCTCCAAGTCTTTCCATGGGGATAACCGGGTGTTTGCTGTATACAGTTCGGAAGTGCGCATATCTAAAATATCCCTCACTGTTGGATGACATAAAACCTCAGTGCTGCATGATTAGTGACGAGCGGTTTTCCTTTGCATGTGCATGACGCATACACCTTTGAATGTGCATGACGCAATTTATGTCACATGTTCCAAACTGTATACAGCAAACACCTGTTTATCCCCATTGAAGTAAAGGAGAGGTCTGGACAGTTTTTAATATAACTCAGACTGGATTAACCTAAAAAAAGAAAGTCACATACACCTAGATGCTTTAAAGATGAGTAAAACTGTCTAATTTTCCATTTTGGGTGAACTAAGCCTTTAAAGGAATAGTTAACCCAAAAATGGTAATTCTGTATTAATTTACTCACCCTCATTTTTTTTTCTTATTTTTTAAGTGGAACAAAAAAGAAGATATTTTGAGAAGTAAATGGGGCCAGTTAGAAAATTCTTTTGTCTTCCACAGAAGAAAATGCATGCAGATCATGAGCTTCACAATATAACATCTCCACAAAGCACACTGTGTATCACTTATCTTTTAAGAGTCCATAAGATGCTTTACCTTGAAGACTTTGACCTGGCAGCTGGCGGAGCGCATGTGTTCAGTGTATTCTCCGTGCTCACCGGCTGCAAAGGTGTCTATCTGAATACGGAAAGGGACGCCCTTCTCTCCACCGTGTTTTCTGGGAGTGAACTCAGTGCTAATGCAGTTTACCTGGATATAAAGAAAGAGAAAATTGATCGTATTACTCAGTTTAGAAAACTAGTAGGGAGGTCAGAAAACATGTACCTGAATGAACACTGAGGCATTTTTGTCAGGATCCCAGAGAAACTCTATGGTGTTGAGCTGCAGTGGGTGGGCTCGCGGCTCTATTATGCCCACTGACAATGGGATATCTGACCATAACACATTGAAAATCATATGACAAAATTATAAAAACATTAGATTAGATATGTGCTTTATTAGGAAAGCAGGCCTCACCTATATCCAAGATTCTGTCTCCTGGCCGGTTCCACCTCCATCCCTCCAGCTGTTGATGCTCTGTGTACTGCAGCCGTCGGTCATGAAAAACAACACGGACAATGCTCTGAAAACAGCAAGAATATGTACACAATGATTGTTGCTATTGAACAAATAAACCTTGAACAGGCATACAGCAACTTAGCTAAAAACTTTTTAAAATGATGATTGGTTTTTAAAAACTTTTAACATTATTTGAGAATATTTCAAAGAGCATCTTCACCTCAGTATAAGAACATCTGACCATGTTTAAAAAGTTTGCATCATTATAATTGTATAAATACCACAATGTTTTACATTTTTCAAAACCATAAACCATTTTTTATTTCAGCTTTAACATGAAAAATGTAATCATTAAAACACAATTTGGCTATGTATGTGGAAAGACTTTAGTAGTATTGCTTAACTAGTTTTTAGTAAAAACACGTAATTCCTTTAACCTACCTTTACATATTTACCGCTTATATCTGTATACTCAACTAGTTTCCTGTTAAGCATACGGATTTCATAGGACTGACCTATAGTGCATTAAAACAAAACAGATTTAAATTAAAAGGCAATCAGTCAAAGAAAAAAATCAGTGAGAAACACACCGTTAGTCTCACTTTGTACAATCATAAAAAAATGAGTACAGTTTAATGTTTACAGAACACAAAAATTATTTTATTCTAATGTAAAAACAAACAAAACAGAACTTTGGTTCACTCTTTATGCAGTGTGTTGTTGGTTATGAAATAATCGTATACTTAAGACATCAATAGCTTTTAGTTACCCCACAAAATGACAGGTTTATATGAACTGGCAAAAAACAAAACATTAGATTAAAAGACAAAGAACTAAATTCTAGTGTTTTGAATTCAATAAATGCTTACTTAATCTAAACAAGCACAACAAGGTAAATTTAACATTACCTTGATTCAGATATGTGAGTGTTTCGTCCTGGAGTTTCACAGCTGGAGATGTAGCTGCACTAAGCACATAATGAAAAGGAGACACTCGGATCTCAGCGGAATGCTGCTCCTCTTCATGCTTAAGAAATGGAGCAAGAGCATCTCTGAGAGGAAATAAGCGAAGCAGAAGCTCAAACGTCATACCAAGAGGCCACACTAACAAAAAACAAAACAAATAGCAGATGGAACTCTTTGAAGTAATTCGGAGATTTTAGAACGTGCTTTGATGTATGTGCCACTCTATATTCCAATACATTCCCAAAAAGCAGAAAAGGCAGCTGTCGCCAGCCTCACGTTCAACAGATTAATCCAGAATAATTACAGTAATATATTTTCCCCTTGAACTCAAGAATCATTGTAGATAATGATTTGGATTTACCTCGATCAGATGTGGTAAATCAAATGTTACTGGCTGATTATTGACTTACCGAGTTAGTCACCTATAAGGTGTTATACGTTTATCTAACATTAGAGTATCTTCTCTAATAAATCAAAACATTTCCCACGTTAAAGACTTTTTAGGTAGGTTATACTTTAATATAGTTAAATAATGATTATTTAAATCGCACGTATATAACTTTTCAAGTTGTAAAATGTTTTAAATTACATTTAAATAAATACATAAATATCTAATCTAACTCGCGTGACTTACCTTACATAATTATTTTGCGTGTGTTGTTGATAGGTTTCAGGATGACTGTGCCAAAACAGCATACTCTCCAGTTCGGTGACGCTTTTAAACAAAAATACGAGTAGCTAAACGCGTGGTCACCGGTGAGGGGACCGTGAGGGCCGCAAAGGCTTTTCTAAAAACGACGTGTCCGCTGTCTTTTATGGCCGCGTGACGTCCGTCAGGTGACCTGTGAGTGTCCGACGCTACCTTAATCCTCTGTCACCGGCGCTCTGACGGACTCTTCTGGACCACTCGTTTCATAACAGACGCAGCTGGTAAAACTGATACTGTGTACATCAAAGGTCACGACGGAGTTGCTTTATTAACTAGATTATGCAATATAATGTTTGAGTGCGGGCAGGTGCTTCTATAGCCTACTACATGATTAAAAAGCCTTCATGTCAATACTAAAAAGGTTGATGTAAAAATACTATAGTAATTTTTTGTAAACAATACAGTGTTTCGAACCATATAAAGTGTATTATACTGTATATATTATAGTATTTACAACACTTTGTTAATGAATGCTACAACATATACTACAGTGGACAGAAACTATAATCAGCTGTAGTTTAGTTTGTACTACAGAAAACTCTAATATATTGTAGTGTATAATAAAGCCTATAGTTGTATTAAACTTAGTACAGTATGGGTACAGTACATGTTTAAATTACTATACGTTATATTACCACAGCAACTATAGAAATACCACAACAAATTAAAGTACTTTATTATAGCGTGGTATAAATGACTAGTTTTGTTAACGTGAGAATGTCCAGGTTATATTTCACCGAAAGTTAAAATAAAAGTTACATATGTGTAAACAAGTAAAAATATATTCCGCTTAAATAAAACCCCACTTTTTAAAATATGTACAAACAATATACCACGACAATATGTTTTGTGTAGTATTTGATAGAAGCTGATAGTTTTCACAAAAACTTGTTAGTTGTCTACACTGAATATTTGAGAAATTTAATTTAACTATTTATTTTCACAAAAAAATAACTTCACAATAAAAAATAAATACATTAAATTCTTTAAAAATAGCTTCAGATTCTTAATGCAATATGTAAAATGTTTTGATTTTGAGGTGTCGTGTAACCTGGTCATTTCTTTCACACTGAACATTTGTGGCATCAGACTCATTAGTACTCACGTCATCACATGTGACTTTGTTTATAAATGTACTGGTGCATGAATAGTGATAAATACCAGAGTTGCTGATGGCACATTCAACAGCCCCACAACAACAAAAAAGAAATATAGATTTTGATAGAGTTTGAAATAATCATCACAATAAACTCATGTTTCTGGTTGTTTTAATTCTAGGCCAAACTTAGGGTGCTGTAAATCTATCACAAGCCTTTGAAAAAAAAGAACAAAAACAAAAACTGTACATCAGGACAGGAAATGAAATAACAAATGTATAAATACAAGAGTGTATCTGTGTCCAATGACAAAACGTAAAGTCTAACATGCGTAGTGAATTATTGTATGGAATACCATTAGAGGTCAACATTTTGAGGAAAACCAAGGGGCCACGTTTAACTTAATACTTGCATTGTTGATCCTCACAGTCAGCTTTGTTCTTTCATTAACAGATTGTTTTTATGAATAGCCCCAGTCTAAACCAAAATGTTGGTTCATGGTCTGAACAGGTTAAAAACCATTAGAAAGAAATGCTGCAACAAACAAAGGTACGCACACTTAGCATACCAATAAAAGCCACATGCCCCAGTATATAATACTTAAGGAAAGTAGAGTGCTTTCGAATGTCTGTCCTTAATTTCTAATATGGTCTGGTTCACAGTCTGAGACAAACACCCATTTTGGTCAACTCTGTGAGACCCATTTGAGCTTTGCACTTTTCCACTTCCCCACACGGGCAACATATTAATAATAACAATAATAATACTGTATTTACAGACCGACTAGACTGTTGACGTGGCACAAACAGCCAAACCTAAGTCAGTCGCGGCAGCACAGGATGGTTATGTCGTCAAAACATGCAGGCTATTTGTTTACGTGCAAAAGAGTGCAACATCATTTTTACCTTAATTTTGTGGGGGAGGGAGAAGCAATGATTGTAAGGTATGTACAAAACACTAAACGCTCAGCACTTAACATCAGATGGGCGAAAATCTCCAGATGAGCAAGAAAAAAGAAAGAGTTCAGAGCTTTCAGAGAACATAACATCACCTCTAGTTCTTGAGGGTGTTCATTAGTGTCAAACTTGCAGCGCCATGCTTTAGCGATGTACTGTAGTAAGAATGCCTGTGGACATGTATATCTTAACAGTCTGAGTTTTCAAAACAGAAAAAGGAAGGTAAGGCATAGTAGTTTGGAAATTTCCATCACAATCCTCTTGCTCCGACAGCAAAGTGGTAATCTGTTTCATTCATTGTTTCACGTCTGACGATGCTCCTGGTCATGTTTCTGAGTGTTTGTCAACTTTTAAATGTCCAAAAGCGTGTTGTGGCTTGCACGTTTGCTCACAAAACCTTTCGCTTTTTTTCCCAAAGATGAAAAGAAAAGCTCTACATTCAGAAGTTTGTCCTTGTTTTCTGTAGCGAGGCCCATATTTTGAACACATAAACCATCCTATAATAAAATCAACATGATTGCTTTACATAAGCCTTGGAAACAAACATAATTTCCTACACTTACAACATTAGGGGATGTGGTATTACGGTCCCATGAAATAAAAGTGAATATAAGAATGTTTTAATCCTACATTTTTTTGGTTGTCATTGTAGCCAAACCTACAAATTACTTAAATTTTTCTCTTTTCTTTACATTTATCACTCGGCCAGCCAAATGATCCACTAGCATTAACTGAGATTCAAGTGATGTATTAGTTAACCCAACTGTGCCTGTTTAAAATATCCAAATAACTCGATTAAACCTTTAACACCACTTGCAAACATGAATAAGTTATTACTAATAAATGTAGTTAACGAACCACCTCTTCAGAAGCTGAAGATAGCTTGTTTGCTCCAATTAAGGAAGCTATGCCAATCATGAAAGATCTGTTCCCTATCAAAAAGCCGGCATGCAATTTTCTTGATCCGAACCCCTTCACATTTAATGCTCCACAGATGGAAAGATGCATGAGACTAAGAGTTGGACGAAAAGAAAAGTCTGATTGCAGTGAGCAACACGTCTCTCTGGGAAAATCCTGCAAGACTGTGATGAAGCAATAATAATAATAATTTAAAAAAAAGGATGTCTGGAGGAGGCACGACTATGTTCCCAAATGCACGTGTAGGGCACTGATTAGAGTACATCCAGCTAGCTGTGAGACGACACGTCTGAAGAACTGCTGCTGTTGCTGTTGGTGGTCTGAGCCCTCTTAATATACAGATTTAGTAACTTCATCTGTGGAAATAAAAGCCAGAGGGTGAATTTTAATACAACATGCACTAATATTCATTCAGACCTCTGACTCGTTTTGCAGATAAGAGCATGTATTTACACTTTCTAGGAATGCTATCTTAGAAGGTCAGGGTTAATGTTTACTTTTGCATTGTGTCTAAAAACACATTTTCTCTTGTAAGGACAATGTAGGTGATTTCACAAAATATTATGCAATAATTTGACCATTTCATAGAAGCAATACTCAGAACAACACTGTATTAATATCAGTATTTTAAATTGGGATGAGTGGACACTTATGAAATTAATGCAATTAAGCCAAAAAAGAAGGAAAATGTAAAAAGGATTATCAAGTACTGTAATGTGAAATCATTTAATAATGATTTATATACCTTTTTATAGTGTTCGCGCTCTATTCTAACTTTAATTTTTTAATTTAATTTTTTTTAAAAACAACAACAAAAAATAAAACTATTACAGTTATGAGAAAAGTAGAATTTGTGCTTAACTACCCTGAAAAATATATTACGATGCGAGAATTCATAATGGTGAAAAAAACTAACATGAACTAACAATCAATACATTTTTAGTGTTTATTAACTTTTATTTTGGTTAGTTAATAAAAATGTTAATGCTACTGTTAGTTTTCAGCCCATTAATGTAACAATCGATTTTAGAAAGGTATTAGTAAATGTTCAACTTAACTAATTGTAAGTATTGTTATTCATGTTAACTAAGATAAAATCTTACTATAAAGTGTTATCTTTTTTGTTTTCTAAATGGACTGTGTTGTAAAGGCCAAGTGCAATGAAAGTAGGCCAAATATAAACTTGGATTAGCTAAAACCAGAGGAGGGCACAAATTAATTGAGGACATACTGATAAGCAGGTTGAACAGAGTGAACTTTTTGGTGGACTTTGAGTTGGCGTGCATGTGAACATACCTTGCTACCCGTAAGCTGGGCCAAATGTGGCTTCAGCTCCTCACCAATCACAGAGTAGATGGCCACCAGACAGAACACACTGGCCTTGCGAACACTACTCTCTGTGTTATCGTAGCCCTGCAGACAGACAGACGGCTTCAGCATTAACATCTTCATATAAACACATAAACACATGCGCACATCACCAATAGAGCTAAAGTACAAAGTACTACCAAAGTTCATAATGCAGACTATGCTAATATACCTAATACCGACCCAGTTTTGACCAGTAGGCTGAACAAATGTCAAATTAACAAAAAGTACTAAAATACTTAAGTTTTCATCGTCTCAATTCCCATTCTGGTACATCAAGTTTGGGTATCGACAGAATCAGAGAGGTGAACTTTCTTATCATAAAATGCCGCCAATGTGCTAAACTCACTTGTAGGAGGCCAGGGATGATGTCTGGAAGCAGCTGATGCAGCGACTCCCTTGCAATGCGCTCAACCACTTTGGTCTGCATCTTAATAGCAGCCAGGTTGATGGGATAGTCTGCGGTCTGCACGATGGGACACAGCACTTTGATGCATTGCTCTGGGTGAATGGATCCGGCCAATGTAGAGGCAGCCTCTTCAGCCGCCCGAACCACCTGCATACATAACATCAAGAAGGCACTTGATTGAGTTTGTGAAGCTTAACAACCTGAGATTTGAGACATCAAATTAGATGCAAGAAATAGCTTTGTTTGGATTAGGTCACAGTTATACAGTTTCCTCTTTTTCTCTATTTTTTATGTCAAGGAAATACATGTGAAGTCGGTACATTTGGGAAATGAACTACCAATAAGGCTTTTTCTTCACATGGCCGAACTTCATTCATTTACTCATCTAGGTGTTGGGTTTGTTCACTTGGGTCACTGCATTTTAGATGTAACCAAGGTGCTCAGTGTCGGCAGGTGTTCGATTTAAAAAGGGATTAAAGAGATCAATCAGCTCATTTTACAGTCAATGAGAACGTTACAAAGAAAAAGTCACCTGGCCAGCCTGACATCTCATAAAAAATGTGGTCACATGTTAGAGGTATTATGGTGACAATGGAGTTTTGTTTAAAAGAATATATTCCCATACTAAAATATATTCATGCACTATAAAAGTAGGTTTAATCTGATTGCATTATTATCCATAAACTGCCACTCAAAAGTTTGGGTTCAGCAAGATTTTTTCTTTAAAAGAAGTACAAATTTTATTTAGAAAGGATGATATTGTGAGATTATAATTCTATAAATGAGAGTAAATACATGTATAATATATATTTTTTTAAATGCAGTTCATTTGAACGTTCTATTCATCAAGGAATGATGAAAAAATGTATCACAGGTTCCACAAAAAAATTAACTGTTTTCAGATGATTTCTGAAGGCTTGTGTGATATTAAAGACTAGAGTAATGACTTCTAAAATTTCAGCTTTGCCATCACAGGAATAAATTACGTTTTATAATACACTAAAATAGAAAAGGAATTACTTTAAATTCCAATAATATTTCACAATATAACTTTTAGTAGTGTATCTGTGAGGAAATAAATAAATCCATTAAGCCTTTAACAATAAATAAAATACATTATAACAATTTACAAATTATTTTCTTCCCATTCATTAGTATTTTAATTAAGAAAAGTATAGCTTTCAATATAATACAAATATTTCTAGAATACCGAATACATTTCACTCCTGCTATAAAGAACCAACAACCCAAAGCAACCATGAAATCCTTTCTTAACTTTTTGAGGTATGATTTTTTTAGTATGATCATCACAATGTTGTACGGCTTGAATTTCAACTGGAGGCTAAAACAGATATTAGTTAATAAAGGTGGATTCCAACCTCTTTATGAGAGTCCTTATGAGCTTCTAGTGTTTTCATGATTGTGAGTTCTGCATAGTTCTTGAAGCGGGCCGGCTGGTTCTTCAGAATCTCCTTCAGAACCCGTAAAGCCAGCGCTCGGATAGTGTACTGAATAAACAGAATGCATACTTTCATTATTAACCACTACAAACACACACACACACGCTCACATATAATATTTCATATTCAAATTGATTGTCAGTTAAGGATGCAAGTTGTTCCTTGACTCACATCCTTGTCCCCGAGTGTCTCCAATAGCAGCAATAGGATTGTTTTAAAGTGTTCATCCCACACAGCCAGGCTGTCCTCACGAGCAATCTTCAAGAGCTCGATCAAAGCCCCCTTCCTCTCCTCCACTCGCTCGTTGTGATTAGACAGCTCCTTGAGTAGGTCTGCCACCAAATCTGTATGATTCAAAACAATTCAAGTCGGAGCTGAAGACATGCTGCATTAACAAGCTATTGTTCTACTTTAATTCTACTGAAACACTTTTTGTTTTGCTCATCTGTTTTAAATATGATACTGTATGTTTAATGAAAACCATCAAGAACATGTCCGGGTCATATTTCACCTCAAAAGCTGAAAACAATATAGTTTACTTAAACTATAAAAAAATAATAAAACAAAAATAACTAATATATTACATATAAATAATAAAATACAAATACACACACATATTATATATATATATATACACACACACACACACACACACACTAATTTGTACATTATGGCAGTACTTCAAATTCTTTGTCATTTTTTTTTAAAAGCTTTTAATTTATAGTTATTTAAATTAATAAATTAGTTATTGTAATACATTTAAAAATACTAGGTTACAATATTTACAATTACCAAATCAAATTAAGTAATATAATGAAAAAATAAAACCTTGGTCCTCAATAATAGGATTTACGGTTCTTTATGCAAAATATAATTTATTTTTTAAATTTGTTTTAGAGGTGAAATGTGATTGGACATGTTTTTAAATGTCATTATTAACCAGCAATGTGCAAAGATGTTAGTTTTAGTTAGTAGTAAGAAAGTGCAACAGTTAAGTACTCAGGTTAATCATATTTACTTCCAAGTTATTACAATGTGTTACAACAATGTGTCTGTAGACAGTGAATCTTGTTAGTTGTACATCAAAACCATATTGTCCTATTTAGTTAGAACATACTGTTATCTATATGACCGTATTGCTTTATATTAGCGAAGGTGGCCCGTAGCAGTTATCACAATGACCCTGTTAGCAAAGCAATAGTGTAATTTAAGACAGATTGACATCACATCACATTGAGACACTGAGATGGATGACACTGAAAGAGAGGAGGAGGAAGGGAAAGAAAATGAAGAAAAGCGCAACAGTCTTGTTCAACTGTGCAGGTCTTTACCAGGAGTAAAGCCCTTGGGCAGCACCATCTTGTTCTCACCACAGTCTTGCCGACGGCCTGTAGAAGGGGAGGGACAGCAAGGGGAGTGATGACACACAAACTCCACTATCCTATATGCTACACTTATGTTTACAGGGGGTTAATCACTAATTTATGTTTTATTATGGTCTCGGGTCATCATGTTGCACTGTGTTGTCACACTGTTAAATAACTTTAGAGTTGAATAATGTTATTTCTGCACCAACAGTGTTTTCAGCTATCTTAGTTAACATGTATTTCTATGTAATTATTTTAATATTTTTTATTTATTTTTTAAATAAAGATACTTATTTTCGCTTAATATATATAAGATGAGAGTGCAGGGAGGATTAAAGAATGAAAACAAACATAACCCTCGGTATCTATTCAATACAGTGACTAAATTAACCAAAAATAAAGCATTAACAGGTACTGACTTTCCACTAGACCACAGCAGTAATGACTTTATGCAGTATTTTACTTCCAAAATTATTATTATTAGAGATAAAACAGAAACTGTGCAGCCGTCAGCTATGGTATCGTATCAGATATGCAATGTAGATCCCCTGAGGAGGAAATTACACTCATTCTCTACCACAGAAGAGGAAGAATTGTATAAACTTGTTAAGTCATCTAAGCCAACAACATGTATGTTACACCCTATTCCATCTAAACTATTAAGAGCTGCTTCCAGAAGTCATAGATCCTCTTTTGTCTATTATTAATTCATCATTGTCATTAGTCCCCAAAGCCTTCAAACTGGCTGTTATTAAGCCTCTCGTAAAAAAACGCAACTTGACCCCAAAGATTTAGTTAATTACAGACCGATCTCAAATCTCCCTTTTCTGTCAAAAATACTAGAAAAGGTAGTATCTGCACAATTATATTCCTTCTTAGAGAAACTTGGTATCTGTGAGGATTTCCAGTCAGGATTTAGAGCGTATCATAGTACTGAGACTGCTCTAATTAGAGTTACTAATGACCTGCTTCTATCATCTGATCGTGGTTGTGTCTCATTATTAGTGCTATTGGATCTCAGCGCTGTGTTCGACACGATTGACCACAGCATTCTCTTGAATAGACTAGAAAACTCTATTGGCATTAGTGGAAGTGCCTTAGCATGGTTCAAATTATACTTATCTGACTGCTATCAGTTTGTAGCAGTGAATGAAGACGTATCATATCAATCACGAGTGTAATATGGAGTACCTCAAGGCTCAGCACTAGGGCCGTTACTTTTTACGCTTTACATGTTATCCTTGGGAGATATTATCAAAAGACATGGTGTTAGCTTCCACTGTTATGCTGATGATACCCAGCTCTATATTTCTTCTCAGCCGGGTGAATCACACCAAATTGAGAAACTAATGGAATGCGTAGCTGATATAAAAAACTGGATGTCAAGTAACTTCTTACTGTTAAATTCTGACAAAACAGAGGTGTTAACTATCGGACCTAAAAACCCCAGACATAATAATCTAGAAGACTGTCTAACACTTGATAGCTGCTCTGTCAGTTCTTCTTCATCAGTTAGGAATCTAGGTGTGCTGTTTGATAGCAATCCTTCATTTCAAAACCATGCATCTGTAAAACTATGTTTTTCCATCTCAAGAACTTATCTAAATTGCGACCTATGCTTTCAACTTCAAATGCAGAAATGTTAATTCATGCGTTTATGACCTCTAGGTTAGATTATTGTAATGCTTT
>JAUCMS010000153.1:14626594-14642318 GCA_032357445.1 Enteromius radiatus | reverse complement strand
GTGCACTTGGATGGGTTAAATGCAGAGCACAAATTCCTAGTATGGGCAACCATACCTGGCCACATGTCACATCCTTTTAATCCTTTTTAAAATAAATCCTTTTAACTTGCATAAAGATATGTACAAAAGCACATAAAAATGATCTAATTATTATTTTTCGTCTGCCTTTAATTTTTTATCATTCTTATAAAGCTTTTAATGATTTAATTTAAAATAAAGTAGATCAATCTGAATTGCCACCGTGTAAGAAATAAATAAGCTAAATAAGCTTGCTTTGCCTAATGATAAGATTCCAGCCAGTTATGAAGATATGGCCACACCCACTATTTACCCAAGGACCTCCCACTCCTCCACAAAACTGTAAGCCCGCCTCCTCCCGATGTGCAATCTTCTCACCAGCAACCATCTTAGGCAGCCAAATTTAAACATACCCTATCCTGCTATTTATATCTTTCCTATCAACCACAATCAAAGAAATGGACTATTGTTCTCCTTGCTGAGCTTTTGTTTCATCTCTCTGTGCTTTCTTTTGTTTCATTCCTTCCTCCGTTTTCTCGTTACCGGCTGATAGGAAATACACTAGAGCATGATTGATCATTCCGGTTTCTGCTCCGGGCTCAAATCAATACCAAAATAAACTATTGCATAAGTCTACGCAGACTCAGTCACACCTGGCCAGACAAGCGGTGAATAGCAGGAGAGAGGAGGCATCTGTCAGAACACACTAACGAGACAGATAGCTATGTTTCACAGATATGTGCTCATCCCCTTGCATTCCTCGTCTTCAATTCATACTAATCAGTCTAAAAGCGCCTGTACATCTCTCGCTAAAACAGGGGTGCTCAACCTTTTTTGGTCCACATCCCATTTTAAAAGGGGTCATGTCATGAGGAATCAGATTTTCCCTGATAGTTCATTTGCAGTAATAATAAACATTTACCAGATTGGACATTCTCAATCTGGGGGTCAAACACAGATTAAAAAATTGTCACATATTATTAAATTAACTGTTTCATTGGCTAAACATAGGCTATATAAAATATATACTTAAGTATGTGGGTTTGTGTGCCACCCCAACCCCTTCTCATTAGACAATTAAGCTATAACACAGGATATGCCTGAGATTAACCCCTTACACGCCGCTCAAACATAGACATTTCTCAGACCATGGTATCGGTCCCCGGTATCGGGGGACTTTTAACGAGTATGAGTACTTTAGAAAATGTGGTATCGAGGTCGATACCAGATACCGGTATTGGCATCGGTGCATCCCTATTCTGAAAGCCCTGTTATGAAAACAAAAACTCATTCTGCACGAATGTCTAACTTGGATCAATATTTGTTTCCTATAAGAAAAAAAACCACAAAGGTTCTGAATCATCATGTTCACCTTTACATATATATTTTTACATAGTCTTCTACAGCCATTTCCTGTAAAACTTTTGCCCAAGACAAATTGCATTTTTTATCTACCACTTTTGAAAAGTTTTGTTCCAGAATTATCCTTTCAAAGTAGCATTTTAAGCATTTAGCATTGCATTTAGGCTATTTGATTAAATATCCATTAAAACACCAAGATTGTGAAATATTAGAACTTAAGACGATGAAAATACCTATAAATAAGATATAACTCTATGAAAACCTCTGCACTACTATTTCTTTGGTGATGTGTTACCAGGATCATTCCTGATTGATGTAGCTGGTAAAATAAGCTCGTCCTAGATCCTCACAGGAACAGCGTTCTCATTAGGCCTGTCCAAATGGGAGGACTTTATCCAGGCCAGTGAGACCGCAGGACTAAATGATCTAGAGGGCACAGGGTGAGCATTGTCTGTTGAGATAATCAGTGTTCAAACTGAAATACTACCCAAGACAAAGCTGAAAGACTGTACATAAAAATAAATAAATAAATTATGCAGTTTTTTTTAGTTAAAAAAAAAAAAAACCTTTCCAGTCAGGATGCATTGCTAAAGCTTTCAGGTCTCTTATTCGCATAAAACTGAACTCTATAGTTAACGTTATTTCATTGGCAGCAACCACTATTGATCATTATATCAACTCAAAAAGCAATCTTCTATACTGGTTTTCTCACTGGTGCCAGCTTTCTCTGTTATTTTTCCATGAGTCAAAGAACAACAGCTGGGATGGAGTCAACAGGCCCAGACAAGGATGCAAGAAATCAGCATATGTCCGCTCTTCATGTGCTGGGCCATTATTATTATCATACCTGCCACCGCACCACCACTAAGATTAAGTAATGGCTACGCACTCTACATTAGCCTCATATTTTGGGAGGATTTTGAGTTCAAAGGCTTTTTATTAGATAAACTGGTCTCAGGTCAGTGCTTGAGGGAGATTCAAGGCCATCTGTAATATAAGACTAATGTTGCACCACAGCTGTTCTCAAGTAGTAGAGTGGCTCCCTGAGTCACTGGTAAAAAGGGCCTGAGGGATGTCAGGAGCGGCTAAGTGGAGTCTGAACAGAGAAAACGCCTACGATACTGTAGGAAAACAGAAAATCACAACACAGCAGCACAGCAAAGCAGCATGGATAGTGAACAACACGTGCATCACAAAATGATTTCCATGCTTTAATTTCTTTTGAGAAACGCCTGAAATGAGATGTCTTCTCATCCTACGCAAAATAAATGCCTCCCACAACACCCTTGACTAGCTCTTCCATTAATGCACAGTCATGTTTTCTGAAATGATAGCATGTTTCGCTGCTCACAACAAGTGCCCTTATGATCACTGTGAAACTCCAAAAGGACCCAAAAACTATAAAATAACCATAGTAACCATAAAAAGTCAAGTAAAAATCATTATACACTGAACTATGCCTAAAAACTAATATCACTTAGTAGCCTAAATCATGGTTTCCCAAACAGGAAATTGTGCGGGAACTGCAAATGGTTCCCAAACATTTGTGGCGACCTGCCATGACTGTTATTGATTCTATTTGGATGTCTACCGGAAGTTAAGTTAGGGCCACAAAAGCATGCAGGCGCACTAATGTTTGTTTATGTTCTTGTCAGTCTATATTCCGGTTAATATTTCCACAGCATGAAGCTAAGAACTTATAGACTTATAAATGGACAACTGGTTAAAATCTCCCGGTTCAATTTACGTTCATGATAACTTTATATATGACCCTGTACCACAAAACTTGTCATAAGGGTCTTTTTTTTTTTTTTTTTTTTTAAATCGAGGACATCATCTGAAAACAGCATAAATAAGCTTTCCACTGATGTATTGATTGTTAGGAGACAGGACATTATTTGGCTAAGATACAACTATTTGAATATCTGCAATCTGAGTGTGCAATAAAACCCTTTTAAAGTTGTCCAGATGAAGTTCTTAGCAATTCAAATTACATTTTGATATTTACAGTATATAAAATATCCTAATGGAACATGTCTTAATATTCTTAATATTATAATGATTTTTGCCATAAAAAATTTATAATAATAATTTTGACCCACACAATGTTTCTGTGGCTATTGCTACAAAGATAGCATGCATCTTATGATTGGTTTTGTGGTCCAGGGTCACATTTTAACTCATGTCATGTTAACTGTACAATAAGTAAATCCACTTCAGAGGCCAATTACTCTTTGACAGCAATTTCACAGTATATTTGAAAAAATGTTTGTGAAATCCTAGGCTCCTTGTGAGTTGTTGGACCAAGACTATCATCGCTAATATTTATGCTATTATAATAGTTACATTTTTGGATTCTTTTGTAATAGTACCCCCTTGAAAACCAGGTTTTTATCCTAAAGAATAAAATTTGTTGCATTAATAGATTGCACTCCTTTTACCTAGCCAATACAATAATTCACAATACCACAGTGGACTAAAAACACATCAGGGGAACAGTTAAGAT
The DNA here is from genome assembly GCA_032357445.1 of Enteromius radiatus. NCBI lineage: Eukaryota > Metazoa > Chordata > Actinopteri > Cypriniformes > Cyprinidae > Enteromius > Enteromius radiatus. The sequence goes on along the minus strand of JAUCMS010000153.1, from coordinate 14,638,432 downwards.
CTTCAGAAAGCTCATGGGACCGATTACTGCAGGCATGATCTCGATCAAAACAACAGGCACAAGCCACGAGGAACTAAATAATCTAGCTTACATCAAAACAAATATCATTGCAACATAAGAACTAATGGGACTTGTTTACTGTTTGACACCAGGGCTGAAAAGATATACAAGAAACACACAACCAACAATAATAGTAAGCTAATTAAAATTTCAAATGAGTTAATTAGCATTATTCAAAGTACCAGAAACATCACTATCCTTTCTGTGACCTGTGTGACCACTATTAAACCGCATCCATATTTAAACATGCATGCATTTGAGAGAGCTCATCACCGCTGCCCTGATCCCGACCTCATCACCTTCCTCTTTATGTAAGAGGGAGAACACACAGCACTGTCCTCTCGGAGATCACTGTGGTTCACTGGGCTGCAGAACTGTCTACAGGCTATTTAAAACCTTCAAACAGCTCTCACATATGAACATCACTGAACACACTATCCTCTGTGAAATGAAAAAACAAACAAACAAACAAACAAACAACAAAAACAGCTCATTACTTGTTAGTACAATAAATGTTGCTGTGATACTCTAAAGTTCTTCAAATTAAGCAGCCCTGCAGCACACTAAACAGCTTGTGGATCTTAATAATGGCGTCACTAAAAACTGTCCTCATAAAGCAGCATATTTTCAGAGAAAACAAAAACAGCTTCTGAAGAAACACCTTGAGGGAAAGAAGAAACTTCATTTTCTGAACATTAACCCTTTACAAAAATAGTGCTATGGCAGGACCATGGGATAACGACTGTTTTTAAAAAAATCATCCTGGCTCTTCCAAGCTTGGTAAATGATGGTGATAGTGGCCATTATTGTGAAGCTCTGTAAATCTAAAATAAAACTAACCTATACACCTTTGGGGGGTTACAACATGTCCTCTAAAGCAGGTTGATGGGTTTTTCTGGAACACCGGGAAAATTACCGGAAGTCAGTTATTTCGGTTATAATTTTAAAACTATAAATATTTTTGTTACAAAAACCCATCAATCTGCTTCAGTGAAATATTCCTTTAATTTAACACGAAGTTACAATATTTAGATATTCCTTATAAAAGTGATGTCTCCACTGGATGAAACAAATGCCTTGTTTGTAATGTGTTTTATTGTTTTTGTGTTATTGCGCCGGAAGCGGCATCGTGTTACCAAATAATGTTCTTTTTAGCAACATCATATGACCCCTTTGAACATATTTAACGTAGGGGCGGAGCTAGCGCTCTTAAAGTACTAGCAGCCGAATAACCAAATTGCCCAGCTGCTGTGATGTCTATTAAAAAAACTGTTATAGCTATAAGGACTTGTTTATTGACAAGAAAGTCATATTGTTTAAGTGTTTTTGCAAACAAAAAAAAGTCATTTTATTTATTGTTTGTTGATTTTAAATACAAAACTTGAAACGATTGTGTCAGAACTTTTTAAACATTTCCAGCGGATTTTTTAACAATACCATGATAATACAACTAAACGTTATAATTTTGGTCAATGTAACCTTGATAGGAAATTTTCATAAAGTTACATCCCTAAACTGTTGTGGCAAATCCATTCAAAATTATTGATTTGCATGACTATTTTGTTTACAATCATTTCTATTTAATACCAATAAACTAATAATAATAATTATGAGTTTATTAGTGTTAGAGTTGCAATATCACTCAGTGTTGCTCTGCAAATAGACTGACAAAAAAAGTCAAGCAGTCTCAACTGGGTCCGACTATGACAACATGAGCATTTCCTTTTTCCTCACAATAACATGCCACACAAGCCTACACTTAGAGGTCAGAGGAAACTTTCCAACTACTTAGAATATACACTCAAGAATGTCCTCAGGGCGAAACGGGGGCTGACTTGACGCAGCGAGAAAGGAATGTGGACATTCCTTGCCAACAAAACAGAAACCTGACACAGGCAGAACAACTACAGCTGATATCCAGCAAAGAGCATTTCCTCTTATCAAACACACACATGCCGTTTTCACGACAGCAGGTGCTGACCAGTGCAGGAAATCTGAAGTCAGCTGAGTGTGCATGAGTGTACCTTGTGTGTCAAAGGCAACTTTCTCTAATCCATCAATTTGCTGGGGTGTCCAAAGCAAGTGTGTGGTCCGTACAAATATTGGTAAAAAGGCATGGACGCAAGCATGGCTCCATTTTTAGATTGCCCCTTTAAATAACACAACTTTGAATATTAGACAAGTAGCGCATAAGTAAATAACATATAAACATCTGTCTAAACACTCTCACACGCTCAAGAAGGGAGTGAAACAAACACAAAGGCCAAAATAAAGGCTATATTCTGAGCACTGTATTAGCTTATAATGCAGGGGGGGGGGTGCATATATATTCATTAATTTATTCATTAAAATTATATATATGATATATTAAATATATTATAATTATATGATGCATAAAATATAATTTTAATACACAAAAACATATATACATAACCTACCGTTCAAATTCTGAGAAATATGCATTTAGCTTATTATTATGGAGCAGAAGGGTTTTCAACAGTGTTAATAACAAATGTCTTTTGAGCACAAAATCAATACATTGCAATGATTTCTGAAGGATCACTGGACACAGAAGACTGGAGTAATGGAGATTTAAATGCAGGTCTTTTAAATTATAATAATATTTTAAAAAGACTGCATTTCCTTTTTTTTTATTAAGTGTTGCAGCAAAGTTATAATAAACATACATCAATAAGTATACAGTGCAACACACACTCAATTTTCCTTATTTTAAATACTAAAACAACCACCCACCCAATGCGACCACCCACAAAAAAAAAAAAAAAAACACACACACCCTCTAACATTAAAGGGTTAGGCTAGTTCATCCCAAAATGAAAATTCTGCCATTAATTACTCAACCTTATGTCGTTCCAAACCCATTAATCTTCGGAACACAAATGAAGATATTTTTGATGATATCAGAGAGCCATCTGAAGAGTAAATGTTGTCATTTTTGTTTTATTTGCGCAAAAAAGTATTCAAGTAACATCGCAAAATATGTCACTGATGTCACATGGACTTTTTTTACTGGTGTTTTTACCATGTTTCTGGATCGGAGATCATTTCAGTTGTATTGCTGTCTATGGAGGGACAGCTTGGTTTATCCAAGCTGAAATAGTTTTTTGAGTGGCACCATGCATCCTAGCCACTGATAAATCCATGTTTGCAATATCCAGGAAGGAATACATCCACCAAGCTAAAGAATGTGGAGGTTGCCAATGTAGGGCTAGCATTTCCTTAGCAGCAGTTAATCCAGAGAGTAGCAGTTTTTTTCCTGAGACAAAGAGAAACTGAAAGAGGAGTCATCATTTAAAAGGAAAAGCATAGGACAGCAGGATATATCAACCTCCAGTATTTCCTTCAGTGTTAGATACCGGTTTCCAGAAATGATTAACTTTAGGGTAACCCCAAAACATGTTTAAAGGTGCCTAGAGTTTCCTGAGCAGAAATTACAATTGGAAGACGAACAGAGCTTCATTAAATGTAGTTTCCTAGGAGTTCATTCATTACAAAATGGTTACAGAATGTATCTAACTTTTACTGTAATTTCAGATTAAATTAATGCAGCCTTGGAGAGCATAAGACACATAAAACATTACAGGATCTTCTAATTTCCTGCCTCTAAAAGGACGCTGTTTGTGCATTTCAGCTGAAGGCAAAGCTGTTGCACGAATCACTGTTTGCGGTCCAAGACCACTATGGGAAAACACAATAATCAGGATCAAACAGGACAAACATACTGCACAAGCTGTACTCCAAAACAAAACAAACGACCCTAATGAACAGTATCAGACAGCTAAACAGACAGGTGACCTTGGAAGAACCCAAGATCCTGAAGCTACAAAAGAAAAGAATTGCTAACAATTAGACAGAACTACACGTACAGCTGAATTAACAGCTCTTGACACTCCCTCCCCTCATGTCCACGTCAGCACCTCTGCCACATCCATTCCATCTCACAGCTCAAGTAAGACTGACAATTAGATGTCTGCACCAACAACAAAGACGTGCGCTGTGCTCAGCGATCAGATCAGCTGTACAGAGGGCTAGACTCTATATGGGCGTGAAGTTCAGCTCTATTTCCTTCACAAGGCTGGATGAGCTGATAACACACTGGTTGTCCTGCTGTGATGGGGGTTGTTCGAGATACACCATACTGTGCTCCAAACTACTATCTCGAAAAATGCAAAGTGCTGTTTCACAATAGCTTAACTGTAAAAATGTACAACTCAATTTTAACTTTATCAGAAAAGTAATGTTACCAACGCAAGTAAAACAAAAAAATATTACATTAACAAAATTATTTTTGTTTTTTAGCACAATTTTATACATTTTCACACACTGACTTGTGAAATGAAAAAGACATTTGGAAGTCAATGGGCACAAAAACATTCTTCAGAAATATAATTTTCTGTGATTAACAGAAGAAACACAGACACACATGTTTGAAACAACATTAGTAAATGATGACATAATTATCCTTTCTGGTGGAACACAAACAGTCTATTGTTTTTCAGCAATGTGTACAAACTGAAACATTTACAGAATTTGACAGGCTGGTGTTCTTGGCGCAGACTTCAAATTTTTGTATGACACCTACTATGAAATACAGTTACTTTGCTCTGATGGTCAACTGAATGAAATGCCAACTGAACAAACAAATAGATGCTTTAATGTTCTGTTTGTCAAATAGGCCTTGATGGCTCAGCATAAATTTTAGATTCTGAAAGCAAACCATTGATGGTCTACAAGTAGGTTTAGTGTGGCTGTTCAGCACCAACACACTTCATTAGATGCCTTTCATAAAGAGAAGCACTGATAGAGCACAATAGCAGAAAGAAGACAGAGAGAGAATAGAGCAGAGCGATACAGAATAAGAGATAGGAACAAAGAAAAGGCCAGAATTAGGAAGAAATACTACGGTTTGAAATCTCAGGCAAAACAATGTTTTTAAACACATAATTTGCTGAAACTAAATATTAAAAAGGCACAAATGGAAAGTGGTAAAACATCTTTACTCTACAGAAATGGACAGAGCTTTCATTATGTACATATTTGTTATTGACAAATGTGTATCTCTGACCCTAATTGGTGACTTATAGACTATGAGATAATAACTGATATGCCTAAACACTGAAATCAATACAAAGGCCAGGATCAATGATAGAGCTCCTTATAGCCTTAATTCTGCACTTAAATACGTGCACACATAAAAAAATTGAATAATAACAGTATTCTCTTGTGTGTGTGTGTGTGTGTGTGTGTGTGTGTGTGTGTATATATATATATACAATATACAAATAAGGAGTCATAAGAGATGATATGACATTCACAACTAACTCTGTGCCTATATAACCAACACGCAAAATGTGAGGATTTTAACAATTATGCACAATGAACTCAGTTTAAATCTAGGTGATTATACATCTGTGGGAGGAAAATTATTTAAAATTCCATTCACTGATCGTGAATAATGACCATCATGTCTTAACATGATCTGAAGTTTCCAACACAAAAACAAATAATGGCACATGATGACCTATTATTATGTCATACAGGTCTATTCAGAGGACAGAAACCGCTCATTCAGTAAGACTGACAAAAGCACAAAGCCAAAAAGATGGGTTACATCAAAAGATAGCGCTGTTTTCCAAACTATTTAATTACAATACTGCAGTACACAAAACCACAGGCTGCTCTGTTCATACTCAAGCAGTGGAACAGCACATCTAATGCAGAGGTATTGGGGGAAAAAAGGCAAATTTAGAGTGCCTTTGTGAAATGTTGTTAATTAAAAGTATGCAATGACAATACAAAAAATAAATAATTACATAAATCTAACTATAAATAACAATTCAGGCATTTTTGTGTAAAGTACACAATCAAATGCAGCATAAAATAATTTTTAAATTGCATGCAATCTTCAATAAACAAAAATGAGTGAAAAATGCAGAAAAATCTGAATAAAATGCAATAAAACATCAATAAAAAAAAATGATATACACATATTAAAGTATATGCTGAAGTTGACATTTTTAATAAAATCAATGCAAAACAGTTTGCATAGATGTATACATGTTTATAGCCAAAATATTATGGTCAGAAAAGTGGATAAACTAATAAGAGCTGATCTAGTTCAAATTAATTATGAGTAGTTTTGAATGATGAAGGTTCAGGAAGTTAATTTTGGGCCTTAACTTAACGCACGTGGTAGAAGATAAAAGGCCACTCAGAGGTGTACAAAACTCTCTGATGATTTTAGCAATAAATATTTGAGAGGTTAAAAGCTGCGGGGGTTTGAGGAGTTAGGAGAAGGGAGGGCAACAGCTGGGCAGAGAGACAGAGGTGGAACATTGCCAACTAAATCAAAGTCTCGTCTTCCGGAAGCTTTAGTAGCTTATAAGAGACAGACTACAGCAGCCGCTCTCTGCATGCAATCATGCTCCCACTGTACTCTGGTATCCCATCACCCCCTGTGTTAACAACATCATGGCGCTCTCCTGCCGCCAGCCTGGCTCTGTGCACATCACACGCCGTTCAGCGACAGGCAAGTGGGCCGCACGTGCTAGCTACCATACTGCAGTGAGGGAGGGGGAAAAAAATCAGACGCAGCTGAGGACTGAAGCGTCGGCAGTGCTGTGGTGTTCAAAAACACAGGATGGAGTGATGGAGTAAGGTGAGGAGACACAGAGACAGAGACTACAGGAGCTTGAATAATGCCAACTGACAGGACAGAAAAAGCATGAAAAAAAGGGAGAGGAAAAACAGAACGGATGAAAGAGAGTGAAGAGTTGATTAGCCACTGGATCTACTGCAATATAATTAAACTGAATGTATAAGAAGATCGCTTATCTTCACTTCTAACCATCTAATAAAATCTAACATTATATATAGACTATATTTTGTATAGTGTTCAAGCAGAGAAAGGTGCTAATAGTCAATATAAAGTAAATATAACACAATTTAAAGGTATAGTTCACACAAAAAAGACACAAAGGTGAGAAAATGATGAGTGTCAATAAACCATTTAATGATCAAATAAAATCTACACAAAATTTCTCAAATGAAATGCACACTTGCTCCTGCTTAAATGTCTGCAAGTAAAAAAAAAAAAAAACTTTTTCCGCTTATTTAGCTGCATTTATTTTATCAAAAATACATTGATTTAAAATAAGAGTTTTCTATTTTTATATATTTTAAAACGATATTCATTCCAGTGATTGTAAAGCTGAATGTTTATCATCATTACTCCAGTCTTCAGTGTCACATGCTGATTTTTTTTTTTTTTTTTTTAAATGATTTATTTTGATCAATGTTAAAATAGTAATTAAGTAGTAATGGTAATAGTAATTAAAATATGTACAGTCCTTACTGTCACTTTTCATCAATTTAATGCATTGTTGGGGAACAAAAGTACTAATTAGTTAAACTCTTACACAATTATCAATGCTGATAATCTCGAAATGGTCAAACATCATTAGCCTTGCCACATATCAATCAAATATTTAGTTACAGAGTTGCAAAAGTGTTTTTAGTAATGTCAACTGTTCAAGCTGGAACGAGAGAAATATTGAATGAAAATGGATGGATGGGCAATCAATTTAACACGTTTTGATTCTTATTCTATGTCAGCTGTTTTCCCCCTGAATTAATTTTTACACTGAAGCTGAAGTATGATGAGATAATGAGCACATGTACCACAAACCAAATATAGGATGACTTCACCAACTCAACATTCACTAACTAAACAAACATTACAAGGGGTGGTGCGGCCTACTAAACTTTGAGCCTTACTCAAATGACAACATCAACATTCTCCACTAAAGCGGTTGAAAACAAAACATGATGCTGATAAATGTTTAACTAACGTGGACAGATTGTGAACACATGGCAAAGCTAGTTAAACCGTTTCATGTCAGTTTACTATGTTTCTCTTATATTTGTTTATTATTAGAGATAATTATATAATCATAAGAAAATCTGAGAAGACTTCCCAAAAAGCTTTAAAACATCATAGCATCCAGCCAACACTTTGCAACCCATTTCAATTCTATAATGTGACATTTCAAAATGAAAGGGATACTGAATGAGTAAGAATGCAGGGTGGAGATTTTTTAATCTGCTGGGAATTGATTTAATCTGGAAAAGTGGTTTCTATAGTTTTCCTCTGGAATAATGTGCAAAGATGAATCGTTCACAATAAGACCAGGGCTGCATTTCCCTAAAGTATCGTAAGCCTTGCTCTTAGAAACCATACACACCTATGTTCTCTATGGATCAAATAAAGCTTGAAGTGCTTCTAGGAAATGTAGGCATGTATATGAAGTAATTGTGGTCAAGTTCCTAGGGATTTTAAGATCTAGGGTAATTTTCTACCAAAAATTAGAGCAGCCTAAAACAATAAACTGTTTACAAATCATTTGAAAGTGAAATTAATTAGGCTGGCAAAAGCCATTAGGCCAAGAAAAACAAAACCTTTTTCCCAAAATGCCATATGGCTTTGGTTTCAAAAATATGGAAAACAATAAAAAAATAAATAATACAGAAGATATAAAATGTTTTTGTTCAACTTCGGAAGCAAACATAACACTTAACAATAAAGGGAGGTGCCATACACAAAAGTTGCTTTCTATGAAGGTCATATCTAGCCCCCACTATTATGAAGCCAAGGGTGGTACAAAGGACACAGGGCTTACATCAGCTCATGAACAACAAAAAAGACAGTTTCTTGCCCTCCTTATCTCCCCCTCCATTTTCCTCTCTCTCCCCAGTCAGACACAGTTCCTCTCTAAGCTGCTTAAAGACAGAATGTTCTGCAGTTCTTAAGCAACTTGAGGGGTTTCCTACAAATATTTTTACGTACATTTACAGAACTGTGTGACTGATATCAGGCCTCCTTGTGTGAAACCAGAGCCTTTTATTTTACCAGAGAATGCATGAATTTGAATTGAGTTACTGTATTTCAGTTACTGGAATAGGTATACGGTAATTCAAATTTAAGCAGAATAAAAATGGAAAGAAATTCAAAGAAATTAAGGCCTAAATAATTGTTATAAGCATTGTTTGCCACAAAAAAATATTATTTTTCTGTATGATTTACGCATAAACGTGTTACCATTTACACAAGATATGGAATATGTCCAGGCACAACAAATATAATAATATTTCTTACTGTTAGTAGAGCCCGACCGATAAAGGACTTTGAAGGCTGATACCGACACAAATATTTGTTGGTTTTAAAATCCGATATTCAGATATTTCGGCCAATATTTTATTTTATTTTTTTACATTTTAGAAACGCGCAACAAAACATTAACAGATTTCCCTAACAATAGTTATTTGTAGTTATTTCTGAGTTTTAATTACAAGCTAATTCCGCTTCACTCTCTGCTTATTTAACAGCAACAAAACTGGTCATGATAGTCACAAATTTTGTCATGCTTATTTGAGTTCTGAACTGATGGGGATGTTCTTTTAATTGTTATTCAAGCAATGTCTTGTGACCAACTCACCATGAACACAATTCACCGATGATCTCACTCGCAGATAACTGGTTCTCTCAGCCCGACTCAGGCTGGATCAGCAGGTTGCAGGATGTGTGTAGACGGTGTAGAGTGCCCTTTGGTAGACAAACTATACAACTCTAACACTAGTGACATGGTTGAAGGGTGTTTTGTCCGTTTTTATTTTATTTTTGAAAAATTAATTTATCGGCCACTATAAATGCCGATACAGAAAGCTTGGAAAATGCCTAATATCGGCCAATAATATCGGCCTGCCGATAAATCGGTCGGGCTCTAACTGTTAGTACACTTGTAGCTCAAAACATCATATAATGAACATTACATTTTTATTTGTGAAAAAGTAATCTGAAAATATTTTGTGTTGTTTTGTAATAATCAATTTGATTTTGCCCTAGGTATCAAATAATACAGTCCACATTTTTGGGAATAAATAGGTAAATTAGTCTGGACTAATTTTGGACCCAAAAGAATTTAAATTCAACTTGCTAAATCCCTCTTTGAATTGCAATGCCAGTTCAATATAAATTCATTATGAACATTTTGGCCAACCCTGGTCCACTGGTTAAGTGTAACTTTCACTACACCTCAGTAAATAACAACAGGCAGGACGCATTAGTTAAGATGAATAGACAATTGATTTATATGCAACATCTAGAAACTTAGTGCTACATGTACATGCCAAAACAAATGCATCTAGATTCTGCATGCTAAAAGAGTGTTGACAGCATTTTGTCCTTTACTAGCTAAACGGGTCCTTTGGATTGAAGGTCTAGACAAAATTAATGTTTACATAACAGCACTGTGGTGCAAACAAGTCAGTACATGATTTACACAATCATGAAGGCACAAAAGCCTTTATTAATCAGTTTTAAGCTGTATAACACTATTAGAACAGTGATAACCACAAATGCTTTTAATTCACTTATCAGAAATGTAAAGGAATAACCATATCCAACAGGACAAAGCTTTTCTACGGTGTACAAACCATAAAGTGGTGACCAAAAAAAGCATATGCAACTTCTAGAAGAGTCAGAAAATCAATTCTGTTTTACTACAAACAACACCACGGCGAAGCCGGGGCTGTCAAAGCCTGTAGAGTAACCGAGTCATCACTACTTCAAAGACCAAACTGTTTTCTGATATGGACACATCACACGTGAAGAGCCAACCTCACCCAAACCCTGCCCAAATACTTTCCACATTACTCCCAACATCAATTGCTGTCTCTGTCAAGGCTTGTGAATAAAATGTGGCATTAGCAAATTTATTTGTTCTCTAGCAGTTGTAAGAGAGTATTTACTGACATGCAGCAAAACCTGACATTGAAAAATACTTTTCTGAAATAGCCTAACCCTCCTAGCATTAATAAGAAACTAGGTTTAGGTGTTACATATCCAACAATCCTACAATAGATTAGATTAGATTATGTGATATATTATATATTCAAACTCACTGCTATTTATTGCTTTGTTTTGTTACTATAATATCAAAAATAAACCACAAATAAAATCTGTTAATCTGTTTGGTGGAGTCTTTTTTACTGGGGTTTAATTATAATTTGTATTATTTTTTTTGTTTGTTTGTTTACATTTGCACTTTAAATGTACTTTGAATATTTCAATCAATTTTGTTAGTGTCTGTTTGGTTGCAATGCAGGATTGGGAAAAAAATAACTAAGAAAACACAGATAAACATTAAAATACATAGGTAGACAAATATTAAATTTCATTAAAAAAATGATAAACAGAGACAACATTTCAGATATCACACAGTCTTAATGGCCGTAATGAACTATTATCCATTCATGGAATCACACAGCAACTGGCTGAAACATAAGTGTTTATGAATGAATCATCCTTCAGACGGGTTCAAATGAGGTCGTTCATGAAAAATGTGATTCTAGTGTTATTCAATCTAACCTTCAAATGACATGACTGTAAAACCTTTAGCTGACCTCTGACCCTCAGCATTAGGCTTCTCATGAGAAGAATTTACACTACATTCATGATGTCACAGCATTAAAATGTATAGAAACACAGCAGAGTTACGCTTCATGACGCTAACCGCTTGGTATAACTGCTACTCTATGTTTACAAGTAGTGATGCTCCGATTGATCGGCCACCGATCATGATCGGCCGATATTGACTAAAAATAGCTTGATCGGCGAACCCCAAAAGCGCCGATCAAAAAAGCCGATCACATGACAAATTACTCGCGGGACTTTTTCACATGTGCATGCACGGCGCACAG
>JAUCMS010000153.1:14559808-14592488 GCA_032357445.1 Enteromius radiatus | reverse complement strand
GTAAAAAATTGATGTTTGCAAAATTAAACTTGCTTTTAAATAAATGCCTTTTTTTATTTTATTAATTTACTTGAGCATTTTTTTTAAGAAAAGAGTAATAAATAAAGAAAGAAGAATAAATAAATAATAAAAAGAATAAAGAAAAAAGAATAATAAATAAAGAAAGCAAAATAAAAGTATATAATTAATTATATTGTTTGTTGTATTATAATGTTAACTGATATTATTATTATTATATGTTTCATCTGTGTGAAAGTGCTTGCTGTGTTGTGCTACTGACAACACCTGAGACAAACCATACCTTAAAATGCCATACGCAAACCTCCACAATTGGTATATGAAACACAACAAGTGTAAAGATCAACTAACTGAAGAACAAATGCATCCTGACAACACAACACAGTAATAAATATGAAGCCCAACTCAAAGGTGCAAACAATTGCAACCATATTAATTATTCACGTTTTAGAGCAAATGATAAATGAAGCTAAACCACAAACCATTTTCTAATGTAGGCCTAAGGGCTATTTGAGTTAAAAAGCTAAACTGAGAAGCATTACTGCTGTTCCTGAGCTTATAATAAATTGCATTAAAGTGAATCAGCATTTCAATGCAATGCAAATATATAGGCCTATAATTTATATTATATATACATATAACCATAATAGCATAAAACAAAAAAGCTAACAATGAAAACCCATGTTTACAAATGTCTCAGGTCCCTAAATCTCTGTAGCCACCAATTTATAGCAGATATTAATGATGAAGCATAAAAGGAGAGCTTGACATGACAGTATTGAACCAGGCTGATATTTACTGGGTGTATCAATACTTTGTGTAATTACAGTCACATAAATGTGGAGAAGCTATAAAACATCAACCCCATCTTGGGGTCACTGATAAAAGCATAAAGCTTTAAATAACCAGATATAACAAATGCACAGCTTCTAAATAAACCTGAACCTGTGCAACATCTTACTGTTCAAAATTCAATCATCATTGCTCCAATAAAATACATGGTGTCTCTGGACAAACAAAATCAAATTATCCCAATACGAACATATTTCCATAGAGATTTACGTATCATTAAACATGCAATTTTTTAAGGTTGTATTGCACTTCTAATTCTGTTATTGGTTCATATTTCCCTTGATATCACTCCAGCTACTGAAATAATAAGTAAACCATGACCAACCAGGTCTTTTCAAGTAATTACATGGAAATGAACTGACGGTGCTGCTGTTAATTAATCTCGGCTCTCTTGAGTATAAAACTCTTGCACACATCGCCCCCTGTAGTTCACAAATCACATCTACATGACTGCTTTCTACTGAAATTAATTATTCTGAGTAAAAAAACAAAAACTAAAACTAAAACAAGCTCACCTCTTTAATCTACTCTTCAAGAACAAGAGCAATCAATACATTTCTGTATTATAACTGGATCCACTGAGAAGCATATGATGAAATAATAATGCAAAATGTAATCTATTATTAAAAATAAATATATATATATTGTCATTGAATGGCTGTAGTAATCCTACAAAGAGCTTTATTTGTGATTGTTTATTATGCACCTTTTTGTTTTATGATTTCACTGTTTAATTTAGTCAGGAAAATCAACATCTGATCATCAAATCAACAGTCATGCTAATCTAAACTATAAAGCTTTTTGGGGGCCTATGGTCAATAAACACAGCAGGGAAGAAAAGAAATAAATGAATTACTAAAGAGTTTAGCCATGTGACCTATACCAGTGAGATTAATAATTTATACAAGCTCCCAATGATCAAGAATTTTAAATGCGATATTATATAAAAGCAGCAACAGCTTCTAGCAGCTTGGATTAATAAATACTTTTAGAAGTCTCTACATCAAAATAGGATTGTTTCAGCCATAAATTCAAGGCAGATTCAAGTAAGTTTTATATACATGACTACCTGCAGTCTTGTCTTTAACCTTGATCTCAGCAGGTTTTTACCACCCCTGGATTTTCTCGCCTCATTTGAGCAGATCTCTAAGACACATTCAGGTTCAGAAGCAAGATGCTTACTCTCAGCAACAACCTATGTGCTCTATAATAATCTTTTTTTATATACATCTGGAGATTAATTTTCCAGAGGACATGGGAGTATGCATTAACCTCACTATAAAATGCAAACCGTACAAAAAGTCTACCATCTAAATCTGAATGTCTAATAAGTGATTTGGAGGCTGAATCTAGTTATGATCGCATCTAAAAATATATAGATTTGAAAACTTTATAATGTAGGGTGTCCTCAATGAAAGGTCTTGGCTGTGAAACCACCTCTATGGCCAGAAATAGAGTGTCCTGGAAGTCAGTCAAAAAGCTGAATTCCCAAGGTTCTTTGGGGACCTAGATTCTAGAATCGTTTGCAGAGACACTGCAGCATAAACTGAGTCTGCGTGCATATGGTGACGATGAATAAGTTAAATAAGTTAAAGCTATTTCCTCATTATAGCACTAATGAAATATTGTAGTTCATTAAATACAAATTTGCAAAAATATAAGAAATTCTAAAAATGATTTATACCATATAAATTAAAATAGGTGTATTTAAAGACGTAAATTCATAGCAAAATTGTTCAAATAAACAAATGTAACAAAGAAATACAAATATTTTATGGTAAAATATTGTAAAAATTATAGAATGTATTCACTTTGAAGTAATCTGTTTGGAAATATGTTCCTTCTTAAAGGGGTCATATGATGTAAATTCTTGTTTTCATTTTCTTTAGTGTGTTATGTAGCTGTTTGTGCATGTATAAGATCTGATTAAATGATTTAGTGGCCTCCCCATGTCTACGTGGTAAATATATTACACAATATCACATGGTAATATTTGCGCTGTGCCACCTAAATGTTCACGCAAAGAAAGAAGGTTTGTCAGAAGGAGGGGCTTTGTAGAAAATAGAGGAAGTACAGTACAATAATATACAGTATTTGAAAAATAATGTTTTTTGAACATTAAAGCATGTCAATATATTCTGTGAATATATTATAGCATCATATGACCCATTTATTAATATATAAAATCTAAAATATTTACCAGAATGCCGTCTCATAGTGCACCATCACTGTTTCTGCTGTGATTACAGTAAATGCTGTTTAGTTACAGCATAGGAATGAAGGCTTATTCTTGTTCACATTATGATTTAAACCACAAAGCTTTTTGCCTTACAGCTGCACAAACTCTGCAGGGAAAACTGTACAGTCCTCAAACATGTGAACAAGCGTAGATTCAGGGACAGCTAGAAAATGCCACATTGCAAGCTTCAAGGTCATTGTTTTCCCCTGGGATGCTTTCTTCTTCTGTCTGAACTCATGTATCTAGATGCATCTGACAACAGGCATTACATCATATTTCCATATTTCCATTAGGAAAATGGACTCTATGATTTCCTATAATGTGTGTTGAAAGAATATTTACAGGCTTGATTTCAAAACTCCAAATCTCAAAATATTTTTTGTGAGATGTTGATCCATGCCAGCTCTATTCAGCTAAATGTCAAACAAGTTCAGTTGGAAAGGTAGCCATGAGCAATTCATATTCAACTAATGACAGCGAGGATTCGTCTGTTGCTTGGAAACCAAATGACCTGTTCAAAAAGCTGCACAAGAGTATAATTCTTTGAAAATCACACAGAATATATATATATATATATATATATAGAGAGAGAGAGAGAGAGAGAGAGAGAGAGAGAGAACTGTACAACTTGTACATTTTTTAAAGACTGACGTATATTATGAAATCATAAAATGGAAATTGTGCATTCTGACCTTTTTCCTTGGAATTCTGAATAACTGATGTTAACTCACAATTATAAGAAGACCAAATTACAAGACATAAACTAACATTTACGAGAAAAATGTCAGAATTGTGAGAAAAAAACTTGTGATGTGTAAACTTGGCTAAGAGAAAACCTTAGATTTTCCAATTTTATATCTTGTGCTTCACTTTTTTTTGGTGCAATTTTGTTCTTACAGATAAAAAAGAAAAACAAAGTACATATTGTGAGCTAAAAAGTCTAAATTATTAGGTTCCATAGCATGGGACTATGATTTAGCATTAAGGCACTGAATTCAACTACATTACCTCATATAATCTGAATCAAAATATCACCCTCATATAATCTGAATCAAAATATCACATATGATCTGATTGAACATATGAGATGTTTTGAACATATGAATTATTATGCAAAAATTCTAATGAGTCATGTACACTGAGTAACCAACCTCCACGCATGTTGTCATCATTGGCAGATTTGGAAGAAATATGTGTATTATAGATAAATGCGAACTCATTGGCTTCTATAAAAAGTATTACGTAACCCAGTTTTGCACATTAGGCACAGGGAAAGTGTATACTCAATTATCCACTGAGAATATTAGTCACTGTTCAAAACTCACTGTTCAAAATGTCCTACGCAGAAATGAAGTCTCGAATAAAACAGTTCATTGCAGAATAAAAGCTAGCGTAAGAGTGCTTCAGAGAGTCTTATCACAAACCATTTAAATGGAGACATTATATTTCCATAATCTACATCCTTTACTCTCACCTGGCGGAGGATGAAGCTGGTCGATGTTGTACTGCCGTCGGATCTCTTAAGTCGACTGCGCCGTGAGTAGGTGCCTCTGTTCACCTGCGGCAAAAGAACAAGCTATCAATCTATTTCTCTTCTACCGGCAGAACAGGGACTCATTCATACAAACACATTCACCCACGTATCTCACCATTACACTGTCAGAGGGGTCTCGGTGGGGTCTGTTTGCTGTAAAACTTACCGTCAGAGTCAAATAAACTGGCAAAAGCATTCAGTGATTAATCAATTGCATTAATCATCGCTGTTTTGTATGTGAGTACACAGCTAAATACAGCAGACACAAGGATCTTTGACCTATCCTGGGTGTTACGTGACTAAAAGCTTGACAGATAAGGAGGGTCTATTGAGACAGATGTCAAGCGCATCACCACAAGGAAGCTGAACTCTGCAGAGCCTCATAGACATCAATGCAATGTGTTGAGCAGGCGAAACTGCCTTTCAGTATGGCTGGCCGCAATGCAGTCCTACATCGAACAACTTCTGAGCAGATCAGGCGGTTAAAATATATAGTGGTTTGAGCTGAACGGATGTTTCCAGTAGTTTATTGTGCAAGAAATGTAAATGTTATGGCCGTCCGCTGCATAGGAAGCACTGATGCTTAAAAACTGGGTCAGATCATTCGTCCTTTACAGGGAAATCAATGAGAACATGAATTATTTAGCAGCCTAATTAAAGACCAATAGATCAAACTGGCATACATTAATCTTAGCACGTTCGGGATTTGGTCTTAATGATCCTTTTAATTGTATAATCAGCCTGTATGGAGTAAAGGGAGATAGGCCTAACATTTTCTCGACAGTTATCCACAAATATGACTTTCTTGCTTAGGTAGAACACAAAAGAAGGTGACAGAATGACAGACTTGGTCACTATTTAATTACACTGTATGGGAAAAAAATGCAATGTAAGTGAATGGTGACTATGGCTGTCAAGTCCCTAATATCTTTTTCACTGGGGGAAAAAATAAAGATTTTGGATTTTATTTTCAGATGTAACGTTACTGCCCTTGTAAGCTATTATTCCACAAAATACATATGTTTATAACACAAAACAGAAATTTTGTACATGTATCATGTAATTGGTTTATGTGCATGCATTTACAGTAGTATATGAAAATGTCATCTATACCAGCAATAAATGTAACAACATCAAGTCATATCCATCGATATTTCCATCATATGTTAATGGAAATATTACAAGGACATTCAGAGGTTTGTATTACAAGTGGAAAAACTGAAACACAAACATGACATAACAACAATGCAAGTGTTTGGTGCAGGTATACACACACACACACACACTTGTACAACTTGTATAAAGTACATCTATGCACTGTACAAAATTCAAAGATAGTGTCTGCAGTGCGGTATTACAGATGATCTCTGTTTCAAGTTTTAAACAAATGAACTATGAATATTCAAATATTCAAATTATTCATTTCCTGTGACTAAAAACCCTTTAAGTGGGGGCATGTTGTCATTGTTGGCAGACTGAAATGAAATATGGATATTATGGATAAATTTAAAGTCGTTTGATCCTATCAAGACAAACAGAACTATGTGTGTTTGATGCAGATTCCCATCGCATTATCACCTTCTCCTGCGTCCCTACCTGGAAAATCGGCTTTTGAACCCCTTCGCCTATCCCATGTCGGGTGTAGATGTGCCGGGACATTTCTGCGAGTTCATCGGTCCACGGAGGTGGCTGCCTTTCGGTCCCGGTCCACTGGCTCGGCGGAGGAGGATACTGAACTGTTTGCTCCAGTTTCGCTGCGGTGTCCGCGGTCCGAAGACGAGGCTTGTGCGCGCTGAGCTCTCGGTGACTGATGCAGTGTGTGCTGCTGTAGTGTTGATCGGTCACCACTAGAGCAGCATCATGAGCTGCTGTACTGTGTGTTTAGATGCTCGACAGAAGTAATCACATATTATGCAGATATTAATCCGTGTTGTTGGTAATACCTCCCCCCTCCCCCGAACTAAAACTGAGCTAAAAGAAGTTGGTCAGAAGAAATACTCAGCAAAATGTAAGTTATTTTATATAAACATGAAATAGGCTGTTCACAATATTAACTGTAGTTTCATCGATGTGCATTATTATAAAACAAACAACATCTCAGAAATGGTCTACACATAGCGTTTTGAACCGATACAGTTTGACCTGAATCGTTCTCAAGCTGCAGGCGCAGGATTTTTCGTCGATGATTTAAAATAAATTTGCAGGTTTAGATTAAGTGGATTGTCGGTAAATATTCTATTTATCTGTACTCATTTTTTTGTTATTTGATATTAAGTTTTTTCATCTCATTTTTACAAGCTCAAATGTATTTAGGCTACTCTTCGAATGAGCTGACTTTATTTCAGACTGAATCACGAACCGATTTTGATGACCGATTCATTAAAAAGAACTGAATCACCCGCGAGTTCTGATTCATAAACACAGAAAATAAAAATGTGAAAATATGAAATGCACTAAATCAATAAATCACTTTCAGTCCATTTTCTCATAGTCAATACTTACATTCAAAATGAATGCTAATGTAATGTGTGCCCCATTTTAATAATGACAACAATAATGTATCTCAGTGGCCTCCTAGGTATAGATTGAGAACATCATGAAAAACAAAGAGAATTGCTGTAGGGCATGTCTTTTTTTAAATGGTGCATGCTATATCTACAAAGAGCTGATAAGGAAATGCTAAATTGCAGGGGATTTATATCATACACAGCTGTGGCAGCTTTTCCTACAGACTCTATGAGGATTCACCCATGAGGTTGATAATTAGTAGCATATCAGCTGTGCAAGAAGATTTTAACAAAACATAACCATGGTGCACCAATTATGTAACATAAAAATGAATAATTAACATTCAGCATATCCAAATCAAGTGAGAATTGATCAGTTTGGGAGGACACTGGTAAAGTATCCACAACAGAAAAGCACATTTTGAAACACAAGTAGTTTTTATTTTCTGAAGGCTATATATATAAGAGTTCACTGTGTTACAAAAGGAATTTGAAAAATGAGCAGGCAGGATACAAAGAAATCTTGATGTTACAAAACATTGAGTCCATGAGTACAATACAGATTTCCCTCTAAATCTCTTAAAACCTACAGGTTTACAAATATACAGCAGCTTTTGAAATAAAGTCTTTTGAATTGGTTTCTATGTTTATTCCGTCTCGTGAAAGAACAAGGCATCTGGTGGTAAATAAATGTTTATAAAGTTAAGGTGCAATACAGAAAAATCCAGATATTTAACATCTAATATACAATATTTTTTTCGAGCAGTTTATGAAAAAAAATAAAGACGATGTTCATCTATATTTATATTTTTTTTTACTACATTAATCCCATTTTAAGGAGAATGAAAGTTGTCTATATGTTAAAGGAATTATACATTTCCCCACTTCTGTTAAGAAATGGGTGGGTATATCAGATAAGCACATTTCTTCACATACATAAGAAGCAAAAAACAACAATTAATTCATAATTTCCAGCTGAGGAGTCATAGACCAGATGAAAATTACACTGTATGCAATTTTACATGCCTTAAATTAAGTCAAACAACAGCAAACACCCACAATGCAAACACAAGCAGTACTTGCATATTATAAATATCATTATACAGTGAAACATATGGATTGACCATAAAGGGATTGCATTCGTGTCAGTTCTAAAGCAGTTTCCAAAAGAATTTATGAATATTACATGTAGCCTTTTGTAAACTACATCCCTACTAAATCGGTCCCATTCTTTTGGAATCGCTAACAGCAGAATGAACCTAAAACTGCCTTTTTGATTGTATGAGTTTAAAGAAGTGCTCTGAGTATTGGCACATAAATTCATTCCAGATTTGGTGATCCATGTATAATCTTCTTTGTACAATCATCCTCTCTTACAATAAAAAAAAACCACGTTTGCTTTGAAAGGCAAGAAATTAAAGTCTAGGGTCAGTTCACCCAGAACTAAATGAAAATGGCAACAATTAAACGAGGAAAAGTATGCATGTATGTGCACTTTTGTGTTAAATTCTGAATAAGCCAAAAGAAGTATATGCTGGTGATTATCACAAGATTACAAAAATCATGTTTATGATTAGTGTGACTCATTCCATCAACTCCGAACACCTGTCCTAAACTGCTTCATGAGTTAGTAAGTGGGAGGGGAAAAAAATGAAGTGCTTGCTTTCTTTCAAGTGGATTACATCTTTGTCCTGTAAGGACAAACGTCACAGAATCTTTGCATACCCCCTGACATCGATAGACATGTGAGAGAAAAATACTCTCGACCTCATTTCACCATTTGGAATTTGCATTGAATATTAATGGCTGTAGAGTCAGCCTTACAGAAGGGGTTGCTGGTAGAAGGCTGCTTGTTGCTGCTGAGGTGCAGGTTGGGCTGGAGCGGACATCGGATAGGAGGTTGGAGGCAGACCAGGGTTAGCGTTCTGATAGGCAGACATGTCCATAGCCATGCTCATCTGTGGTGGGTAAGGGGCGGGAGCTCCAGGAGCTTGGTTTACATATGCTGGATTCATGGGGCCGCTGCATGAAGTAAGCAAATTGCAGAAATTTAAGGCTAGTTTACCCAACACCACTATCAGAATGATACGCTTTAAACAAAGCTATCTAAAAATAAAAGGCTGTGTTGACAAGTGTACTGCCTGGCATCATGTGCCAATTCCAAAAATAGTGTTCGTTTTTGGAATCATTGTACTTTCTGACAAAATATGATGTGCATTTGGTCTCTTAAACCTATTTGTATGGTGAAGAAAGCTTGTATTATCCCTTAATCACCAGACAAATTACCACTAAGGCATAATTCCTATTTTCCTTTGAGCCAGATTTAAACTATTTGTACAATACACGTCTTATTTTATGCCTATTCCTGATATCAAGGTTAGAACAAGCAAACATGGCCCCTATTTCCAGTACATCAATTGACATCTTGTGATGCAAACAGCTTTTTGTTCATAAAAAAAGAATCCATCAAGATATTTTTAACTTTATTCAATTAGTCCTCTATCCATAATATTGTTTTCTCCAGAGAGAATGTCATCGTCTCTGAATCAGGAGAGAAAATAAGCACCATTTACAAATGATTACAGTATAAAACAGTTCTGAACAAATATGTTAATTGATGGTTGATTGATCTCAACGCATCTATCTTTGTGATAAATTAGTGGAAAATAAATACGCTTTTCTTCATTTACTGTTTGAGTGGACATAATTAGATTAGAAAAGAAGGTGAAAATTGCCTGATGTAAGGAGGTTGTGCTGGCTGGCTGGCGGGTACTGAATTGACTGAAGGAGGAAGGGAGCAGAGAGGGCCTGCTTGGTCTGTAAGACTGTATCCCTGTGGAACACCAGAGGTCATGTAGGCTCCAGATGGCTGATAACCCTGAAAGAGACAAGAAATAATAAGTCAGCAGAATGCAAAACAGAATTGTTTGTGTCACAAAATAAATATAACAGACTGAATTGGCACTAATTTCAATGGCAAAGATTACCTGCATAGCGAGAGGATTAGGGGCTCCTGGGTAAGTGCCTTGGAGACTTTGCATTTTGGAGTATGCATTGTAAATAGGAGCCTCATTCATGAGCTGGTTATACAGTTCCAGAGCCTCCAGCACCTTCACATTCAGCTCAGACCACTCGGAGTGCTTCCTGCAGGAATGTGAGAGACATTTTTTTCTCATATGCAAAAGACTGAAAAAACAGCCAGCCTATTCTGGGGTAAGTTTTGATATCAACCAACCTGTCGATTTCTTGCAGTTTCTCATCAATCATCGGGTTCATTTTTTCACAAGCATCTAGAAGAACAGAACAAAAGATGAACACTCTGAAATTGAGTCTAACATTATTTACTAAGAGGAACTGTCAGGTTTAATGATCTTGTGTGCCAAGTAACATTTGACTGTAGAACTGTGTAAATTTGATGCCTTATTAACATTGTTGCATTTACACTATACACTATATCACCCAAAAATATCATCTTCAACTTTTGGGAATGGACAGTTCGATCTCCTGGAAGGATTAATGGTGAACCCCTGCCCACCCTTCAAGAACTGTACACATCCAGAGTGGGGAAAAGGGCTCAGAAAATCACTCGGGATCCCTCACATCCAAGCTATGACTTTTTTTAACTTTTACCATCTGGTCGGCGCTACAGAGCACCGAATACCAGGACAGTCCGACACAAGAACGGTTTCTTTACCCAGGCAATCTACCTCATGAACAGTTAATAGTTCTGCCAATGTGCAATAAAAATATGGGCAATAACCAATGTTAATTTTATCACCCTACATTATAGTATATCCATCTATCTTATTATTATTTATAAACATTATTTTATACTATTCCTATTTTATCCATAGCACACCTGTACATTCAATTTATTTATTTACATTTTTTATTGTTTTTTGTTTGCTTATTCTTCTTTGTGTCTCTGTGTACAGGAAGCTTTCCTTGTATGTGCAAACATACTTGGCAATAAAGCTCTTTCTGATTCTGACCCTCTTTCTGACCTACTATACATAAATGTAATGTAACAATAAACAAGAGCTGAAAGGATCTTCCTCGTACCTTCTAATGTGACCAGCTCTGGGCCGTCAGGTGAGGGATCTGCAGGGTCTGTGTTCTGGAGCAGGTAGAGAGTTTTGTCCATTTTCTCCTGTAGTGAACGGAGTCAATGATTAACACAAGAAAAAAAGCCTGTTGATCATATCAGGTACTCTTTTCCAGATGAGTGGAGACGTGGCTGAAGATCATCTGGTACTCACCTCATCTATATACACAGGCTCAGGCTCAGCTTTGACTTCAATGATGGGCTCCTCTGGGGCTACTGTCTTTTCTACATACATGACTACAGGAAAGAGAATTCAGGGGATACGCATGTGTACTTTGAATAGAAAAGAAAATGCATTATTCCTGTACAAAAAAACGAGGCTGTAAAGGGTATTACCAGGGTCTGGTTCAGCATTCAGATTGGTGGTGACAAAGTTTGATGGGAAGAGGCCTACACCTCGATGATTCTCTCCTTTCCACCAGTTTGGATCACTGTTGGATAACAGCGACATTACTTTTTAATGGACAATGGGTTATGGGAAATGGAAAGACACTTAAAAAAGCATAAACAAATTGACTTTTAAAAATCTTGAGACACACAAAACGTATAAAACAATATTTATTCAAATTTGATTTAAATAACATCCTTGAACGATCAAGTTTACCTGTCATCAAGGATGATCACAAGCTCTCCAGCCTTAAAAGTGAGCTCATTGTCTTCAGCCGCTTCAAAATCATAAAGGGCACGCACTTTACGGGACTCTTTCCCTCCATTGGTGTTATAGGGTGGATCAGCTATCACGGTAAGGGGTCGTGTCTCTGCCTGCTGTTTCTGTTCCTGTAGGGACAGCTCAATGGCTGCATCAAGCAAAATACATACACTCATTATCTGGGTACAGCAAAATATAGCTTGACACCACAGTTATGAAGCCAAAGGCTTTTATTTTGATGCTTTGGCAGGGGCCCAAAATCATTAGTCAGACAAGACTAAACAGACGATAATAACAAACAATTAAATGAAAGTACATTAGCATGGAGAGCCTTCCTTACCTTTGGCCAGATCATCATCATCAGCTGCTCTGTTGGTGGCAGGAGTGCTGCTGGGCTTTGTGCTGGAGCTCTGCAAGTAGAGATAACATCATAACTGATTTGGAAAAAAGACAGTATATATAGCCTTATCTATTTTATATAGAAGACCATTCACACATCTTCTTATCTTCACCAACGCTGCATTCGTTTCATCCATTTTTTTTATTATTATTATTTTTTTTTACAATTTTTAACCAATTTATTTCTATTTCTATTTGATATATTTTATAATGTACTTTATTCCTGTGATGGCAAAGCTGAATTATTTTATTGTGTTGGTCCCACTTTTTGTCCCAAAACATCCCTGATCCTTTGAGGCTAGAACTCTGAAGGTGTGCTCTGATATCTGGCACAAAAATGTAAGCAGCAGATCTTTTAAGTCCTGTAAGCTGTGATGCTGGATGGGACGTGTTTGTTCAGCACATCCCACAGATGCTTGATTGGACTGAGATCTGGAAAATCAATCAAAGTTATGCTCCTCAAGCCATTCCTAAACTATTTTCCACAACAAACTGCAATTTACTGAGTATTCTAACACCTTTCCATCAGATCTTGCATTAACTTTTTTAATGCATTTATACAATTTGAGCTACAATAGCTTTCTTTGATGAATAGAAAGATAAGAAGGACTGTATTTATCTGAAACAAAAATCTTTTGTAACAATTTATATGTCTTTATTATCCCTTTTGATCAATTTATAATATCATTTTAAAATAAAAGTATTTTAACATTATTCTGATTTCATGGTATAATAATGATACAAAAGCTTTTTACTTCAGTTAAATGTATATTTTGCACAACAACATATGAACACAAAACTATAACGCCATCTATAGGTATACTAAAGAAAATACTCAAGGAAACCACACCATTTATATAAGTAGGTCTTTGAGATAACATTTATATGACAACCTTTGAGTGACACAGTAAAGTCTTGTGACCTACTTTATTTAGTTGGTACTCATTAACAGCTATGAAAATGCTTACATGAACTTGTCACTTTGTCAAACAAAATGATCTAACAATAAATGAAGGAAAAAGGATAACAAAGAAGAATTGACATCTCATGGGCCATAAGGGCAGTGTGGTAAATACGTGACAGGAAATTCCATTCTGTCTGCTTGAATCTTTTGTCTCAAGTTTACACACATGCTTCAGGATTCCAGACGCACCTAAATAGCTAAAGGGTTAGCAGACATGTCATGTGAGAAACAGTGGTCATGCTGTCACATGATTAATTTATGATCCATCTCTCACACAGAGGAAGCTAACTATTGGTTATTAATGATGGTCATTTAGGGTATACTTTTAATGTATCTTTAAAAACACATGGCCTTTTCCAAAGATTGGCCAAACAGTAAATATAAAGAAAAATAACTAAAAATAACTTCAGTTTTCAGTTTCACGTGATCCTTCAGAAAATAGAAATCATTCTAATATGCTGATTTCTTGATATGTACTCATTGATACATTTTGTCAGTTTTCTTTGATGAATAAAAATGTTCAGAAAAAACAGCACTTAAAATAGAAAAAAGAATCTTACTGCTCCTAATCTAGAGTGCTGGTGTATGACATAGTTACTTTATATGAATTCATAAATGATACAAACTAGGGCTGGGCGATTTAATCGTTGATATATTCATAACAGTAAATCTCAATCAGCTGTTTTTAAAATGAGCGGCAGTTGATACACAGAGCCGTAGATCACAGGCGGGCTACATGATATCGCGTTCAATATCAGAAATGAACCGCTTCTGATTCTGAAGACGATATTGTGTAGTTTGTCAGTGATCTATAGCTCTGTGTATCAACTGCCACTCATTTTAAAAACCGGATGAATCGAGATTTACTGCTAATCAAAGAACCTGCTTTACTGACAATTGCGGATGAATAAATGGAGGATTAAATCACCCCGACCTAAACTACAACATACATACACTTACAAAAACATTGTCCTCTATTTTAAAATGCAAACATTTAACAATATCATTACCAGAAACTTTAATAGAACATTGCAATAACCTACACTGCAGACATGGCATGACAACAAGGTGACACAGATACATCTGTCACAGATTTCTGTGAACCACCAGCACAGGAAACACAAACAGAATGACTAATGAACTATGCGAATTAGAATCTAAAAAGTTGCTGTGAAAATAAACCCAGCCAAATTACAGGGTCATATATCTAGGCCAAAAACCAGCAGCTGCTGTCTGTTGATCAGCATGTGTGTTAATGGACAGCTGACGTCACAAAGTAAGATCCAACAGGATCAGGTTGTTAAGTGACAGTAGGAATACCTGGGTGTTTGCGGTGGGAAAGGACACTCCGTCTTCTTTGAGGGACTTGATGGTGGCACTGATGAGACTCAGTTGTGGGTCTTTCTGGAAATCTTCGGCCCACTCCACCATCAGGGCCTTGAGCTTCTCAGCAACCTTTGGGTGAACCTGAGAAAAAGCGAACGAGGATGGTAGACATTATCATCAGACAAGCAAGTTTATTATACTTTGAAACAAGGATTTGTCTTATTGTATAAGTTAAAGTTCTTACCTTGTTCAACACACCACGAACTTCACTGGCAAACTCCCGCGAGCAAATTTCTAGGTGAAAGATTTTTCCACTGTTTGAAACGCAGGCACCCAGCAACTAAAAAGAGAAAATAAAGCAAGATACGAGCAACCGTTATTTACAGATTTATTTTTTTTAAATAATTGATTGTGATTAAAATAAGTAATTTGCCAACTTGTGAACAGGTATATCAAATGTATATTCACTAAAAATATTTCCATGACCTTTCCTAGCCATGAAAATGTCATTTTAAAACTGCCTGATACTACCAATTTTCTATATAAGCAGTGATTGCATACTTGTTAGTATAAATGTCTAAGGTTCAAATGTGCATAAGTGTGATATCATAATAAATAAAAATAAAAATTATTTAAATATGTGTAATTGTGTAGACACAAAACAAAGTTCATAATAATGATAATTATTAATATTGTTATAGCCGTTATTGCACACTTGTAACATTTTTCTATAACTGTTCAATATGCAGAAATTAAATGTGACATCATAATAAATATTAATACCACTACTAATAAATTGTTTTATAAATAACCTTATTATTCTTCTCACTATTATAAAAATTATCTCCCTATTATTTGTTATTACTACAACAAATTCAGCAACTCAAAGAATAAAAATAAAGGGCATATCATCAACCCACTTTATTCCTTTGTAATAAGATAAAGCCAGATGAGAAAGAATTAAAAGACATCTAAAAATAGACTGAGACATCTTTGCAGGCTGAGATGTTGGTGAGTCAGAGTGGAAGCCCACAGAGATGCCTGTCACTTCCAGATGCTACAGCGCTCTGGAGTTTTTAAAGCTTTTACAGCTTTAGTTTCTTCTATACTAGTTTAGTGTGCAGTGACTATATGCAAGCCATAGATAGGTTAACTGTCATCAAGAACAAAAACACTTTGACAGCTCGTATCAGTTTACTCAAAAGTGGTTGCAACTCTGTTTAACTATAATGGAAACTAAAGATGAAGAGCTCACCGTCAATGCTTGCATGGCTACATGAGGGACCTTGTGGTTCACACGCTTCATGACTGACCTGAGACACTCCTTTGCGCTTTGACACACAAAAAAAACAGAAAAAAATAACAAAGAGGTATTTTTATATTTATATTAGGGAGAGATTCATCGTTTTTCTACATTAGTAAAGAAATTAATAAAATTAAATAGAAATTAATATTTAACAGTATTTATATAAGAAAAACAATAGCGCATATAAGCAACATTAATGTTATTAACTGTTACTAAAATAAAAAATATATATTATTTAAATCTGGTTTGCATGCTGCTAACTTAACTCACCCATTGGGAGTTGTCCCGACTCTGTCACAAATATCCATAATGAGGCCCCAGTCCTCTGATGTGTTAGTTTCACTAGTTGCTTTCTCTGAATATGCAAATAAATACGCATTTAAACAAACTAATTGAAATGAAACTCTCAAAGCAATTTTCTCCATATTATACTTTACATTTGAAATGAAGTCAAAGTTTACACTAGTTACAAAACAAGCCATAAACACACAATACAGACAGTGTATAATAATAATAATAATAATAATAAATTAATTGTGAATATGATCAGATTTACATCCTAGCTTTTGAAGAACACGTTTTAATACATATTAATTAAGCAAGAGACTTATATTCATCCCGTTGAACAGACAAAGCAGCCTGTTTTGCCTGTTATTTTGCATATCCAGCTTGTCTCGACATGCACAACAACCATTTCTATAATAATACTCTCCTTCAAGAATAAAACAACTAGGCGCATTTGAATGACTAACTTAATGACGACAGGGAAATTTGCATTACGACATCCAGCAAAGTATAGCGAAATAAACGAACAATCAAGCGCTCTAAACCCTCCACAGAGGAACATACAGTGTCACAAGTTCATACACATTAATCTCTCAGGACAAACCTATTCAAGAAAACACTATACATGCTATTGTGCGTTACAAATTAACTCCTTTTACTCTTTTAATCATTCGTGCTTACTGGAAATGGGTAAAAATATGTATTTTTGATTATGTATTTTTTTAAACATAACATTTTGATTATATTATATTATATTAGGAAGATAGTATACTACAGTATATCTCGTTGTATGCACTCTTTCATATCCAAACATCACGTAATTGCCTATATAGGAAACAGCTTGGCGTTGTTTATTGTAATAATTTAGAAACTTTGTACTTAATCCCCAAGCAACTCAAAATAACTTTAATTTAGACAGTATTTAAAGTAAATATTAAAAATGCTCAGTGTTAATCTGAAAAAGTTACTGAACAATATTGTAAGGAAGGTGTCAGTCATGCTAATTATTTTTGACAGCTTCAAATGTCTGTATTTAGGACATTTGAGGGATCAGAGAAATAGAGGAAATAAACTAAACACAAAGCAAAGATCTTGAGGATATGTCATGAAACAGTGCGCTGGATCGGCCCTGTTAACTGACTTGTCAATATCACGTCGCTTCGACAAAAACAACACTGACAAACTCACCAACATCCTGATCGAACGGGTTTTGACCAAATAAAGGCATTTTGCGACCTTTTCCTGTCTATTAAACGTAAAATTCAAGTGTATTATCTACGTATATCGACAATTTATCGTTCTCTCATCCATTAAAATACGTCCACTTCCACCAGTTGCTCTTCCGTAAACTTAGTACGCTAACGCAATGCCTGTCAGAAACCGCATACGTGTCACAGCATTCAAATAATTATAGATTTCAAGTTATATTTAGTATTTCTATTAAGACTACAAAAATAACTGATGAAATTATTTAATGTTTTGTTTTTATAAATCTATATTTCCGACAGGCACATATGTTGAGTCCTTTTAAAGACCAGTGTGTGCTGCACCGCCATCTAACGACTGGAATAGATGTTTGTGAAATTCCTACAACGTTAACCCCAAATTGAACACAGGTTTGCTAATTGAATAATATGATATTTATTATTAATAAAAATATGTTATTTATGTTATTGTTAAGCGAATGGAAACTGTAACGGAGTGACACACAAAACATCGCTTACACGCTGGCCTCGCCAGGGGGCGCTCCATTCATAAGCACTTTCTATACATGTCAGCAAGGCCACACGCCTTTCTTCACTCATCGGGACCATTTGGATGATCCAGTTTTTCTAATGATAGTTCAGTCATGCCGGCACCTGCCATGGGGACCAGCAAAACAGCGCACAGTGATTCCAGTAACAAGAAGAAAAGGGGACCCGGAACGCTGGCCACGGCGTATCTGGTCATTTACAACGTGGTTATGACAGCGGGGTATGATGAAAATCAAATGCGCTTCCGTGCTCTCTGTTCAAGCGTGTGACAGTAAGAATGAATGGCTAGATTTCAGACAGCGTGCTGAAAGTGCTTGACAGATTCGCGGTTACCTCCCCTTTAAGTTTAAATAGCATGACTTAGCACAGTTTACTTTGAAATTACAATAACTGGGCATTATTCTGAACATTCTGGTAATGCATTGCGGTGTAAATCCTATTAACGCCTATTTAACACGCCATAGACTCTTCAGGGCTGCTGGTTGACAGCGGTCGTTGGTTACATGCATGAATGCATTGTTCTTATTTTACAGTTACGCGTCTGTTTGTGCAGTTAGATGACATTAATGGACATACGAGTGAATTGATTGTGTTTGTAACTTGACTATTTAAATGTAGCAATATTTTTTTCAATAGGCAGTAGGTTATGTGGTTAAAACAGCGAATAGAAGTGCACTTTAGCCATTGTAACCACGAAACTGTTGCACAATTACGCCCGTTTCGGAAGCTAATCGATTCAGTAGACCCTGTTCGTTTTTACTGTTTTTAAAAGGTGCTATATAGATGAAAATTTACTTCCTAAAATCTATTTTGCTGCCAGTTATTGCCATCAATAGCTTGATGATGCAATTCAGTCCATGCTTTTTAGTTAGAGAACATTTCATGATCATTTTACAATGTCTCTCAAAAACGTTGTCCAGTAATATACTATGTGTATTATTTTGAATTTGAAATTACAACCCAGTCCTGTTGGCTTTATAACTGACATTAAAATACTTGAGCTGTTTTGTTTCCTGCGATATTTAGATAAAGATGATTGTGCTTCTGAAAGCACCATGGTTTTATGCTATCTTCACGCTATACCAAGACTTGCAAATATACTGTGTGGGTGTCACAGATAAAGGAAGTTAAAATAGAAAAACACACCTTTTGAGAGATTGGAGTCTGTATTCACAAGCTCTCTTGTTTGTATTTTGCATCAGTACACATGTATAATAATGAATGTATTTGAATGAGGCTGTTACATCCCTCTCTTTGCTGTTAACTGCTGTGCTGTCCTGTCAGAGATTTGCATGCAGTTCCATGCCTGTGTGCACTGCGGAAATGCCCTGCTCTCTCAAAGCAAGGACGAGTGGCACTACGGATTTACTCTATGTATCTTTTTTTATCTAGATGGCTGGTCATTGCTGTTGGTCTGGTTCGAGCATACCTTGCGAGGGGAAGTTACCATGGTCTTTATTACTCGATAGAGAAGCCCCTAAAATTCTTTCAGACTGGTGCCCTCCTTGAAGTGAGTGTTGTGGGAGCTATATTCATTTATATTAATTAATAATTCTGAAGTATGCCTAAGCTCTATATATTTTTGTTGCTAAATGTGTTGTACACTGTTGATATATACAGTATAATCAGCTTTTTTTGCCCAGTGTGTGCAAACAAGGAATTCGTTGTGGTTTTTCATGCATGCATAAATACATATATGAAATGAGAACAGAAAGAACACTTTGCTGAATGCATAAGTTTACATGTATGTTTGTACACACACTACTGTTCAAATGTTTGGTGGTCATTTCTTTCTTTTTTTTCTTAATTCAACAATCCAGCAAGGACAGTTTAAATAGAGTAAAAGTAGGAGAGGGGACATTTTCTTAACCTGTTTTCACTTTGTGGAAACATATGTTAATTTCTCATCCTACAGAGTTTAATTGTATTATTTCTGTGCTAAAATGATAATTCCTTGGGGCTGAGTGCACCTTATAATATTTGTTCTTTGCTCTCTTCACAGATCTTGCATTGTGCTGTGGGTAAGTGCACCCTGCTGCTAATAACAGTCTCTTATTAATTTCTACTATAAATATGCACTAGGTGAAGTATATAGACCAGATTGGCTATACAAGGAAAGCTTTTTTTAACCCAGCAGTGCCATTGTGCAGCTTTCTCTGCCAGTCTGACAGTGATAATGTGATAAAGAGTCTCACTGCATCTGTGGAGCATAGAGTTCACAGTCCACACCTCATTATCTGGGACTTAAAGCTTAATGTGACCTTTCCCAGTGCAAACAACCAGTCCTGCACCACTCTCTGTTACATCATAACCATCCTTGCTCTCCTAAAGTATTTTAGTTTAATGATTTTAATTCTGTCTGATGTCTCTCTCATAATGTTTAGTGTAATGGATTAAAGGGTTAGTTTACCCAAAAATGATCCTGCCTTTTACTCACCTTTTGAAGCATCCTAGGTATATGTGACTGTCTTCTTTCAGGCGGACCCAATCAGAGTTATAATAAAAATTGTCCAGACCCCTCCAAGCCTTTGAATGGGTTTAAATGGGTGATAGCTGGTACACTTCGGAAGAGGTGAAATAACGTGTGCGTATTCGTAATGAAACGTCCCTCACACAGCTCCGGGGGGTGAATAAAGTCCTGTAGCGAATTTTACTTTAGTAAACGAAAACCAGTTTCCTCTTGGCTTATATCGAAAACCTCATACATTTTTTTTTTTTACATGATGACTAGCATTTTTTTTGTTGTTGTTGTCTCTCTGTGATCGCCACTAATCACGTAACACAATGTGTCTTATGACATCTGCCGGGACTGCTTTTGATTTCCACAGTCTGCAGACGTGAGAGAAAAGTGCTTATTAAGTTTGAAATATGTATATTTATCTTACAAAAAATGCATGGATTCACTACAGGAGGACTTTACCACATATTATGAGTACGTACACGTTATTTCATGTCTTCCGAAGGGTCTGGATAATTTTTTATTATAACTGATTGGATTCATCTAAAAGAAGAAAGTCACATACACATAGGATGCTTCAAAGGTGAGTAAAAGACAGGATAATTTTCATTTTTGGGTGACTTTTTTTTTATATATACTTTTTTTAATTTATTCATGGTATAATGATTAATCTCTTTACTCAATATTTCAAATTTTGTGAAGGAATTGTTCCCTCCTCTGTGGTCCTGACTGGGTTCCAAGTGATGTCACGAGTATTCCTTACCTGGGCAGTGACGCACAGCGTTAGAGAAGTAAGTTTATGTTTAAATAGATAGTTTGTTCAAAACATCTTCTTTTTACTTTTAAATAATGTTTTGTTAACCATTGGCTTCTAAAGTATGTAAAAAATATTATAGAAGTTAATGGCTACCAACAATTATTTGGCGCAACATGAGGGTGAGTAATTGATGGCAAAATTCAAAATTTGGGTGCTTTTAACTAAGCATATGTGGCAACATTATTTTAGAATTATTTATAGACTATCATATATTTTTCAAAGAATATTTTACATTTGCTTAGTTTTTTGATTATTTGATTAGTTTAATTTCTATTTTAAAATGTTTAATGATTTATTTTGTGAGGTTTTTTTATATTTTATTTTCTAATTAGCTTTATTTTTAGGTTATTTCATTTTAATTTGAACTTAAAATCACTTTATTTCACTTAGTTTTCATGTAAGTTGGAAAGCACTTTGTAAAACTAATATTCTTTTATTTTATTTTATTTCAGCTTTATTTCAGTTAGCATAAAAAATGTATAGTCTTATTTTAGTTTTAGTTAAAAATAACAAAAGAATAATATTTAACTTGTTCAGGTGATTTACAATATGGTATATTATGACTATTTTTACGAAATGTTGATGTCAGGTATTCTTGTGGTTTTAAAAAAAAACTGGATATGAAACACGAATGAATATCTCAAATGACTTATGATGAGCGATGTATAATGAGCAACATTTCTGCGATTGTCTCATTAAATTTGGTTCACTGCCATCTAGTGAACTTCTGCAGCTGGTTTAATATTTTAGTGCTTATCAAAAAAAATCACAAAATTCTGCATTAGTAGAATTTAAGTGTGAAGAAAACAATGTTATTTATTTTAAGTTCTTTGAAACTAAGAATCAAGTTCTGATTGTTCATCCCAGAAAAAGACGTCTGAGCTGAAGTGTGTATTTCTGTAAGTTATTCCTACGAGAATCCTGCTTGAACCAAAACTGGGGAGTAATACTAATATTTAACATGTCCATGTGTGCCTGTGTATGTTGCTAAAATAACCTTCTTTCAAGCCTGTATGTGTGTAGAAGCAAAGTTGGAGCCTTTGAATGCTTTTTGAGATGCTTCCATTTCCGATGTTCTCAGTAGTTCATCTTTGTGTGTCGAGTGGCTTCAGTAAATTGCGATGGGACAGTAGCAGACATAACCGCATGGTTCTCGACTAAATTTTCCTGCTTGCTGAGCAGTTCCGTCTCTTCCCTGTGTGCCTCACAGTTCCTCTCGTTTTAGGTCCAAAGCGAAGACAGCGTTCTCCTCTTTGTGGTGGCCTGGACAGTCACGGAAATCATCCGTTACTCTTTCTACACCTTCAGTCTGCTTAACCATCTGCCTTACCTCATCAAATGGGCAAGGTAAAGCTTCTCACAGTTCATCGTCTTGCCTTTTTATGCTTAAAAAAACCACATAATTTGTTCTTTGATTATTAACAGGTACACGTTTTTTATCGTGCTGTACCCCATGGGAGTGGCAGGGGAACTTTTGACCATCTATGCCGCGTTGCCATATGTGCAGAAAACAGGGCTCTACTCCATCACCTTGCCTAACAAGTACAACTTCTCCTTCGACTACCACACCTTCCTCATCCTCGTCATGGTCTCCTACATTCCCTGTACGTTTTGAATCTTCCTGGACAAAGAGATTATGCATCATGTTTTGAAATCTTCCATCTGTAAATAATCTGATTCCTCGGTTGATCTTCGAAATCACTAGAAGCTCTGTGAATGAACCACTCTGTTCTTGTTAATGACCATCTTTGTCTGTGTTTCTCAGTATTCCCTCAGCTCTACTTCCACATGATGCGCCAGAGGAAGAAAGTTCTGGGTCACGTGGAGGACTACAGCAAAGTGGAATAACTCGCTCCGCGGTTGACACAAACAGCAGACTGATCGCACCGGAAAACAAAAACAAGCGGATAACCTTTAAAAGCCACACTACAGATTTTTTTTAAATGCGTCTTGTCGATTAAACAGGCCAGATATGCAGAATGATTATTAAGAATACTATTTTGGTCAAGAACTGTTGCAGTTGGTGGTTTTAGAAATCCTGTATGATGACTTTTCCTCAGTTTAGAGGGAGAGTAATGACGTTTCCATACTAATACATCAGCTTCTGTGTAAAAACATTTTTATTTTTGATTCTAAATGTAGAATTACTGACCAAATATTGTAGCAAATATCACTCAGACAAAGGGCAAAAATACAGTAAGCTGCATCTGGTGGCTTTAACCAGATAAAAATGTCTCATAATTTTCCTGTGTGGTGTGTTTTGTACACTGTATTTCTGAATCTAATTGATTTCAATCTCTCTGTTTCTCACTCAACGCATTCCTTTTCTTTATATTTGAGTATGATTCATTAACTCAAACCGTACTTGACTTTCACACAACTTACTTGTCTGCTGATTCCCATCATGATTACTGTTAGTGTTTTCTTTTTGTTTTGTGCCGTGTTTCTTAAAGGATCAATGTTAATCGGTTGTTTTAATCAGTATTGGACATGTATTGTTGGTTTGTGGCCGTTTGCAGAAAAAAAAGAGGTGTATCACCCAAAGAAATTGGCTGAGTTGCTGGGTCGGGCCTCATAGTCAATACTATAATGTACTAGATGTGCATTTCTGTCGTAGAAGGAGATAGCTTTTACGGCTCTCAAGTGTTTGGCTGAGAGAGACTCGCACGCCGAGCAGAAGAGAGCGCAAGCCTCGGCTAACGGGGGGCCAATTGGATTTGAGTGCCTCCAGTCATGCTTTTCCAATGAGTCAAATCTAATAATGTGGAGGGAAAGCTGGGAGTCAAGACGCTTTGTTGCCCGTCTTCCTAATTGTGAACAGTCAACTTTAGCCCTCCCAATGCAAATGAATCTCTCTCGTATTAAAGTGTGAGCCACACTATTGCACAGATAGAGTCTTTGCAAACAAAGTGGTAAGCCTGTTCTCCTTATCAAGCCTATTCGTGAAAAGATCAGCATGGGGTGAATGGAGTGCAACTTTGAATAACACTGCATGTGAAAGTGGTGTGGCTAAACCTCGGTTAGTAGAAGCATGACCCTTAACTCAAATAAAAATGCCGACATTGTCAAGCTTTTGATATTCAAGTTCTGCATGGGACCAGCAAACTTTGTATGAATAGTAATATGATGATATATATTTACAATAAACCATAACATGGGAAGCAATGCCAGTTTGTTTTTATTATATAAACTGAAGTGCTTAATCTTCATCATATCTTTGTATTTAACTGCAGCTTAATTAAAAGCATTTTAAGTGTATATTTCACTTCATGTCAGTACAATTAAACGCCTATTAAGTTTTATAGACTTTTATAGTATCTTAGTAAAGGGGACTACAGCATATTCATTCTATCTTCACATGATGGCAGTAGAGATCTATCTTTGACTTCAGCATAAGGTCTGGTATATTTCGCGTGATCTATCGTCAGAAATTAACATTTTTATTAAGGAGCAATACTGACTTTCTGGGTTTGATTTTGGCAATTTTAAAAAAGCATGAACCTTTATGCTAAATCTAGCCTATCAATATATATATAATATATAACATGTCAAAATACTTATTTCACTTAAGTAGGCTAACCTTTCTTTGAAGAATGACAATAATTTACTTTGAATAAAAGAATATCTATCTATCTATCTATCTATCTGGTGTTTAAAGAGTTAATTATGAGCCATTTTTTTCATTACCCTAAGCCACACTAATTTGTTGAGTATTTTGAATTGGTATTTAGAAAAGTTTATAAAGCCAAATCGTGTAATAAAACAGCTTCTTTGCCCAATACATATGCACGGTTTCAAATCACACCGATCCTTTTTAAAAGTTTTTAATTATCAATTATATTTGAGTTTTCTTGGCATGAAAATGCATTCTTTGGTGTTCAAAATTAAAGTGGGACAAAACAGCGTTAAAGCTAATTTCCTTAGGGGTTGTATCTCTGCATCTCATCTCTTTAAAGGATGGGAGTCATGAGACCTATGAAAAAACAAAACCGAGAAAGCATGACTCTGTTGACTGCAAACAAGAAGATCTTTTGTCTTCTGAAATCGTCACAAAAAAGTTAAATTCCCTTCACACAGCTCTTGCCAGCTGACGGAATCCTGCATGCTGAAATGGAAAAAGAGTCAACACACTGGGATGATAAACAACGAACACAACTTGTCAGGGGGGAAAACGATACAACGTCTGTTGAATTATAAATAAGTGAATAAACTTCATTTTTTTTAAGTAAAAAAGAAAAGTATAATCACGAGAAAATAAAAAAATCCCTTGCACATTATTCATATTTACATAAAACGTCCAGTAAAAAGATTAATATTCAGAATATCTATATAAAGTGGTTTAATAAAAATATACGTTTATAGCAAAAATGTGTTTTGACATAAATTATCTGCCATATTCATTAAAAACCCCTATACTTTATTAGCATAACAAACAAACAATTTCCCCCATTCTGCCTTACGTACAGCTGTGCGGATAGTCCCGCCCACTTATCCAAATCACGGCGTATTGACACACAGGTCGACCAATAGAAAAATTGATTGGCAACTTGTGCAACCTTTTATCCAATAGAATCGCAGATAAGGCGGGGCCTAAAGATCATACTTGGTTGAATGGCGATACAAAGACAAGAAGCAGTAAAACGGAGGATAATGTTTAATCAATTCTGTATGCTTCGGTCTTGAGAATCTGCAAGGAAAGGACGTGCAGCTCGTCTTGTAAAGTCAATGCGCAGCTCCGCGCGAGCAGGGCGGATTCGACGCTCCTGTGGCGTGACAATTCATCTTCTCATCTAACGTTAGACGCCAGCGCTGGTGATGTTACTGCTACTGCATCAGGAGCATTGGCGATACCTATCTGCACAGCACGGATGAAGACTCCTTCACCAAAGGACACTTGTGAGGTCATCTTGGGGTGACGCAACTGACCATGCAGGAGCGTTGGAAAATCTCAGGTTTTCACAGCAATCGTGATCATGTAATCATCATCTAGTGGGCTGCGACTTCTTATTCACAGGTGTACAGCTTGCGTGGATCAATGCATCAGTGCGTTCGCACCATGGAGTCGTGCTCTGCACTTCAAGCTCAGACCAAACCACACTTTTGCGGACACTATTTGCTCCTGTCATGAAAACGTGGAGATCTAGCTTGATGGGCGTAGGGTCAGTTTTCGTTGATCTGAACTAAATAACTCGCGGTGCGAATTACACAGTGACTTTTTGTAGACTATTTTAAAAGAATTCGGGCTTTTTAAATTAAACAAATCTGCTAAATTATTAAATGTAAATATAATTTGGCGAGAGGCACTGTCTTTCGAGGTTGGTGTCGCGCAAAAACAAATCACAAATAGCAGTTTCCCAGAGTCTTTTTTTAAAAAACAAATTTGTGACACGTAACTCTATAATAAAGCGAAACTTTAGTCCCTGTTATGCTTAAAGACCGTATCGAAACTAACCACAATGGGAAGCTGGCGAGCAGCTTACTGTTGTTATGGTTACCTCATCTGGCTAACGCGACGTGTTAGCTTCGGTTTATCAACAGGTGAAAATACACAAATGACTAATTTATATAACTTTTATCAGTGCTGAAGCGTTTTAAACCTATATACAGGTCTACTTACATGAATGTGTACTTGTGTGTTTTATATACTTTTAGAATCTTTGCTTTTATTTTTTTGCTTACTTCCGTGGTTCAAGTCTTAATTAGGGGGTTAAATCCCTAAAATGCCCCCTAGAAATTTGCACACAGAGGTGGTTTGTGCATTAGTTTCTATGAATTGAAATGGGGCGCACAATTACTCCCTCTGGTGTTTACCTCTTCTAATGCTCCCGCCACCTGAGGATGTGTCCCAAACGACTACTTTGCACATTTAATTATTTAAAGTCCTCTGTAATGTAAAAACGAGCGGATTGACTTACAAAATGCGTTCTTCTCTCTCAGAGCATTTCTACATTTGTCCTATTATAGAAGCAGTAAATAAAATGCTGCTTTTATAAATTACAAAATGGAACACTTTTACTAGTTCCTTTTATCAATGAGATACACGTCAAAATATCTCACACACATTATTTTCGTTTTTTCTAACGTTTGAAATCACCAGCTAACTTCAAATAATGGGATAACTGAAACATACCCGCTTTAGTGTTTTGGATCACACATGGTTGACAAGTTTAATACTTATATTTACACAGTGTGCGAATAATTTAAATCAGTCACAAATCGGATTCAGTTCCAATTTTCTTGTCTCTTGCACAAAAAAGGCTAACGTCTTTATTATGCATTTGTGGCGTTGCACCTATAGTAACTTGACAAATAATAACAGTAGTTATGTATCGCTCAATACAAACAGCTGTTAAGCAGCTGTTGCTATGGTTTCCTCCTCAAGCAAAGCCAATTTCTGTTCGCGAGTGTAGGCTGTACCTACGTTTAGCGCACTCTGACTAACTCGCGCGGCTACTGAAACGTTATTTGAAACCGTATATAGGCTATGTTTGTGTGTAAAAACAAAACAAACTCGTAAGACCTCCGACTAAGACCTCTTTGAGTTAATTGCGTGGTCACACCCCATAATTCGCACCCTGAAGTCATTTATTGCATGTAGTAATCGAGATCATGTCCAGATCTAACAGCGTAAGCCCACCCGGCGCTGGCGCTCCTGGACTGAGGGGAGGGACGGAGCACAGATCCGCTTGGGGCGAGTCTGAGTCCGTGGCGAACGGATGTCCATACTCGGCCAGATCCTCCTGCAAAAAGCTCATACGGTCCAACAGTCGGTGGAGAGAGGACGATGACTTCGAGCGACAACCGGGCCGAGCCACGACCACCGTCAGCCGGGTTAGTTTTAGATCCAAGTCTGCCTGGCAAGAACACGGGGAGGAGAGCCGCAACAATAACAGATCTTCCCCTAGGTACCGAGATGGAGAAGTGAGACCCAAGTCCGTGGAGCTGGGTTTGGAGGACAGGAGAACCAAGTCCAAACCAGAGGAGGAGCTCATGCCTGAAGTGAACTTTTCCATGAGCGCGTGCTGCAACGGCGTGATGCAGATTTTCAAATCCAAGAAGTTCCAGTCGGAGAAGTTAGAGAGGCTTTACCAGCGCTACTTTTTCCGACTCAACCAGAGCAGCTTGACGATGCTCATGGCCGTCTTGGTGCTGGTGTGCGCGGTGATGCTGGGGTTCCACTGCGCTGCAGGATTGTGTCGGCTCTCTTACGTGGTGGTTTTCTCCACAGCAATCTTGCTCATTCTCACGCTGATGGTCGTGTGCAACAGGAACGGCTTCCATCAGGATCACATGTGGATAGTTTGCTATGTGCTCATTTTGGTGGTGCTGACTGTACAGGTGATCGGTGTGCTGTACGTGGAGCCGCGCAGCGCGTCTGAAGGAATCTGGTGGACCGTGTTTTTCATCCATGTAATTTACACACTTCTGCCGGTGAGGATGAGAGCAGCGGTCATCACTGGAATTATACTGTCTGCCGTACATGTGCTGGTCTCATGGAAGTTAAACGAAATGGACATCTTTTTGTGGAAACAGGTGAGTGCAGTGCATATTTATATGCTTTCATCGTTTCTTTCTATCTATCTATCTATCTATCTGAAGACTGTCAACATGGTGATTTGAGCATATACGTAACGTGGCTGCGATTAGTCTATTTAGTAATGTGCATACTTCCATTAGATGTTATGCAACAGTTCTGTTAATAAAGTTAATAATGAGAAAAAGTATTTAGTTTATATGCAATTTTCCTCTGGTAACTAAAATGACGAAAGGAGCCAAAGCATGCAACTTTATATAGCCTAATCAGCGCTGGTTCTCACAGTCTGGACGTGGATCGGAGCGACAGCTGTGCTCCGTAATCTCTCCGCTCCAACACCACTCCGTGTTTTCCAACTACCTTTCCCATCTTCGCTAAAGTGCGTAGTTAAAATGAACTTATAAACATTGTTCTTAGACAATTTATTAAATGGCTAAAAAGTTAACGTTGCTTTAAAGGGGTTTTAATTATAAATGCATTGGCACAAGTGCAGCTGGTGACATGTTTGTTAGTAATATTACTGTCCAGCTGCTGTAATTGTTCCAGTTCTGTAGATTTTTTCTTGGTTAGTTCTGAGAATTTCAGCAGATCTTTAGAAGAACCTTTGTAACCTGAGCCTTAAACCATTGAGCAAAAGCTCTTTGAATCCGGATTTAGTGTGGCTATCAGTCAATATAGGTCTTAGATGTTCTTGAAGAAAGTGACAAAAGTTGATGACGATTCATCCATTTTTCTCAGCAAAGCCTTGAATGTAGTTGAACAAACACTTTTTATGGCTTTTGAATGGATTTATGACATTGTTATGGAGAATGCGTCAATTTTTGTTCCTTTTTGGGTGACTTTGTACCTTTTTTATTGGAAATTATTAACTGCTTTAAAGTTTTAACCGTATGTGTGCAAATAATCTGAGGTCTTGAGTATGGATTATTTCTGAAATAAGTATTAAGACTACATTTTTTATTACAAAGAATTACATCTCTAATTTTTTAAATTGTAATAATTTTAATCAGTTATACACTGTATATTTCTTATAGTGTCAGTAGATTTCATAACCTTAAAAACGGTATACACAGTCCACTCTGTGGACTTTTTGATAGTTTTCGTATACTTAAACACTGCTCAGATGAATTTTAATCTTTTGATTCCTTCAACAAATAACATTTTATAGTAATTATGTTTTCATTAAAAACACAGACTCTTTGAATGGTGTGTGTGGGAACTGCCTGCTGTGTTTGTTGCTCTTTCCACACAATGCTGTTGTCTTTAGCATATCAGATCTCTCTCTGTTTACATGGGACCTAGCAGGACTCTCCAATAGTTCACTGTTGTTTTATAAAGATCCTAGGATGAAGGATGTATTAGGAGTGCTCTCATAGATGACTAGCTTTCATCAGGCTGTGATGATTGGCGCTGCTTTTTATGAAAGGTGTTGGGGCTAGATCAGTGACTAGAAGTCAAATCAGGTCACTGGTAGCGTTTCGTTGAGATTTAAATTACTGTTCTGGGTTCAGTACAAGGTTAGCCATCTGATTTTATTGATCGTTAAACACAAAGCAAAAACATCCACTTCTATATCCAGTTCCAATTCCGGAGGGGCTAGATCTGACTGATGAGTACAGCTAATCATTTGTAACTTTTGGTTGCAAATTCATTAGCAATTATGATCTTTAGCAATTATTTCTTTAAGTGCCACAGGTTGTCTTGCATTCAATTCTTTCATTACAGCAAGACCAGGCAACAAGAAAAACAGCATGCACTTAAGGATAAGAACAAACCAAAGGTGCTTTTCAGGATTGTCTTACAGATCATCGACAGTTCACAATCTCCAGCTCCATTTCCCCTGTGTGCTTCATTAAAGCTGGAGGTGGGACCCAGTTAGACGAGCTAGCATAGACGGGGGGGGGGACAGAGGAGGTGGACAGAGTCCTGCCTGGCTCATCTCCAGCTCTAACATGGTTTGTGGCTGATTTAATTGAATTGCCCCACTCTGTAACATGCAGACCCGCTGGAATTCAAAACAGATGTCCTCCCTGTCCTTCTTGAAAGATCTGCTATTAATTTGCCTTTGAGAGTGAACCCCTATGGAAGCATTAACCTTCCCCCAGGCCAGGCTGACTACGTGCTCTGCAGAGCAGCATGCTGAAGAAGCACCACCTCTTGGGACTATTGCAGAGCTCACATACAGATGATCTTTTGATGCTCTGTCAACTTTTGCTCAACTTGTTCAGATGTTTACATTGTCTGAGTAATCAATTTACATTTAATCACAGTTCAGTTGTAGACCAATACCAGTGAAAATTTGAATATGCTTCAGAACATGTCTTTCTTTTTAAAAGTCTATTCAGGGTCACTTTTACTAATAAATAATTAGAATGATAATAAGAATAATAGAATATTATATTATGCTGTTATTATTAGTTATATTATTAATTTATTATTATTATTATTATTATTATTATAATATTATAATTACAATAATAATAATTAAAATAGTGTGTGGGGGGTATATATCATCTCACAAAAGTCTTTTTTTTTTTTTTTTTAATAAGTACTGAATAGAAAACCCTATAATAATAATAATAATAATTTTAAATCCAAGCATTTGTGTATGTTTTATTCATTTCTTAACTATATTATCAAAGGCCTGCTTGGGTTTGTGTTTTTGTTTTAAATGCGTAACCCCTCTTATTATTCAATAATATATAGCCCTATAGATTTATAAATATATTTGTGTGTATTGTGAGGTAGTAGGCAACTGACCTCATTGCAGTTTTTGTTTGTTACTTTACAAGCTTCAAATGGGCAACCATATGTGCAATCCCTGGGAAGGTTGAAGTTTTTCCCTCTATAAAACAGCTGCAGGAGTGAGTTTGTGTTACCTTTCAAAATCAGACCCTGACGTGTCTCTTATGAGTGCAGACCCTTAATTGTGCTTCTTGTATCTTAGCAACCAAGGCCTGTTCTCACAAACACCATCCAGAAGCACTCAGGGCTTCCCTGTGAGAGGACCCCTGCTTTTCATCTCTTAACCACCTCCAGTGAATGTGCGATCTTACCATTAGAAGTTCAAATTGAGATAATTAAGGCACAACGGCTCCTGGTGCTGGGAGTCTTTACTCTCTCTTTTCTTCACTCCCCTCTTGCATTGTTTTTCCTGTTGTCAAGGTAGACCTGAGGGTAATCAAGCTCTGATGCGTGTGGGTGGCTGCCTGCACCTCTCTTAAACAATTGCTGCGGTCCACGGCATGTATTAGATGCCTTGTTAGGATCCACATCCATCATCTTCATTTCACTACTCAAACATAAGCTTTGATGGTTTATTTATATGTTGTGTAACACTTTTTTTCTAATGCATTAAAGGAAAATCTGCTGATGTACACTCCATCAAGTCATCCATTATTTTTTAAATCTTTAAAACAGATCTATGCCAGATCTATTTAGCAGCACTTGATAATCTGCACCGTTGGGTCATCTGCAGTGAATGGGTGCCGCCAGATTGAGATTTCAAACAGCAAGTAAAAGCATCACAATAATCCCCAAGTGATCCACATGACTCCAGTTCATCAGATAACATCTTGTGAACACGAGGACCGTATTGCAAAGATATTTTGCACAAAACATTACTGCCAAATCCACAGGTTCTGCTCCATGAACACTGCACCAAATTACCACTCGTACAAAGCTTTGTTTGTTATAAACAAATCCATGTTTTTAACTTCAAACTGTACTTCTGATTAAAATACATGTTGTCTATCCATGATATTGGTTTCTTTCCAGTTAATGTCTAAATTAGGGGATGAATATGCACAGATCAAGCACTGTTTACAAGCAAAAACATTTCTGAACAAATATGTTAGTAGATTTTGATGTGAGCAGACAATATTTTGGACAGAAGTAATGGTTTAAAGTTAAAATACTGGGAAGATGATGATG
>JAUCMS010000153.1:14488498-14516308 GCA_032357445.1 Enteromius radiatus | reverse complement strand
GTGTTTGATTAGGGTTGGAGCTAAACTCTGCAGGACACCGGCCCTCCAGGACCGAATTTGCCTACCCCTGCTGTATGGGATATCCAGTGTCACCCGCTAATGTCTGAAATGGTATGAAACTCATTCTTTCACTTTTGAGTGAAAGGTTTTAGAAAAATGATATAATAATGCCAACATACTGAACTACATCAACAGCTGTAAATTGATAATTGGTCTCATTGTTGACCTTGTTGCAGGAGAATCACTGTCTGCGGATTAAGATCCTGGGCGACTGCTACTACTGTGTGTCCGGGCTGCCCGAGGCCCG
Organism: Enteromius radiatus; assembly: GCA_032357445.1. NCBI lineage: Eukaryota > Metazoa > Chordata > Actinopteri > Cypriniformes > Cyprinidae > Enteromius > Enteromius radiatus. Next base: position 14,516,001 of record JAUCMS010000153.1, on the reverse strand, counting down.
CGCCGACCATGCGCACTGCTGCGTGGAGATGGGCGTAGACATGATCGAAGCAATCTCGTGAGTATTATAGTGTTGCTTCTGTTCATCAGACAGGAACAGCATGGCTAGTTTTTAATGCCTCGCTGAAAATGTACTTTAGCCAGGAAATACAAATCAGAAGCTATGGTGAATCACAACCTGGCAGTTTCTATGCAATGTTGATGTTCGTAATTATAAATATTTTTATAACACGGAATGAATAATAGAATAAAGTACATATATATTGTACAAATATACCCACACATGTATATAATGTACATACAAACACATATGTATGCATGTTTATTTATGTACACGCGCGTGTGTGTGTGTGGTCCTGGTAAACATTATGTTATGGGGACAAAATGTCCCACCACAGAGATGGTAATATTTAAAAATATTATTTTTTTTGGTCCCCATGAGGAAAGAAGCTTATATATCACAGAGAATTCAGTTTTTGCACATCTAAAATGCAAAGAGTTTCCTCTGAGAGGTAGGTTTAAGTGTAAGGTTGGTATAGTAGGGCAATAAAAAATACAATTTGTACAGTATCTCTTAACAGCATATCTTTTGACTGACCAAGTCTTAAGAAAAAAAAAAGGCCCTGTTTTGTACTCTGTTCGTGGAACATGCTGTACAGCTGCACTGGACTGAATGAAAGTTCACAGAAGGGTTGAGTTGAGACAGAACACATAATCTTATTTACCTGCTTTTACTAATCATGGCTAAGTTGTTATAAGCGTTGTGTTCTTACTAGAAACTTTGAATTGCTCTCTATGAGTTTGTTCTGCTGCTCTAATTGGTCAGATCGGTCATCCCTTAATTGAGTTGTTTCCAAGTTATTTGTCTCGCATGCGTGTGGACGTGTCCACGGACCTGATTCTCTAATGTTCAGTGTCTCTGAGCAGTTGTTTGTTAAGGCAGGAATGGTGGTGACTCTGTTTCTGCTCCAATGAGCATGTGTCTGTGTTTCTCTGAGCTGCAGCCAACCGACCCAGCGCCCCATCACAGGAAGAGACCATTTTTCCGCAGACTTGCCTGTCGTCCTCAATGTTCAAAAGAGTTTGATGGCTTGTTTGCCGTGTGACGTGGGGATCAGAATGTGCTGTGTTAACTTGTTGATGTACCCAGTGGAAAAGTGCATTTCAGGGTGTGCTAATTCACACTGAGATTTTTTTTAATACAGGGAAAAGTGGGATGAGATGTGTCAGTGGGTAAGGTTGTGAATGATATCATATAATAAATTCCAGGGGCCAAATGAAGGAAATACTGTAATATTTGTCACACTGAGAAAAAAAAAAAAAAAAGAGAACCATTAGAAGAAAATTCACATCCTTGCTTATTAAAAGCTACCATTCATCAACTGTGAATGAAGCTTGCAAGATGTTATTGTCTTTGATTATTAATGTCTTTGGTATATTTAGAATTTCTTTGCTATTTTTGTTTTATTTTGCCTTGTTTTGTTTTTTATTAATCTAATTTAATGAAAAACTAAAAAAAGGAAGTTAAAAAAAAAGTTAAAGTTGCTTCACCAAATATTCTTAATACTTAAGCTTTTCCTGTGTATCTTAGATATTCTAAATAAGAATCGTATTTCAGTAATATATTTTTTATATTCACTTTTATTTGAAATGCAAATCATTCATAACAGTAACATTGGGAAAGTGCCACTTTTACTTATACAAAGACACTCTTTTCATTTCAGTTAATGGCAGACACCATGAATTCTAATAAGGTTTAGTAGTTTTAAACTTGTTTGCAGTTCTGACTAGTAAAAATATCAAGTTTAGAGTGTATATTGTTCATGTGTTATATCAAAATATATGATTAAGTGTTTTAACAACAGGTATATTTGTCTTTTTTTGTCTCTGTGTTCCAGGCTGGTGAGGGAAGTCACTGGCGTTAATGTTAACATGCGTGTGGGTATACACAGTGGGAGAGTCCACTGTGGGGTGCTTGGATTAAGGAAGTGGCAGTTTGATGTCTGGTCCAACGATGTCACCTTGGCCAATCACATGGAAGCTGGAGGCAAAGCAGGGTGGGTTCATGAACTCTGGGGTGGGGGGGGTTTGCACTTGTTTTCTCAGGCTGAACTCCTTGTGTTCTTCACTTTTAAAATCTGAAAATGTGTTTTTTCCCATCAACACAAGACAAGTTCAGACAAGTCTCTCTCCAGTTATGTTCAGAACGGCATACTAGTATACTACTTTCTGTACACTGTGCAAAGTGTTCTTGATGGTTTTTCTACAACTTTTATCAGAATGTCTAATAATTGTAATAATTTTTCTAAAAATAAAAGTCAACATGAAATAGAGAAAATAATACATATAAATTATTTTATATTTATTATTTATATAGAAGTAATCATCCCAGCGTTTCTTTTTTATTTGGGTTTTTTTTTTCAGTCAATGAAGGCCATTTGCTGCCGATGACTGAAATGTTTATTGTTTAATATTTTGTTTGGCACGTTATAAAAAAATTGTAAGCAGCTCATATTCAATATTGAATACTCTAGTGATTCATTCCAAATATGGCGTTTCCATTCCAGAGCAACTTCCTGTTTACCTTTATGTCTTATGAAAGTTGTTTTTGCCGTCGCAGGCGTATTCATATCACCAAAGCCACACTGAACTATCTGAATGGCGATTATGATGTAGAACCTGGATTTGGTGGAGAAAGAAACGTTTATCTCAAGAAGCACAACATTGAAACCTACCTCATTGTGGGCTGCAGTCAGAAGCGGGTAAGACCTTTTATTTATTTTTTCTCCTCGCCAATGAATGTTAGAAGTTCAGTTTTATAAATTCAGGTATAAATTCACATTTTAGAGTCTATTTTCTCTTGTGTATGTCAAATTAGTTATTAAACTTTGTCACCTGAAAAAGCTTAAGTCAACAAGCTATGATTCTCCATTAATATGCACATCTTTTCAAGCAGAAGCGCCTGCCTAGCGCTCAGGAATAGCATGACTCACATGATGCTGGGCAGCAGATGAATGCCAAAAAGCTATGTGGATAAATTCAGGGAAATGTGATGTCAGAAGAAAAGCTAGTTAATGATTATGACATTAAAAAGCACGGACCGTAATACTGCTCCTGTTTTATATTTCCCTTCACAGAAAGAAGAAAAGGCAATGATTGCTAAGATGAACCGGCAACGCACCAATTCGGTCACGCATAATAGCACTCACTGGACAGACCGGCCCTTCTACAATCACCTGGGTGGCAATCAGGTTTCCAAGGAGATGAAGAGGATGGTGAGGAAGCTACACTATTGAATGGCCCGCATTAGCCAGCCTTGTAGGATGAGAACATTATCTGAGTGCTGAAAATCAGTTGGTTTGCATTTAGCCTAATTGCTGTGTCTAAAATCCATTACCACCTCTGTTGGAGGATAAGGCCTTTGACAGGGGAGGCTTTTTGTACCATGTGTTAACTAAGCCAGAACAATTGCTTTAGGGCCACATGTAAAGGGCCTCATGCTCTTTGTGTAGTCCCTGTTCTTTCATTCAGTTCTCAGCTCTTCCCCAGCTCTGGAACCCAAAGGGAACAGCCCTCTAATTAAATAAAGCTGGATTGCCTCACATACCGCCCTGAGGGATTTAATCAGGCAAAGTGGAACCAGCAATTAGTTCCGGTGGAACTCCATGGGAATACCCTTTATCTTTTCTTTTTTGTCTGAATCACCTGTTCCTTCTGATCTTGGTTGATTTCTGCTCAATATCATTTTCACTCTAAAAAACATAAAAAAAACTCTATAATTAAATTCAATTTGAAAGTCTTGGGTGAATTTAATAATAATAAGCACCAAGGGTACTTTAAATTGATCAAAAGTGAGGAAGACATTTATAATGTTTCCAAAAAAATCTATTATCTGCTGTATTTTCCAAAAAGGTATTAAGCAGCACAACTGTTTTCATCACTGATAATAATAAGAAATATTTGTCAGCATATGATACATGACTCTGAATACTGGAGTAATCAATTTTACCGTCAGTGGAGTAAATTGCTTTTTAAAACTTAAAAATAAACAATTTTTAATTGCTGTAAAAATACTGTTAACGTTACTGTTAAAATAGAAAGAGGAAACATTTTTTAATGGCAAAAGACAGAGTGTAGTAGTTACATGTAGTTACAAAATCCAAAAGCAGGATGGAAATATTGTACTTTACAGTTGAAATATGTGTTTGTCCAACCAACAGCAGATATGGGAACCTGTTTGTAATTATTTGTGCAGTTCAGTTTGATAGTGGCACAGATAAATCCCGCTCAGCATATCCTGCTGGAGCTCACACTGGCATGTAATTGCTAAATATCTGTCCACGCCTACACAAGCACCGAGCATTGATGAACACAGATAAACATGCAGAGTATTCTGACGAATAGATTATCTGTTTCATAATAACTACAGCACCTGTTTTTGTCTGTTGTATTGTCTAGAGGCTTGCATTGGCCCAGAAGGTGTTGCTCAGTCGAAGGAGAGTAACACATCAACATACTGACTGGGTCGTAGTCTCTGTCGAGTGAATACATGCAGGCCTGTGTGTGGGAGCACATCCGAGTCTCCCGAGACTGTAAATTTAGTTGATGTTATTATGCATCTAGCAACTTGTCTCTTGGATGCTCTTTACTCCCATAATTTAATGTTTAGTGGTTAGAAATTACCATTTAAAATGCTCATTTGATATTTAATGGGAACATTCAGTCTGTTCCTTGACCCGTATATCTACTATTTTTGATATATTAAGTATGTACAGTAGTAGTCATTTAGCGGATGCTTTTATCCAAAGCACTTATTGTGGAGAATGGGATTCTTATATTACGGTCAATACCAATGCAAGTCATTTAAAAAAAAGTAATTAAAAAAAACAAAATTTCTATACCAATACTACAGTAAAAAAACTAAAAGATGATTGTGGTATGTTCTGGACAGAATTTTTTTAATGGTCTTGACACCTCAAAAAAAAGGGCTATTGCTTAAATGTTTGAAGACTGTCCTCAGTTCTAATATAAATTTTAATATACGCTGCTCAAAAAAATAAAGGGAACACTAAAATAACATCCTAGATCTGAATAAATGAGGTATTCTTATTAAATACTTTGTTCTTTACATAGTTGAATGTGCTGACAACAAAATCACACAAAAATGATCAATGGAAATCAAATTTATTAACCCATGGAGGTCGGGATTGTGGAAGAACACAGTATAGGCATATATCAATGCCTTCGTCTTGCAAGAACTGCTGACACACTCCAGCCACATGAGGTCTAGCATTGTCTTGCATTAGGAGGAACCCAAGGTCAACTGCACCGGCATATGATCTCACAAGGGGTCTGAGGATCCCATTTCTGTACCTAATGGCAGTCAGGCTACCTCTGGTGAGTACATGGAGCCCTCCGAAGAAATGCCACCCCACACTATTACTAACCCACTGCAAAACCAGTCATGCTGGAGGATGTTGCAGGCAGCAGAACATTCTCCACAGCATCTCCAGACTCGGTCACATCTGTCACATGTGCTCAGTGTGAACGTGCTTTCATCTGTGAAGAGCTCAGGGCGCCAGTGGCCAATTTTCCAATCTTGGTGTTCTCTGGCAAATGCCAAACGTCCTTCACGGTGTGAGGGGCCGATAGCACAACCCCCACCTGTGGACGTTGGGGCCTCATACCACCCTCATGGAGTCTGTTTGAGCAGACACATGCACATTTGTGGCCTGCTGGAGGTCATTTTGCAGGGCTCTGGCAGTGCTCCTCCTGTTCCTCCTTGCACAAAGGCGAAGGTAGCGGTCCTGCTTCTGGGTTGTTGCCCTCCTACGGCCTCCTCCACATCTCCTGATGTAAAATCATATGCTTAAATCCTTTTAAGACAGGACAAAACACTAACCGCTGAAGCACATGTGAAACATGATCCTAGTTGGTTTCCTCTCCATGTTTCCCATGTCGTCCTACCATGATAAATCAGTGCCTCATCAGCCAGCTCTGTTTACTTCTGTTTCTCAGTGAGGACTGAATTTAAATTCCTCTCAAAAAGCTTGTGGTCATAAATAAAGCCACCTGAATCAGCTCTCTGCTTGTTTATACTCAATATAAATATTAGTCAGACATCATGTAATCGATTATATATTCCACTACAGTAATAATACATTCTCAGTCTCAGAGCAGTTCTGTTTTCAAAATTGCATAGTCTTTTCATTAATGTTTTTGTGCTTGTATATACCTTGTCTTCCCAAACCCTTGTATTCTTTCTATGTTTGTCACTGTTCTGTTGCATTTTGACAGTGTATGAAATTAATAGAGATTTATACTTGGAATAGGGTTTGGGTAATGCATTGTTTTTGTTTGTTTAGTTTTTTTTTATTACACCAACAAGAAGAGAAGTTTGCGGTGTCAACGTTTTCCAGTTTTTCCAATAAATATCTTTTGAATTTCTCCTTAATCAAGAAGTTTTATTACTATATTTGAAGTCCTCCAGAAGAGGTCGCTGTTGTGCTGATTGTACAAATGCAGATATTCTCATTCATTCTTCACTGATGTATAATGTATTTTCTCTTCCAATTTTGTTTGCAGGGATTTGAGGATCCCAAAGACAAGTGAGTATATGGAGCACATCTTCATGTCTCTACCCTGCATGCCATTTTTTAAAATAGTTGATTACAGAATTGATCTTTCATACAATGCTGTTCAAATGTGTGGGGTCAGCAATATTTTGGAAAGAAATTTCTAGTGCTTACATTTATTTGCTAAAAACGGTTGTATTGTGAAATATTTTTACAGTTTAATTAAAAAATATATATATATTTAAAAATGTAATTTATGTGGCAGTAGACCTGAATGTTCAGCAATCATTACTGTATTTTAAGTGTCATATATTAGAAATCATACTAATATGCTTATTTGCTGCTCAAAGATATTATTATTATTATTATTATTATCAGTGTTAAGAACAGTTGTGGTGTTTAAATGCATTTGAATATTTTGTAATTAAATGCTTTTACTGTCATTTTTGATTAATTTAATGGATGTTTGCGTTTAATAAGACTACTGATTTCTTTCGCAAATTAAGTACAACTGACCCCAAACTTCTGAAAGGTGCATATAGCTTTGCATTGCGTAACACTTCAAATTATTATAAGTAATGTTATGAAACATATAGTGCAGACTTTTAAAAGTTGTCAAATGCGGATGATTGAAAGCAGTTTATTGGTTATAAAATAACCAATAAAGACTCTGAATGCAAGGCGGTGTTGAGCTTTGTGAATGATATGCATTTGTTGTTGTTGGAAAACTGCAGAGCTGTTGGCACCGATTCTATGCAGACCTACTTAAGACATTAAAATATATTCAAATGTGATTGAACTGCCAACTACCAATGAACTAATCAACACATGCATGTACTGTAGTGTGAGCATATCCATCACTTTTCCAGTGGTGTCAAAAAGTATCAGAACCTAGATTACTGGGTCCCTTGATACTTCTGCATGTACCACTTTGCTTGTTTTAACTAGTCAGCGTTTATCTAAATGTGTGAATACAGATATCCAATTCAATTTGCTTCATCAAACCTTATACCGAGAGAACACAAACCTATTATATGTCCAATATGACACTTCTCTGTCAAAAGAACACCTCTGTATCTGAGTTCAAATGCAGAAGTTTTTTTGTGTAAATTACAGTTTTAATTGACAATCATCCAAGGCTAACCATGGTGATTAGGAACTATCCTTAACTCTGTCATAATTAGTTTTTTTTGAGGGATGCAGTGCTGCTGCTTTTTGGTGCTCTGGCTTTATAGTATTAAGTTATAGAAGAAAGGATAAATAAGAAGGGAGGAAAAAGGTCAAAAAACGTGTCTCGTCTTGTTATCTAGACATTTTATTTTCAGAAACACGCAAGAAAACCTGAACCCTGAGGATGAGGTGGACGAGTTTCTGGGCCGTGCCATTGATGCTCGAAGCATCGACCGATTACGATCCGAACACGTCAAGAAATTTCTGCTGACTTTCCGAGAACCTGACCTGGAGAAGAAGGTATGACTTTCATACACAACAACTTGTTGTTTTCCGTGAACCACAAAAGAGGGGGCGTGAAGGGTTCGGGCCGGACAGTGAGCCACGTGCTCTCCGAGCCCAGTGGGGTTGAAAACCCTAGGGCCCGGGAACCCGTTGAGCCCTGAGCCGTCTCCCTGGACACGCTTCGCCTCCTATTGATTACCAGTAAGTTCGCACTCGTGAAATGAACGTTTTCAAAAAAGTTTAAAGTGTATGATTTATTAAGGGGAAAAAAAAAAAGTATAGTTGCCAGTTCTTCTGATTGAAATGCGTCATCAAGCTGACATTATCTATCCTTCTAGAGATTTTGTTGTAAACTGCATGACTTGTGAGAAGGAACTAACTATTTAACGGATCATTAATGTAATTGGTAAATTGTTCCTTCAGTTAAAAAATAGGGTAGAGAGCCAATCAGAAGTCCATTATAGTACTGTTGTACAGAAAAAAATATTCAGCATAGCTCAAAGATGTGGCATGCTGCTAGGATGAATGGAGGAAATGAAATTCAAGGTCCAGGTTCAGAATGAGTCAGAGACTGACGTCTTTATGCTGCACTGTGATTTAAGTCATTTTATGGTGTTACCTTCAAAGCGTTTGTCACCACTGACCTCCCCCACCTCAAAGACATGCCAAACTTTCCCAGAAAAGATGCAGTTTTTGTCACACGTAGGAGACAAAGTTTCTTTGTAAGGAGAGTGATGAAAGGGTAATGGAACATTTGTTTCTCAGGCTCTGACTTTTTGCATTCTCATCCTCCATCTGCAGTCACATCCACTTTTAGCTTGTTGTGCATCGGTCCTCATACGTCTGGCACTGATCACACGCTTATGAATGAAGCGATTATCTTCAGTAGTCTTTGTTGAAGAGTTATCTTCCATAGTCTTTAAAGAAATATACTAAATATTATTTTTTAGATATTTACTCTGCTTTACTGTGGTTTTGCTTTGCTTTACAAGTTTCGGTTCAAAAAGATTTTTGTTTTATTACGACATACTGTACTGCATTGATCAAAGATAACTATTTCAAATATCAAACTTTTTATTCATTAAAGAATTCTGGGAAAAAAACAACAACACAAAAGTATAAAGCAGCACAACTGTTATAAACTTTATTAAGAAATTATGAGAACCAAGTGTTTTTAACAAACCAAGCACAATTGCAACTTGTTACACAAATAATTGTTGTACATCTAATATTTTTCAGGGTTTTCATCACTCTGGAAATTAGAACTTTCTACAGTTACCGTTTTTTTCCCCCTAATTATACTCAGATAAAATATTTAAAGGGGCAGTTCACCCAAAATTACTCCTGCTGTATGGTGGGTCAAAAAGCTCTCAGATTTCATCAAAATATCTTAATTTGTATATATCTTAATAGCATCTAAATTTTGGGGGTTAACTATCCCTTTAATAGGTGTTTTGTTGGCAATATCTGTAAAAAATGGTTTTTGAATCATCCAATTATACTAAAGAGCTTGCAAAATGAAAGAAAATCCCGAACAACCCTGGTTTCTCAGTACAAACTGAATTAAACAATAAACGTTAACACATCCCCTTCTCTCAGTCTGTAAAACACTGCTTGCTTTCACATGCTATTTGAACTGTATTTGTAACCCCTCTTTTCTCTCTTCTTCTCTCAGTACTCCAAACAGGTAGACGCCAGGTTTGGAGCATACGTAGCCTGTGCCTCCCTCGTCTTTTTATTCATCTGCTTCATTCAGATCATCATTGTTCCACAGTAAGTACACTTCAGTTAAATACCTGATCCTCGCAAATATTTTCTGGTCCATTCAAACAAGCCTAAGGCTTAGAAGAAGGTTTTGAATGGGAATGTCACATAGCCTTCATAGACAGAAGCTTTCATTCATTTCGACTTTGTAAAGGTGAAGACAGTTAATCCCTGAGCAGCCAAAACAGGTCTTTCCTCTCCCTTGGACTCTATGTTAATTATGACATGTAATAGTTTTTTTAAATGATTTTGATGAGTTATTTTCTATTCACCTCGTTTCTGTTTGTTTTTCTGCAGCTCTGGGTTGATGGTTGGCTTCTATATGTTGTGCCTGGTCCTCCTGATGGTCGTCATGTTCATCTCAGCCATTTACTCCTGTTTCGGGGTGAGTAAAATGTTGGTATTGTACAAAATGTAGCCTATTTGATTTATTTAATTATTTTTGTAGCATAAAGAGGACAAACCTTGAGCAACATGGCATCTACAACAATGCAGGAAAACACAAAAACCCCTCCTCAGCCCTAGAAAACAATACTTCTTAACACGTCCTTCACAGACCGTTTCCTAACACTCTTACAGACACATCATCGCTAAATCCAAGTGTTTATCAACCTTCAAATTCTCCACTAAAATAACCTGAGCGGGTTTGATTGATATTGGGCTTTTAGCTGCATAACTTTCAGCAGGTCTCCAGAGACTATGAGTCACACAGAGCAAAGCCAGAGACACAATAAAGCGCTGGCAGCTCATTTGTGCACACTGAGGTGGAACTGTCACTGCATTGCTCCATGGGCGGCAAGGGGCGTCGCAGGTCTTTCCTTAGAGATGCTGTGGAATTAGATTGTGAACTTCCTGACCCATGGAAAAAGTCTTTCATAAAAGCCTTTTCTACAAAATCTCTGCAAACCCACAAAAGGTATTTTTGTCCTGTGTTTTATAGATAATATATATATATATATATATTTTTAAAAATGTTTATTTATATATATATATAAAACCTACCTTAAAATCTGGTGCTACGGACCCAACTATGCTCAAAATTGGGCTACAGCCCTTTGCTTCTCATATCCATCCTCATTGCATCAGCCCATAGTTTTCTAGGCCTTCCTTTGGCTGTGCCCTGAATACTCTCAATGCCCATTGTTCCTGTCCTTGTGCCTAAGTCTAGCAAATGTTGATAGTGACGCCTCCTGATACAGTACTCTCAGCTCCTTCTCACCCTCAGCTGTCCACCCTCATTCACATGTCCAAATATTCTCCTTACTTTCGGCTCGAGCATATCCAACATGTCTGCAGACTTTTAGTAAAGGATCCAAGTCTCATTTCCATATGAGACTACAGGTCTAATGAGGGACTTGGGCATTCTGAGTTTGAAGGACCATGAGAGACTATGGCTTTTAAAAAGGCTGTTGATGGCAAAGTAACTTCTATTACTTAGTTATTCATCTCTTGATCTCACCAGTCTCAGAGCACACAGAATTAACAGAGGACCCCAGATACACAAAGTTCTGTACTACCTCATATTCATGTTCACCCAGTTTCACTTTTTTTTTTTTTTTTTTTAACCCCACTGGGTGGCACTCTTCTTCTATCCTTCCCAGTGCCATAGCTACATCCCTTTCTGTCCTACTCAACACGTCCAGGTCATCCGCATAACTGAGCAGTGGCCCGATTTATTAAAACTCTAAAAAGGGGCTGACACCTGTCCATTTGCCTTAATTCTGCTCTGGGTTCTTTGCATTATCATTCTTGTCAATATGATTCTCTTCTTTGGAAAACCCATCGCATTCATAGCTTGCTTTAGAAATCTCCTGTGGACGCTATCATAGACAGCTCTGAAATCAGTTAATATAAATTATAAACTATTTATTATAATATATATAAAAGTTGAACTTTATTATGCTCACCAAACCTTAAATACTTATTTAATTAAAAATACAGTAAAATATTATTACAATATAAAATAATTGTTCTATTTGAATATATTTTAACAGTGTAACGTTCTTGTAATGTTTTTTTATTAAGATAAAACTAGATTTTCATTACTGTTGATACTGTCAGATACTGTTGATATGTTTAATATTGTGAAACTCAATTCACGTTTCTCTCTATTGACAGTTTTTCCCTGTGCCTCTGCAAACTCTGTCAAAAAGGATTGTTCAGTCCAGACTCAACAGCACCCTGGTGGGGGTTTTTACAATCGTCCTGGTTTTTCTCTCCGCTTTCATTAACATTGTGAGTCTCACAAGTCTTAACCTCGGGATTATGTGCTTTAATGTAATGTACGTGATATTTAGTGGTACATTTAGTGATAAACTATGTAGCCATATAGCCATGCAACTAACACTTCATCTGTCTCACAATATTTGACTTACAGGAGTAAAGACCGAATTGCAAAAATAGACATGCTGTCATTTATCTTTATCTGAGAAATGTTTCCATCTGTCTTTTAGTTCACCTGCAGTACGGATAACCTGAAGACATGTTTAGGGCAGGAGTTTAACATCAGCCCCAGTGATGTGAACGCTTGTCATGTCTGCAGCTCTTCCTTCAACTACACTCTCTGGTCTCAGGACAGCCTCTGCAACAGCCAGTCACCCACCTGCAATTTCCCAGAGGTGCGGCATTGTTTACAAGTGAACACAGTCCAAAAAGTACAATTGTGGCATATAACAAATATGGTTTGGATTTTGATGTGGAGGGACAATAAGGACTTTTTCGCTGTTGTTGTGAATTAAGTTCAAATGTCTTAATTATAGCTTTCACGTGACAAGTTTTGATGAATAAACAAACTCATCATATTGAGATAAGTGAGAGTGAGTACATTTTCAGTAAATATTCATTTTTGTGTGAGCTATTCCTTTAAGTAGTCAGTGAGCAGCTACTAACTCGTTTAAATCAACTTGAACCAGCTAATAGCACCATGTTCCAAGTCTTTATTTTTCAGCAGTGATAGGCCTTTCCATTTATTTTTTTATAGCTGTGATGTCAGGCGCTGCTCTGAAATGCTTGTCTTTTGATAAATCATATATGGAATAAGATAAGGGGAGCATGAACGACTAAATGCCTGAATGTTTTTCTCTTTCTGCAGTATTTCTCTTCGTGTGTGCTGCTCAGTTTACTGGCCTGCTCAGTGTTCCTACAGGTCAGCAGTATTGGTAAACTCTTCCTCATGCTCTTCATTGAGATCCTGTACATGCTTATCATGGAGGTGCCTGAGGTCAGCCTTTTTGACAACGTGGACCTACTGGTCATGGCCAATGCCATGTGAGTATCTAGATTTTTAGAAGTAGCACAGTGTCTTAGATCAGTATTGTCCTTTTGAACATTGAGGTCGTGTCTTGTGATATGTTTTTTTCCCTTTCTTTTTTTTTTTTATTATGGATGGTTTGAACAAATTTAAGAAACTGCTAATATTTCCTAGCATTTTTTCTAGATTAAATGTGTGACTGAATGTACTGTAATATACACGACCATTTAAATGTTTGGAGTCCGTAAGATTTTTTTAAATGTTTTTGAAAGAAGTCAAACAGTAAAACTGTAATATATTAAAAAAATAATAAAATTTAAATACTATTTTAATATATTTAAAAATATCATTTATTCCTGCGATGGTAAAGCTCAAAGTTTTCAACTCAATTACAATTCAGTGTCACATGATCGTTTAGAAATCGAATCTGCTGATTTTGTGCTCAAGAAACATTTCTCTTTTTTCTATGTATAAAGCATTTGTTCTGCTTAATATTTTTGTGACCCTGACCAAAAGCATTTATTTGAATGTAATGTATTCTTGCTAAAAAAAGTTGACATTTTTTTAACAAAAACAGAAGTATAAGTTAGCACATTATCAGTTATTAATAAAATTACTGTTATTCAGTCCACTTTAGCTTACCACTATATACACTTTATACTACATCTGTATATTAGTGTTTACTTGCTGATTTATATTATCAGTTCTACTAAGTCTTTCTTAAAGATAAAGTCAGCTGTACTCTATACCTCTAAAACATTTGCTTTTCTTTGTCTTCACAGAGAGTATATTAATGGAACAAGGTAAGATAAAATCAATGAAATCAAGACTCTGATCTCAAAGAAATGCCAGTGAGCATGTTGTTTTCATTGCATGACCATGCAAATTATAGGAACCAGAGGATTAAATCAACCATGCAACCATGTAGCCTGATGTAGTGTTGTGATGACATTATATTAACAGATTAACATGTACTTGATTTGAACGCTTTAGATCATGGTGTGAAAACTGTTGATACTCAGTGCTCTGCATGTTGCAGCTGTGCGATAGACAACCGGGTTCCTCTGAAGATCATGACTCCAGTTGTCATCACAGTTTTTGTGCTGGCTCTCTACCTTCATGCGCAGCAGGTGGAGTCTACAGCCAGACTAGACTTTCTCTGGAAGTTACAGGTGTGTTTATCTGTGTATGTCTTTTGTATCTGTGTATGTCTGTGTATGTCGTGTGTGTGAAAAGCTGTTAAATATGTAATGCTGTCCATCAAACCAGTTTGTCAGACTCTTGCTTTCAAAAACAGCACTGTTCGTGTAAGATATATATATTGTTAAATAATACATTTATTCAGCCCATTTTGTTTAGCTGACAAAGACTTATAGGGGTAAAAAGTCGTATTAAAATAATTTATGAAGGATCATGTGAAAATGAATAATGGAATAATGACTGTGAAAAATGTGGCTTTGAACTCAAGTAAATATCTATATTCAAGCAGATATATTAGTAATTTTAAATTGTAATAGCTTTACACATTTTGCTGCCAAATAAATGTAGCCCTAGTTAGCAAAAGAGACATTATTAAAAGCATGTAAAAACAATCTCAGCAACCCTAAACCTTTCAGCAGTAGTATATAATGCTGAATTTATGTTTGCGTTGCAGCAATGCATTGTTTTCTCAACCTTCCTGTCATCATCCCTATTTTTCTTATACAGGCCACAGAGGAGAAGGAGGAGATGGAAGAACTTCAAGCCTACAACCGCCGGCTTCTCCACAACATCTTGCCCAAAGATGTGGCCGCACACTTTCTGGCGCGTGAGCGGAGGAACGACGAGCTGTATTATCAGTCGTGCGAGTGCGTGGCTGTCATGTTCGCCTCTATCAGCAATTTCTCTGAGTTCTACGTGGAACTGGAGGCCAATAATGAAGGTGTGGAGTGCTTGAGGCTGCTCAACGAGATCATCGCTGACTTTGATGAGGTACAGTGATTTCTGTTGCAATGCTTTTAAGTGCAGTACAGTACAATTGGCTATCTTTCTAGCATTTCATTTTTAAACTGTATTCATAAAAGCTGCAGTTGGTGTTGAAAATACTATCAGTCAAGTTAATAAAACAAAAAATAATAAAAACAATCAATTTAAAGTAATATATATATAAATGTCTTATTCATAAAATGTGTGCTGTCAAACGATTAATCATGATTAATTGCGTCCAAAATCAGTTTTTGTTTACATAATGTGTGTGTGTACTCCGTATATTTATGTATATATAAATACACACACATACTGTATATATTTTGAAAATGTTTATACATTTATATATGAATATATTTAACATTAATATATTTTTCTTAAAAATATACATGCATGTGTTTGGATTTATGTATACGTAATAAATATACACACACATATATTATATAAAAGTTTATTTTGGATCATGTGATTAATCGTTTGACAGTACTAGTATATATAAATACACACACATGCATGTATACTGTATATTTAGTTACAACTATATATTTTATATATAATATAAATTATATGAATATAAGTACATGTAAATATTTTCAAAACATATACTGTATGTGTGTCTTTATATATACATTGAAAAAATATACACAACTTTTTTAAAACTACATTTATACTATGTTTTAGTTCTTGCATTTTTAATTTTCTTTGCAAGAGTTGGTCTCAACTTAAACCTGTGTGTGTGTGTGTGTGTGTGAAACCTATATCTTCACATCTTTCTAAACTGATTATATTCTTACAAATGAAGAATTTATTACCTTCTCATTTCTAGATGAAAGTCATAACCTCATTTCACTTTTCACGCAGATCATTAGTGAGGATCAGTTTCGTCAACTAGAAAAGATCAAAACCATTGGCAGCACCTACATGGCTGCGTCTGGGCTTAATGACTCCACTTACGATAAAGCAGGAAGGTCACACATTCGCGCTCTAGCCGACTACGCTATGCGCCTCATGGACCAGATGAAGTACATCAATGAACACTCTTTCAATAATTTCAAAATGAAGATCGGTAAGAATTTGGCTTAGCCATCCTTAAATTGCCACCGATCGGCTGCCTTATCTATGTAGATTTCATCTGGTTAATTTTGTGAAATATTCCCTTTACCCTTGCAAAAGTCTTTCTGTAGAAATGTAGCATTCTGTCTGATTTTCACAGAATGACCCATATATTTTACTTTTGTAAAATGAAAAGCATGTTGTCCTGAGAGCTCATAGATTACCTTGTACTGTAGGTCTCAATATGGGTCCCGTCGTGGCTGGTGTCATAGGGGCTCGTAAACCGCAATATGACATATGGGGGAATACTGTGAATGTAGCCAGCCGCATGGACAGCACTGGGGTACCTGAGAGAATACAGGTGAGATGCATTCAAGGTCTCTATGATTGTCCAGATATGTTGTATGCACTGTAGGGTCTAAAAGATTTCTAAAAGAAAAAGTTTAAACAAAGAAATGTAATGTGAAGTCATTAGCGAATATTTAATCTTGAGTTCTTTTCTGAGTAACTTTTCACTTAAATAGTTCATGATGATAATAATAAGACCTGCATTTTGGGTAAAAAAAGTGTACTTATGTGCAGTAAATGCTTAATGTTACCCAATTTGATAATATTGTGTTCAAAAATATAATAATTAAATAATAAAAAAGTATAATGAATAAAAATAAAATAAATATTTTTAGAAACTTTCCATCACACTGTTTTTTTTTTTCAAATTAAAAATGAGGATTTTTTTGTTAGAATTAGGCAATTAATTAATTAATTAATTTTTTTGCTATTTAATTTATAATCTGAAAAGGAATGGAAATTTGAAATCAGACACTTTTCATGTTTATAAAATTATTTTTTTATGTTTTGGGAATAATTTATAAATGTGAAAATAGTCTAAGAAATGAACAGTTGTAATCTGTTGGAAAATATGATGCAAGGTGGTTTAATATAATTTGAAATTAATACAGAATTATAATTTTAAAGCATTTTCACCAGTGGTCTCAGGTTTAGATCAGTACACTCTTCAGTCCTTTATAAATACTCACATGCTCTTAATTTCTGTCTGTCTCAGGTCACATCTGACCTCTGCCAGGTTCTCAGCTCCTATAACTACACACTGGAGTGCAGAGGTGTTGTGAAAGTCAAGGGCAAAGGAGAAATGACAACCTACTTCCTAAATGGAGGACCCAACAGCAGTTAACACTCAACGTCTGATGTTCAGAACATTTTTGAGATGATATGAGGACTGGACGCTGTGGGCTGGGCTGGTTAACGGCATCCTTTTGGACCAATCACAATAGGATTTGTTCGGAAACAGTCCTCAGCAGGTCTAAGAGTGGCCCCTTTGCACACTGAGACTTCCTATAGGATTAACAGAGGGCTTTGGCCCCTTTATTTAAGGCCCAGAAAGACCGTTCATTCTCAGAGACCAAAGAAAAAAGGAATCTCAAGGCATACAAAGCAGTTCTCCCGGTCTTATATTTCTTATATTGCCAAGAGAGGACAGATGAACTGCATTCTCTGCACCTGGCTTTGGCGCTCTCAGGTGTGGCTGGACTGCGATCTTACTCCACCGACTGGTCCTGGTGGCTCCAAATCAAAACTGCATGAAAACATTGAAGCCAATATACCTGTAAAACACACGTTTTATGTGTATATGATTCGTCAGTGTATGTAAAGAGTTCTGTTCATATGGTCTTGTTGCATTCAACACTGTCTAGGTGATGCAGTATCACAGTAGATAGAGATATCACAATGTGCTAATATATGGTAGAAGGCCATAGTGAGCACAGCAGCTCTACAAACCCTTTATGGTTTCCTGAACTTTACTGCAACGACTGTGGTTGTTACTGGTAAGGGAGCTAGCATTGACAGTGTTACCTCTGAATGATCTAGAGTTGAGAATAAAGCCCCGTTCATGCCTCCTTGACTTAATACAACCTGAAGTCATTTATTTCATATTCAGTGTTGGGATTTGCTCAGGTCCAACCTGAAGAAGCATGTCAGTCTCTTCATTCAGAGAATCATTTTGACTCAATTTTGTCCTTGCAGTTAGCCATTTATGTCTCTAATCGCGTGCAGGGTGAGTATATTAAAAAAAATGCATATGACAATTAAATATATGTGGACCCACATAGGTCAGTGTTTATGTTTTCGGGCACAAATACATGGCTGTCCACATTGCACATACTGATTATTGTTTATCTTTAATATGATGCATAATTCACTGTTACTTACATACAAAAATACAGAATGTTTCTTTTAGCAGTCTAGATTAATTTGTTGTCAACAGGAAATGAGACTGAACAAGCAAGCAACCAGTATGGTGGATGGTGACATGCAAGTCACTGGTGGCATGAACAGGACTCTGTTCCAGACACAAATTTACTTTCTAAAAATCTATAGACGCTTGTATACACTGAAGACACTTTTAAGGACAGAGTAAAATGGTCAAATATGGCAGATTTTTGTATTTTTGACATTTTATATTTTGACTCCAAAAGCCAAACTGTCAATGCTATTTTAGATGATATATTTTATATATTAATATATTAGAATGCTGTCTATAAATACATATATACATAATGGAACACTACAATCCTGCACATTTGAACGAGGGGAAGGTTTTAAAGTGTAAATTATCAGTCACCCTTTTCTGTCGCTGCATCTATTTGGATAAAATCCGTAGCTAGCTAGCCTTGTAACCAAGTAAGCAGAATATGTTTGGCATTTCTCCAAAAAGGGTTTCTGTATCCTGTCAAGTACACTACAATGTAATTATGAGTAAAAAATGGATTTGCAGGAGGCGAAATGGCAATTGAGTGTTTCAGAACAGCCACAGTCGTTTAAAGCTTGGCAAACACATCTGCAAATATTGATTTTAGCCTTGCGTTTATAGTGCGTGGGACAACGAGTTGGGATCCTCTAGGGATGATTCCGTTACGACACAAATCTTCACCATTTTTGCACTGCAGCTCGACCAGCATTTCCTTCTCTCTCTCTCGGTTCAGTCTGATGGTACGACCCAATGAATGTCCATTTTCTCCAATGAGGCCTTTGTATGTAAGAATTGGAGTGTGTACACAAACTGAGACTTTTTTGTTTGTTTCTTTGTTTTACCTATTTTTAAGTAGGATTATGATATAGCGTTGAAAAAAAAAAATCAGCATTTTCTCAAACGTGTTATGAACCAGTAAAGTATATTTGGTCCTGTTCTAGCTTCTCAAAACGTGGACCCAGCTGGGCTTCCAGTAATTAGGTCTTTATTTTGCTCAACAAGATTAGTGCCATTTTCTTGCCAAGTGATTTTTAAAAATAAAACCTCTGGTTGAATGTTTTTGTATTTAGTGTCACCGTGGCACTTGTATGGTCTTTTAATAATAGGCGACGCAGTTAATATTTTAATTCCCAAGTTAAAGGTGAAGTGTGTATTTTCCGCGGCACCGAACGGGATTGGACACACTCCATTTACGCCATTGGTCAGATGATGATCTAGCCCCGCCCTAAAGTCACGCCATTGGTTGAGCCAGTGTTGCGGCTGGTCGGGAATCTCAAAGAGCAAAGTTTTGGCGGCACTACTGAGACGTTTTTACTTTCATCGCGGGTTACGTTTATGAAAAGGTTACAAGTTACAAGTAAGTATCTGCATATTTAACTGGGAGGAGAAAGTATTTAAACATTAAAAATTACACACTTCAGCTTTAATTCACTTCCTTGTGTTTGTTATCCAAACGAAAGCACTGAGTAAGAGATGTCAAGTAAATACCACATATTCCTGCTGAGTAACCATCTTGGGTTGTCTTTGCTTATCTGCCATGTCAAAACTCAATGCTGTTTTATACATCCAAATGAAATATTATATTAAACTCCCTCTGAAATCATGTACTTGTGATTATTACAGAAAGCCCCTTTTGTTCTACAGTATTTTCCATTTGATTTGGTTTTATAGATGCTTTTGGTAGTACTAAGTTATATCTGAAGAAGTTGACTCAAAATGTCATTCTCGGACTGTATTATTCGCTTATTTCCTCTGTGGAAATTCAATTGTTAGATCCAAACAATTAAAATGCCGTCTAGCTCAAAAGGACAAACCGATCACTATAAAATAGTCAAGATTGCTTGTAAATTGAATGTGACATTAATGTAAGACAGAAGGGTCATTTTTGAGTGGCCATCAATAGCCTAGTTTCCATCCAGTTTTTACGCTGTTTTATTATCGACAAAGAAAATTTGCGTTACAAATATCTTTGAAACTTGCTTTCTCCAAGCTATTTCCATCCAACTGGCTATTTAACGATAAAATCGCAAATAAATATTTATTGCCCTTAAGTTGTTTCCATACATAATTTCACCTATTGCGCAAATCATATGCAAATAGTCTGTTCTTCATCCATTTGAAAAAAAAAAACAACCCAGCCTATTATTGAATTATATAGGCCTACATACAAAACAACAAGTTTAATGTTTTCATATTTTTGTACCTTAGACTAGCTACTCCAGCATCAAGAAATTGGCTGTTCATAAGCAGGTGCAGTTGTGTTATTGGGTTTTATTTTTTTTTACTTTTATTAGACTGCATTGGAAATGTAGGAATAGGAACATAGGAATGTTTTTCGCTTATTTTATTTCTCCTAACCGATAACCGACAAGATTATGCTAAGTGACAATTGAAAAAAAAATTAATTAATACGTGGCTGTGACCCATTAAAATAGCTTAATTTGTTTCCAGGGATTAATTTTATACAGGAAAAAAGCATAAGCAGAACATGAGGATTCACATCACATCACCAGCAGAGCTTGTGCCAACAGAGAAAAACATAAACATATAAAACAAAAGGGAAAAAAAAACCAATATGCCAAATGTATATATTTTTGTAAATAAATAATAAATTAACAAAACGAAAGAAAACAAACGCAACAAGTCGCAGCCTATATGCAGAATTTCAGTTCATTTTTGTGATGCGCTCTTGAATCTTGAATTTACAAAAGGACAACTGTTTTTATTGTGAATGTACAAACTACACAAATAAAATAAATATTTACAATAATTCCGAAAAATGTTTTATTCTTGAATGAGTACAGTAAGCCGTTTCCGTTTTTATAAGGGGGGAAAAAATCAAGTGATCCTGCCGGCGCCGCGCCCTTACACGTTCAACTCATTGTGACAAACTCGACAGCTATAATATCCTGAACAAAATAAAGCCCAATAAATTTTAACTTTCAAAGTATTAAGAAGAAACATCAAATTAAGATATTTACGTTTGAGAGGTAACTCATCTTTTTACCATTTATACAATTTTAGATGCAATAATATGAATATGATTCAATGCGCTTTTAAACTAGGCTAAGGTGCTTGACGCGAGCAGCACCACGAACACGGACGCTGCTGATAGGCTAATTCTGTCATGTGACGCTACATTTATTCGCGTTAAAACGCCCTTTTTGCTACATTTGAAATATAGAATTTATGCTCTAAAGTTAAACGGAAAAATACTGTGTCGACATTGTATCGATAATTAGCATTTGTATCGGTAAAAATTTTGTAGCGCTAAATATTTTTTTGTAAAAACTCCTTGGATAGAAACCTGGCTAATGTAAACTACAGTGGCGTCCCTATAATCACATTTGCATATAGAATTAGGATTGGTCGTCTTTCCAACATATATTTGTATACTGGATTATGATTGGCCTTTTTCGTATTTATATTTCAGATGGGCATCTGGACATCAAGACGATTATGCTAAAGGTAAAGTGCTGCCTTTCAAATACAGGTAGTCCTTCAGGAATTGCAAATCTGTTTTGTCACACTTTGCTGTGTTTTGACCATGGTTTGGGCATAAAAATGGAATATTGCACTAAATATCCAGAAGGTGGCAGCAGTGCGCTTTCGTTTTAATCCTCGCCTCCAATGTGACTTTGTTGCTGTATAAGAGCTTGTACAGAGAGGTTATTAATTATTGTATACCAATTTAAATATTTGTCTCTTCTTCTTTGTTGTTTGATTATGCAGATGTTTAAACTGAGCTGTTCTCAGTACTATCATAAACAAAATGTTCCCAGAAAATGCGAACAGAAACCCCACAGAGCTGTTTGGTCATTCAAGCATGTTATAATTCACATAATTTCAGTAGCCTACACTTCCCCCACTGGCAAACGTGACCTTTTTTATCTTTAAAATGTGCCCATGAAATACCCTTGTTTGATTGCACTTGAATTTAGTCTCTGCATGCGTCCGATCCGGTCAGTTTGACTGAGCAAAGCTGTTTTATGAAGCATTAAAGAAAGGCCATTGTGCTGGGCGTGAGAATGGCATTTCATTGACATTAAAAACAGTCTAATGGCCAAACGGTTTGGGTTTGATCCAGCAGTCAAAAGGTTAGAAAGACCTGAGGCGAAGCACAATGTCATAAGAAATCAAAGAAAGAAAAAAACCTCAAATCATTTCTCACCCTGATAATGCAGTTCTGGGAGCCTTCAACCACAAAAGAGGAAAATTACATGGTGATTATTTATTTATTTATTTAACTTTTTCCCGAAAACTTTTTGTTGCAGTTTTTATTCCTCCATGATCTTCAATTTAGCCCATTTTATTTTTCTCTAATTCTAATTCAAATGTACCAACCCGAACCAGAACCCTTAAATAAAAAGCTGAAAAGTTCACCCGAATTGACTCAAAAATACTTAAAACTCCCCCCCCCCCCCACTTTGTGATTCAAAGCTTTCATTCACTGTAGTGTGCTTTGCAACTATAAAATTAGATCAGCAGTGAACATAACCTGGAAAAATAACATCAATTTCACAGACGTCAGTAACGTACAGACTTTTCAACCTCACCAAGTACAAATAAGCCTAAATGGGCTGTAATTTTCACATACACAAAAGCATTCACTGCATCACCTGGAACATTACTTTCATTAGTCACGCTTCTATACGCCAAATGACTTCTTCTAATAACCACAATCATCATCATCATCATCATCACCACAGCTCTAAGGATTCGAGAATAGCAACAAGTTCATAAACAGCGTCTTAATACTTTGGTGATATATTTAAATATGAATATTGTGCATGAAAGAGAAACTGTAGTTACAGCTACACTTTAAAACATTGGTGTAAAAGAAATTTAGCTTCAAAAATGTATGGAAATTGCACAATTAATTAAAAAGAAACAAGTAACGCATTCAATTAATCATTTAATTTTTAAGGCTAAAGACGTATTTTCTTATAAATCGTACTATAACAATATTTATTTACAGATTTTGTGTGTAAATAATTTACTTAGGTTGCTAATATTTTAGAAATGTGTAAAGTGCAGAAAACAAATAAACAAAAAACACAATCATACAAATCAAGGTTTTTACTGATGATTTGAAGACAGGGCCTTTATGTCTGTTGTTTTATCAAACGAACTGGCAAAGCAATGCACTACTGCTGGAGAGAGAGGTACATTGCAATACAAAGATGCAGAAGCTATCTTTGATCACTGACACTTGGAGGAAAAAAGAAATGCACGTACATCATCTGAGAAATTTTAAAAACGCCTTGACCCCTTAATCTGCCAGTCATCCATTTAACCCGTCCTGTGTGCAACGAACAAAATAAAACATTCATACCACTCAACATGGTCCGTTGACAAAAGGCAGCAAACACTGAGGAGGATAAAACAGAGTCTGTCTATTAGTGCGATTCCATTTCTCTCTTAGCCAACCACATTCATTTGCAAGAAGCACACCTGCAGGCAGCATAGACACAAATTGATAAATAACACATCTGATTATGCTTTCAGGGAAGAGACGTCTGACTAATGACCGCAAACACAGTGACACAGTGCAAATTAGGCATGTATGAAATCACCAAAGTCTGGGTGAAAATCCAGCAATGTTACATTTTTTTAATAGGCAGCTATAAAAAGTCTTGCATATGAGATGGCTTTAACAGAGAAAGTGTCATACAATGTGTCAATACAATTCTAAAATGACATCTTCAAGGAAAGGCTCACCCAAGAATGAAAAGTTTTAATCATTTGTATTTGGTGGTGCTCAAAAGGAAACGTTTAGATGAATCTAGAAGCTGTGACTTACCACAATATAATGTGATTAAATACATCTGTCAAGCAAGACTTTGTTAATGAACTACTAAACTAGTGAAGAATAACTTACAACTAGGTCTGTTTCTTAAGCACAGTTAAAGTGCAACAGTGCTTGCACAATCTTTCCTATATTATATAATAATTAGTCTCATTATATTCATTTTTGACATATGGATAAAAAAGAAAAATCATAATTTAAGAGTTTGTTTTTTTATATTTTAAGTAGATGCTTTTATCTGAAATTATTAGGCTTTAACCTTTTAATCCTAATGAAGGAAAGCCATGTGAACATTGTTCAAGAAATGATGTAAGAATTTTCATTTCTGGGTGAGCTGTCCCTTTAAGCCCTGATGTCAATTAAACATAAAATAACTACAATTCCCTGTTGGAAAATATATTAATTGTGCACATTTGTCAATGCTTCCTTCAATATTTCATGCATGAATCTAATGCTATGCGCTTATGAAGTCTCTCTCATGAACCTTTTGCATCGACAAGAACACCGGTTTCTCATCTGTGGCCTCAACCGGGTGTGAAACAGCAGGAAATGTTTCTTGAACAATATCAAAATATTTAGTAAAACCTGCTTCACAATCCATAGTTCCTTTGTCCTTGGTTGGGGTAATAGTCAAATAGTCTTAACAGTGTTGAAGGGGGTCAGACGTTGTAGTCAGGTGATTTGCCCTGCGGTTGTCTCAGGTGGATCTGCAGGGTGATGAACGCTCCCACCGTCACGTGAAAGAGGATCTGCCACATGTTACGGAGTTCATACAGATACATGTTACAAAGGCAGATCATAGCAAAGGCCAGGAATGACTTGATGTTTCTCCAAACTGAGTAGTAGACGAACAAGTAACACTATATATAGAAATAGAAACAAGAGGAAAACATTTTTAGAAGAAAATTCAATACAAGCTTTGTTTTAAGAATACATCTTAAGGTTTATGCCCTACTAGGCTGCATTTATTTGGTCAAAAATACATTATAAACAGTAATATGTGACCCTCGACCACAAAACCACTCTTAAGTATATTAAGTTCTGGTATATTTGTAGCAATAGCCAAAAATACATTGTATGGGTCAAAATTATAGAAGTTCTTAAATAATAAAAATTAAAAATAAATTTAAAGGTGATTTTCTCAGTATTTAGATTTTTTGCACCCCTTAGATTCCAAATGGCTGGTTATTTATTTAGCTTTCAGATGATGTACAAGTAAAAAACAACAACTTACGACTGGTTTTGTGGATAAGGGTCACATATTGTCTTTAGCAACACATGATCCTTAAGAAATCATTGCATTTTTTTATTATCGTTAATGTTACAAGCAGTTGATTCACACATTTTGAAAACAGTGATGCATTATTATGCATGGATCCTTACTAAATTAAAAGTTTTGAACAGCAGTGTCTATTCTGAAAACAAGTTTTAATATTATTAATATCAATTTTGCTTCTCAAAGTATATGTTATCAGGATGTTTTATTATTTTCACTGAGAAAGTCAAAAATACTGATGAAAATACTTATTTTAAAAAAAAGTATCTACAGTACAATACTAGCTGTTTTTGTTTGATGCCAAGTAATGTTTCCCCAATTTTCCAGGTTCCACTTTTACACAACAGTGAGGAAAAGTATAATATATTAGCATTGGTTGGTCAGACAGAGACAGAGAGCAGAGGAAATGAAGCCTGGCAGGCCGACAGTAACTCACGGCCTGACTGCCGTCACTTACCTGATACAAACAGGCTGCGGTTCCGAGGAAAAAAGCAATTACGTAATTAAAGTCTTCATCCTCGTTCTGCAGATGAAGCAGAAAAAGAGGAAAGACAGGGTGCTGTGTTAAAGAGTGAACAAATTACAACAGGAAGCCATGTGCTAAAACAGAGGATGAATTGCTAGAGCCAGGACTCGAGTGCTCACTTATCAGCTTATGAAATGTACAAAGCCAAGCAAAACTGTTCTGTTTATGGAAGAGGAAAATCACATTAAGTGCAAAGTCTGACAAATTATTCAAGAGTACTGTTACTATCCATTAGTTATGAGTTATTATATTACAATGGTACTTATGCATTTAAAAGTAATGTTTAGTCCAATGTTTTAATCAATAAAAGAAACAAAGGCCAAAATAAAATGCCAGCATTTCTATTAGTGCATGAGTTAAGTTACCTGCAATACACTTTCTATTGCGTGGACTCCCCGCAGCAAATTAAGAGCGCCACACAGGACACTTAGGACACAGGCGACGATACCCGACAGGGTGACGGCCTCCAACATTTGATTAGGAGCTGCAGGAATAAATCAAGCACAAAATCTGTGTCAAAATAACTAGATTTAAAAAATTTGCAGAAAGAAACCTACGGTGCAAAACTCTCTGGTTGTTTTGAACACGTATGTTCTTGAGAAAAGGTAAGCACACTTGCTGTGTTCACAACGTGTTCCTTACCTATGCCTTTATATTTAGACTGCTTGTGTTGTGAGAAGCCGTTGATTGATCCAATGTCCTCCGCGGACAGCTGATAAGGAGGCCGGAGCTTGATCTCCGTCTGCATGTCGGCCAGATTAATCTTGGTTGAGAGGGAACGTGGGCTGTTGTAACGTTGCTTGGTTTTCCGAATGAAGTTATCTGTCAAAACCATAGAAACGGCACAGTAGATGAATGCTTCAAGCACAGCGCGGCCTATATGTTACAGATGGCTTCAGTGCATTTCAAATGACATTAAATGGAAGGTCTTTAGGCTGCATTTATTTTTTATTTAGATAAATCCCAAAGACTCCTATCTGAAATGGAGCCTCATAAGTGAATAAATTTAAATGTTCCACATAAGATGCAACTCTATTAATGTTTACTCAGACTCACCATGCAAATAATGTCCTTCAGAGATTTAACTAATGCTTAAGGTTGGTGAAATTGCCCATGCAGAATTCATTTAAGCAAAACTAATAATCACATTTCATCACATCACATCAGTGCCGAATAAAATTTAATTGAATGAAATAAGATAAAACAAAGTAATAGCAAAGAAAATTTTTAATTATTTACTAAACTTTCCGCCACTGTATAAAAAATAAAAAAAGGTTATTGCGACTTTTTATCTCACAATTCTGACTTTAAAGTCAGTATTGCGAGTTATGAAGTCAGAATTGCTAGATATAAAATCAGAATTGCGAGTTATGAAGTCAGAATTGCCAGATATAAAGTCAGAATTGCGAGTTATGAAGTCAGAATTGCGAGTTATAAAGTCAGAATTGCTAGATATAAAATCAGAATTGCGAGATATGAAGTCAGAATTGCGAGTTATAAAGTCAGAATTGCGAGTTATGAAGTCAGAATTGCGAGTTATGAAGTCAGAATTGCGAGTTATG
>JAUCMS010000153.1:14449983-14488398 GCA_032357445.1 Enteromius radiatus | reverse complement strand
AAGTCAGAATTGCGAGTTATGAAGTCAGAATTGCGAGATATAAAGTCAGAATTGTGAGATATAAAGTCAGAATTGCGAGTTATGAAGTCAGAATTGTGAGATATAAAGTCAGAATTGCGAGTTATGAAGTCAGAATTGCGAGATATAAAGTCAGAATTGTGAGATATAAAGTCAGAATTGCGAGTTATGAAGTCAGAATTGCTAGATATAAAATCAGAATTGAGAGTTATGAAGTCAGAATAAATTCAAAAGCAATTCTGACTTTATATCTAGCAATTCTGACTTCATAACTCGCAATTTGGACTTCATAAAGTCAGAATTGCGAGATAAAAATTCGCAATACCTTTTTTTATTTTTTATTCAGTGGCGGAAATGGGCTTCCATACATTAGACACTAAGGAAATGGCTGCTGAAAATTCAGCTTTGGCACTGCAGGAATACATTTCTGATTAAATAAAAGCAGCCTTGGTGAACATAAGAGTGTTCTTTCAAAAATTGTAATACTAGGACCGCCCCCTAATAGTAATACTAACTGTTAGTCGACCAAAAGAGGCTTCTACATAGTCACAGAAAAAAAAAAATCCACAAGCTAGTCACTGTGGTAATACAGTACTTCGGGCAGGACATCCAAACACTTGCCTATCATTAGTCGACCTTAAACACTGCTTATCATCTGAAGTATGTACAAAACTTTAAGTATTACAAACTTTACATGGCTGCTCAATCTAATGTGAACCTAGAAAAATGTGAGCCGTTTAGACGTCTGTGTGGAGTGTGGGAGCTGAACAGTAGCACTCTCATTGCAAGATGAAGAGGCTGGTGATGAGTCGCTGACTTTATCTCTTATGCTGAAAACACAGAAACACTAGTTTATCTATGAATTAATAAAATGTTAATGCAGCCTCTTTACTGTTTTACCTGATACATTCACAATCATTACTTCTGTCAGGGGGCCGTGACAAGCTTTATACATTAGCTTGAGCTCTTATTAGGCAAATTAAGGCTCATTATTATGATTCAAATGGTTTATTGATAAATGTGCGATTAGTCGACTACTAATCGACCAGAAAAGTCCTTAGTCAAGGTCAAACCCTAATTAACACATCCCACTGAGCCCAGACTTGTAAATAAAAAAAAAAACTAAAATTAAATATGTTGAATTAAAATATATTTTAAAATACATATCAAAAATATAGTCCCTTTCTGCACAAAGAGATTTCTGTCAGAAACCTTTCATAATGTCCACTAGAAACTCACCAAACTCAATGAAAGAGAAAGGCCTCAAAGCGCTGTTGATCCGCTTGGTGTCATACGTGACAATGAACTCTCTCTGAAGCTCATCCAGGAAGCTGAAGGCCAGGACATTGGGATAGCTTTCTGTGCAAACCATCAAGTACCCGACTCCAAGAGAGCTTGTGAAACTATGGAAAACAAGACTTGTAATAGCTTAAATCATACTTCTAGAGTCAGTTGCATTTAAATAATATTTACAGGACACCTGTCACAATTAGGGTGGGAAAGGTCGATCAATTAACATGTAAGGCCATTTCAAAGACCCGAGAATTCAAACAACCACTGTGTTTAAAATCAGCTGTTCTGGATCTGTATGTTCACAGAGCTCTCTTTGAGCTCTCTTTGTTTTCCCTTTGAGGACAGTTTAGTGACTCGCCTCAAAAAAGAAACTTTGTCGGTGTGTCTCTTCATGTTAACGTCTGTTTGGAGACATTAAACAATCCATTGAGTCACTCCAGAGCCTGCTTGTGAAGTTAGGAGTGATGAATAGAAGCCAGGCTATGAAATGGTCACCCCTTGGGTCTCTCTGTGTAATGCATCTGAATTAGACCTTGCTAAAGGGGAACTTTAAATTTTACATCAAAACAGCAGTCAGAGCAGTCCACCCTACTGTGTCCTTTGTCTCTGCTGGGACGTTTTAATTAAAGAAATGGTCACACAAAAATGAAAAATCTGTCTTCATTTAGTCATTCTAAATTCACCTCGATACATAATGAGATATTCTGAAGAATGTTACAGCTACCATTAATGCATATACATTGTCCACAAACTGTGAAAGGTCCAAAACTGATGCATTAGTGCTGTTTGGAGCTTGACAGTCTACAGTTATTATACTGTATGCTTTCAATGCATGAAAAATGGTAGAGAGAAAATTATGACAGAATTTTTCTTTAAAAAGAACATTTATTAAAATGTTTTGTATTCACAACTGTATTCTGGCACGATTGCTTCTCTATTCCACATATAATTTGTTCTGATTGACAGTGATTAGAAATATAACAGTGTTTACTGGAAGCTTTTTAGATAGAAATAGATGTCCGAGAGCTAATCAGTTAAAATAGGTTAATAAGCAGGTTGCAAAAAACATGGTTCAATATGTATTATTTGTTTGATTAGCTCAGTAATTGTTTAAAATAAAAATCCTACCCTAACAGTCTACTCTGAGGGTTAGTAGACATGTAATTGCAAATTAATGAGAATTAGTTTATATAAAATTATCTATAGTTAGTATAATGTCTAACGTGGATTGTCTAAAATTATAAATGCATTTCATGGGTACTACACTGCAAATTAAACTCAACCAATGAAGTGTAAAAAAAAAAAGGCATTCAGTTTTACACACATCTGCTGTACATACTCACTTGATATTATAAAGGCCAGATCTGAGTGAGCAGCGATCAGGAAACTGGCTGAGGTTTTTGGACAGGCCCTTAAGATGTTTCTTAGTCTCCTGAAATCCTTTATCCTGTTCATAGTCTGTGGAGGCTGAGAGTGGCAGACCGTCCCTCACTCTCACCACAGACGCAAACAGCACCATAGACATCTTACTGGCAGCTCAGTGGGCACCTGGAAAAATGAGAGAAAATCGTCTTCAGTGCATATAATACCCCCCCCCCCGTCCTACACACACCCACTCAGTCGGGTGAAAAAAAGTAGAATATAATATACAAAAGTAAAAACTAAATTATTAAGAAATAAGCATTGATAAAAACAATTATTATTCATGCAGACTCATCAAATCTGGAGCACACTGTGCTAGGCTAATAATAACATTAGCATGCTCCCTAAAAGCTTGTCAATAGATCACATCTGCTGATTGTTCTATGCATTGCAAAGGCACATATCTAATTATACAGGCTTATAATACTTTAACTAAAAAAGCAAATCATTAAATAGACGCATTGCAATTATACAGAGTGATGTAGCTGTCACTGCTAAATAGCAAGACTGTTAGCAGCATTATATTAAACGACTCTTATCGTATGCATTGTCACTTTAAGCTGTACATACCTACTGACATGAGCCGTTTTAAAATATATTAAGACATTATATTCCTTTTTTAGATATGTTGCCAATATACTATCGTGATCGCTGAGCTCTTCCTGCAAATCTCATAGCAGATGCTTCTGCTCACGTTCGATACAGCTTCGGCCAATTTCGTCTCATCTTCGTCGTAGTTCGGCGTAGCATCGGCTTTGTTCGGCACAAATTCGGATGTGTGTGAGTCTGTGTGACGTGGCTGGAGGAAAAGCATTATGGGTCACTATAAAGTGAACATCAGCAAGCCAGACAGATTGTAACCCATTTATTCGTCTTGAGAAATTGGAAGTGATACTAAAATCTTATAAAATAATACTTCTTGAAATACACAGCCTGCATTATGTTACTATTATATTACTAAATGTGCTAAATTAAGATGTGATTTTTGTATGCAGGTCTGTCACATTACTGTAGATTGTGTCCTGTTTTTTTTTTTTTTTTTTTTTTTTACTTTATTTCTTGTTTTATCAGAACATAGGCTAAGCACTTAGCATACTGTGTGTATCATTTATATTGGAAAGTGCAAATACAGCTTACAAAATAGTGAGGCAGAGGTGCAAAATATCAGTGTTTCTTGAATAGATATATTATGACAACTATGAATCATATTTAGCTACTATGGTATTTGTGAGGAGGTCATCTTACTGCAAGTGTTTAATTTTACTTTTCTACTTTACAAAATAAAATATAATCAACTCTTCTCCAATCTATAGAACTTACTCATGAAAAAGCCTTGCAATGTTTAATGTAATATGAATATGTAATAGATTAACTAACATCAGAACATCAGATGGAATTGCAAACATTGATGATTAGATGACATACACAAAAAAATACACAAATCTCAAATTTTGCTTTGATTTTAAATGTAGAATTCTTTTTTTAAAAATGTTTTTTAAAGTCACAAACCACAAAATCAGATTTGACACTCCCTCAGTGTCAAACCGTTTTATGTGAATCATTCAGATTCATTCATAACTCACACTTCTGAATGAAATGTCTTTACAAGGATGAAACCGAGAGCTCTTCAGCCTAAAGTGACCTCCTGGAAACAACCACTTCACAGCATGCAGTGTGAGCCATGCATAGAAGTTTGATGTTCTCTACATGGACAGCTTGATGAATAGCTGGCAGTCTAAAGCTATGTATTTAGTGCAAGAGTGTCAGGGTGACAAGTGAAGATGTTGTCATTCATACTGACAGGATGTGGAGTGGGCTGAAAATACTGCAGCAGCATATGGAAGAGTAAAAGATCAACCTCAGTGGGTTGGGTACACCGGATATAGACATCACTTTAGGAAAAGCTGCCTCCTGCCAAATGCTCATTCATGCCTAAAGCACCCCTGTAATGACTGATCCGGTAGAAATACCAATTTTATGGATGATTAAAAACAACAGCAGAATTATTATGCAATGCTAACTCACAGCCTTTGGGTGTCTTTTTTCATTAAACCCAATTAAAGCTCAAAAGTGTAAATTTCTTATTCTGCTGCTGTTGCTGTTGAGAAAACATGCCCCCCCCCCCATTTTCTGCATCTTTTACTGCCATATCTGTAAAACAAGGAGAGAATGAGTTTGTATGGATTTCTAGGCAAGTGGTGCGCATCATTTTGATTATTGCTTTCAGAGCGAGGGTGGAGAAAAATCTTTATTTCTCCAGTAAAGATAATGGGGGTGTATTTATGCCATTGACTTCTGTTACTGAGAGATTTGTCCCGGTGACTTGTATTATTGAATATTTCCATGGGATGTTCATTTTCTCGCCAAGCTAAAAGAGCTGTGTTGAACAAATTGATCATTTCAGAATGTGAAAGAATATGCTCTACAACAGAAATGTAACTCAAGAGACAATTTACACTGTTGAATATTAACAAAATAATAAATCAGACGTCAGGGTCATAAAAATTGAATTCTGGGTAGGATATGAATGTACATCTTGTATTGTAACAGCTCTTGGACTTTTCATTGTATCATTTCAGCAACTTTCTCTATGTAGTAGCCGGTAGGTGCCAATAAGTGGCAGTTTTTAGGACTGAGTCATTCAACCAGTTCATTTAATCATTCCAGTTTAAACAAGTGTCTTTATTTATGAATTAGCCTTTTAAACACAAATTGAGTCTCTGCTAGACATATATTACATTTAACATACTAATTTAAAGATTTAAATTATATAACATATTGTCATTATCAGCTCATTCTTTTTTTTGTTACTTTTTCTATTTAATAACAAACAATTTTATGCTTATTTTGTGCTTATATTTGACAGATACAAATTACTGGCCTGCATTCAGTCTGGACTGGCAAACAATTCCCTGGTGATAAAGAAAGGTGGCTGACAGGCCATGTCTGGATTATGACAGCTCCTCACCATTTCCTGGATGTTTAAGGTCAGTGAGATGGGATACGCTTTATTAACTTTTGGCATCACCCAATTACACAGAGTGTACTCTGTATTACACACAGTGTAATGTTTATTTATCTTCTATTTCTTAACTTCCATTCATGCTAGCATTTTCTTGTCCTCCTTTTACCCCTGGTTCTGACATGTAGGGGTGCATCCAGCCAAAAGTAATTGCCTGCACCCTGAGTAAGCTTCCTCCATGTAATTTTGATGGAACCATCCTTCTCTCCAAACCATTAAACAGTCACATATTGCACTTGACAACACATGCATTTCACCAGCAGGTGTTTCTCCACGGGAAGCCGTTTAAATGTCCAACAGTGACTCATCCCTTGAGTTTCCAATCTGGCAAACAGCTCATGCCTCTTACAAGGGTTCCTGTGCAGTAAGATGGCAAAGGGCTCAGCTCGTTTGAGATCATGACAGAATTAGTCCAGGAAGACTTTCGTAAACAGAAACACCTGACAGAAAAGTTTGATAAGAAATTACTCAGAAATAGCACAGTGCTTGTGTTTGTAGTTTCTTTAGGCAATTTATTTGTTGTACTCCGTTGTAGACGCCATAACAGCAGAGGTGTTAAATGACAGCAGGGGAAGACTAATTTTCTCATTCATTTCAAAGCAGTGACACATCTTACCATATTTACCCAAATAGCACAAACTGTCAGATGTGCTGTTCTTCTGAAAATTGCCTATTTTCACATTATTCTAAATGCTGATATCTAATAAGCATGTATTGTTATCCTACTTTTAAGGAAATAATGAAGTTTACATCAAGTATATGTGACTATACACTATAGACAATAGCTTTCAAACTGAAAACAAATGAGGTGTCTGCAAACCAGTCCGCATTTCTCCTTTGGTGTTTAAGAACAACAGCAAAAGTTCACAAATATTCCTTTGCGAACTGTACTTGTTTTTGCCTTTCTTGGCATAGTGCCAAGTGTTGTAATGTGGGTATCATTATTTTCTGGGTAAAAATATTAGCACACTGATGTCTCAATTATAAGATTTTATATATCTCTATTGAAAAGTGCTCTGATATATCTTTAATTTAAGACTTTTTTCACCATCATCCCCTGGGGAAATAAATTAATAGTGAAACACTCCATTTCAACCCAGTTTAGATTTCATCTTGAAAAATGTAATGTTAAAGGATGTTAAAGGGTTACTTCACCCCAAAAAACTAACCCTTTATTTCATTAATTACTCACCCTCATGTCATTTCAAACCCATAAGACCTTTGTTCATCTTCAGAACACAAATTAAGGTATTTCTGATGATATTAAAGAGCCATACAGCAGCAATAGTCCATAGACAGCAATACAACTGGCAGTGATCCGGGTCAAAAAACGTAGCAAAAAGAACTGTAAAAAAGTCCATGTGACATCAGTGGCTCAACTTCACTTTAGCATTGCTACGAGAATACTTTATTTTTGGCGCAAAGAAAACAAAAATAAAATAATTTACTCTTCTTCCGTGACTTGCGTCTTCTGTTGGGGAGTATCACAACGTAATCAGCCTTGTTTACATCCGGGTGAAAGCACACGCATGTACGAAATCTGCAGCTGTGAAGAAAGCGTACGCTTACGCAGTGATGTTCTCTAAAATGGCGGAAGATGTAAGTCATGGAATAAGAATGGATAGAGTATATGATGTTATTTTTGTTTTCTTTGTGCAAAAAAAAGTATTCTCTTAGCATCGCAAAACTGAAGTTGAGCCACTGATGTCACATGGACATATCAGATATCATTGTTCTCGCTACGTTTCAGGACATGGATCATAGCCAGTTGTTGCCGTCTATGGAGGGTCAGATGGCTCTCTGATATCATCACAAATATCTTAATTTGTGTTCTGCAGATGAACAGAGGTCTTATGTGTTTGGAACGAAATGAGGGTGAGTAATTAATGACAGAATTAGAATTTTTGGGTGAACTAACATTTTAAAAGCAGTATGTTCATTACCAACTAATAAGTACACATAATGTTATTTGAATAATTTTGACAATGGGTCTTGGAAATGTATGCCTTTTATTTTGCATTGTGTTCGCTGCAGCAAAACTGTACATATGGCTGGGCACAAAAAAATAAAGGCGACAGTGACTTCTTGGCATTGTGGTAGCTTCCACATTCCACAGACCTTTGGAATAAGACAAAGAGAATAACTTTGAGGAACCAGGTGAAGGCCCCCGACCATCCAAATATTGATAAAAATGTCAATGCACAAACAAACCATGTTTTGACAGTGGTTGCACGTAGTAAGACAAATCTGTGCAAGCTTTCATCCAATACATCTGTCATTTTGGACCATTATTGAACATGTTCTGGCAAGCTATCTGTACGCTTCTCCTCATCAGGACCCTTTTACGTTTCGCTACATGATACAAATTCAGCACGTGATCCCTATTTAACCTTACAGACAGTATTTTGAACTTGAAGCCATTATCTTGCATATAATTGACATCTATGCATCAGCGTTCCTTGGCTCATGTTTTATTCAATACTTCTTGCCACAAATTTGGCAAGGAAATGTAAACTAAATTACTGTTCAATGATTTTTTTTTCTTGTTCCATCTCCCGAAGACACATGTAAACAATTCATAATTCGGTGATGTAAATAGAGAACACCCAACTGGATTGCAAATTACGATGAGCGATGGTGCTCTTCAATTGTGTTTCGCTATCCCTGAGAACCTTATTCATAATGAAACGAACCAACCTTCTGAATTATACAACAAAAGTTCAGCTACAAGACCATTAAATATGTATACCGCCTAGAGCAGGGAGTTTTCCACACACAGAATAGCGGAGTCGCCACAGAGATATTGGTGAGGGTTGTGATATCACTAAGAGTGCCAAACACTGGCAAAGAGCGAGTAAAGCAGATCCTCCGGCACTACACTGCGAGATGTGGTAAATCAGCATCACTCAGCATAATTTAAAGCAAGCCATTTCGCTCTCGCATAAATGAAGACATTATCCATGGTTCCCCATCATCACTTATTGTACCATTCCCATGCTTAGAAGAGGATATGTCCGTGTGTATTATAGATCTAGAACAGCAATGGAAATCAGAAACTACATAACCAGACTAGACATTTAAACCAGACAAGACTTTTAAAATAAGCAGAAACATTCATTTACAATGGAATGTGAAGGGCCCAGAAATTCTCATGGATTAAACTTCCAGGAATTAATTCTGAAAGATTTTTTCAATCTAAAATGTTTTTTTTTTTCCTTTTTTTTTTTTTTTTTTTTTGGCATTTCCTGTCATTTTATTCAGTCACAACTGACAATAAAACATGAGGAGTAAACTACTTGCTTGAATACATGTCCTTGTATTTGCTCTTGTATTTTGGCCCTAGTACTGTATTTCTTGAAAATAGTCAAATATTTGGACGACAGTTATTCAAACATTTAAGGCCACAAAATTCAGCTACAACAACTTTCTCCACCTTTTTTTTTACTCCCAAAACCATGATGTCATACAGCATTTTTTCCTTTTTTCTCTTTTTTTTTTTTTTTTTTTTACAAAAATATTTGCAGATACGATTGTACACATTATTACTCCTCACTGGAATGGGAGTGACGGCAATGTATCCTGGCGATAACTGGTTTTCCCCATTAAACACCAGCCACCCATCACACGTATGGGACCCTGGCGAGCGAGGGCCCAGTGTTGCATAGATTTCAGGTGTGGATTTCAGTAAGTGAAGTCACAGTATTTGGAAACAATTTCACAAAATGTCTGAGGAAATTAAAACAAAACAAAACAAAAAGTGGTCTGATGGTTGTACATTGGTATTACAAACATAAGGGCACAGCTGTATAAAAAAATAGCCTTTTTAGCTGAGGTTTCAAGTCTGTGGCATCAGTGCTGGGATGTCCCTGCCCAAGTCACAGTGCAATAATAGGCTCCTCCCATTTATAGTAACCACTCCCACACTATTAGAGCTCCTCCTTCCGCTTGACCACTTTCTCTTGGTCTCGGCCCCTGAGATTTCTCATGAAACCAGT
The DNA here is from genome assembly GCA_032357445.1 of Enteromius radiatus. Classification (NCBI taxonomy): domain Eukaryota; kingdom Metazoa; phylum Chordata; class Actinopteri; order Cypriniformes; family Cyprinidae; genus Enteromius; species Enteromius radiatus. The sequence continues at coordinate 14,478,648 of JAUCMS010000153.1, read as the reverse complement.
GAAGCCAGCTTCCTGTAAGGAATGTATTAATGTCATTATATTAGATTAGCAAAGACAAAATAAATCAGCTGACATTTTATTTTCATAAATTATACTAGACTTTTTCTGTTTTGCTGTCATTTTTATTTTCCCAGGTGTATTGTAGATATATGATGATTTGATACAACAGGGTTAGTCAGTCATTCTGCATTTTTATTTAGTTATTTTTTTAGCTTGAAGGCCCCCAAATAAAGGCAAAGATCTTCTGTATTTCTGTTGTCACTTTTTTGAATTATAGAATTATTAGATTATTTTTATACATTAATAATAATGTATTAAAGCCCCCTTGGAAATTTACTGATGCCTACTGGGCCCGGACTCCTGGTTGAGAACCACCCCTTTAGGGCTTCCATGAAATAAAAGGTTAATATACATGTATATGTAAACATTGGACTGTGTCCTATGGTGACATATCAAAAATGTAGAAAAAAACCCTTACATTACATTATTACAAAATAAACATAAAAAATATTTTTTTGTTGTTGACATTTTTACGTAACATTCATATGTCAACTACCCATATACATGTACTATATAAATAGATAATTGAAACTAGATGGAATGTCATGCTTGTCTTGAACAAATATTTAGATTGAAAAGTGTGCTTGCGCTTCCTTTTATCTACAATTACAACTTTGATGTGCTGTCATATGCAATAACATTCAAATATTTGTATGCGTTTCTTAATAGGGACGATGTTTTAAATGCAAATCACTCACATGAATGAGCAGAGCACTTACCCCTCTTTCCCCATTGTATTTCTCGCTAAACTTCCCATAGTGGTAATAGTTGAATGTTGGGTAGCCCTCAACTCCCTCCTGTTTACACAACTCATGGTTTTGTCCCTTTGTGCAGTCCACTGCAGCATATGCAATCTGAAAGGAATTAAAGCGCAATTATTTTGACATGAAACAATTCTGTCATAGATAAATACCCCTACTTCCCCCCCAAAGTATACGGTATCAAACAGTATTACAATGGTAATGTGATATATATAGTGCTGTGGTTGCATCAATATAAAAGCACCCTTTTTTGTGCGGGATGTGGTGTGTGTCGAGGAATTATGCTGTCTGATCATGGTTTCATTGTTTACGCTCCCGAGGCCCTTGGAGACCCATTGTGCCGAGTTCCTGGGAGAGTTTACTTTCCCTAGAGAAAGCTGTATATTTGAAACACATTTTTAATCAAACAGCCATATTGCACTGATGCTTATTGCATAGTGTGTGGACAGAACTGAACATTGCTTTGAGTTTCTATTGGTCTAATTTACAGAGATGTAAAACACCATTCAATAATCCATAAGACTGCATGGCAGCACATTTGAATCTTCTTGATGACCATTGGATTGTATATAAACCTTCTTCTGATATGGCAAAAACAATTAAGGAGGAATGACAGCAACATATAAAAAACCCTGAAGCTGACAGTCAATAGCACCTAAAAATCAAACGTCTATGCCCTTTTGGAGTAGATATTTTAATGTGTGAAAACGTAACTGTGAAATCTAACAGCACAGCTGCTTTGGCACTGACTGAACCGTTTCGCTCACTGCACCCCTACGTCCTGAATTTAGCCTGCCGTTTTTCTCTAGGGTAATGAAAAATGAGTAATACATTCCTGTCAACAAAGGCCATTCAAAGCAGCGTAGGATAAAATAATACAGCAAACACCTCAACATTAAAACAAGAGCAAAGATTTATGCTCAGCATATCAGAGGACGGCAGTTAGGGAAACACAAACAAATGAACCATAAATGTCTCTTGACGAACGGCATATTTTAGTCCCACCTCCCCCGACTAAAAAAAAAAGAGATGCTGTCAAGGCATATTTTAGCCATGTCAAATGGTATTCAGTGCATTTTATCACTCTAAAGGTGAAAACAAAAAGCCTTTTTTGAATAACTAAATATTTATCTTCATGGCAACCACGTTTGCTGCTATACACATGTAGTATTCTCACTCTTAAGACAAAAACAACTCTCTCTTGGTGCACCAATCAAACATGATCCTCCAAGATTACAGGGTTTCATTGGAGGTTGACATAAATGTGTCTGTGATTATTCTGTCTTTATATCGACAGGAGAAAATGGAGAGCAAAGGGATTGTTCATTTGGTTGCCGGCCAATTCTAATATCGATCCTCGTGTTTGTGGAATACCCTCTTGGCACTTGACTGATCTTTCTATAACCTCACCAATAAGCGGATGCAAGCAACGTAAGACTCATGGAAAGTCTGGATTTCATGCTTACAGAGGGTGGTTTATGAGATGGATGAGGCGGAAAAAAAAGAAAAAGAAAAAGAAAAAAGAAAAGTCATTCACAAAGGCAAAGAGATCCTTCTCAGACAATAATTATCAGCCTCACAGAGAAAGAGCCCAGGTCATTGCGCACAGGAAATGAAACGGCCCGTGAGCTCATGAATATTACAGAAGAGAAGTTATTTCCATTTGGTGGAATTAAGTTAAAACAGGTCAACAAAAGAACATCTGAACCAAGACTAGGCTTTAAACCATAAGCCTTTATCCACAATTGAAGTATGTTGTATTTAATTGGACTGCATCCGTTAGCCTTCACTACAAAAAAAACAAAAAAAAAAACTGTTTAATAGTCAAGCAGGAACAACAGAGTAGAAAGAGGCTTTATTAAGAATTTAAGAAATGAGGTTCTAAGCCCTTTCTTGCTAGAAGGCCTTTCGAGATGTTTACTAATGCACTGTACATAAAGGAAATGAGCACTAATGAGAACTAAAGGATGAACAGTGGAACCAGAAGATAATTGGACACTAAGTAGAACCAGAAACACAAACCCTTGATACAATTAAACAAACCTTTTTGTTTGAGTGCCAGGGTCACATTTATTAGAAAATTCAACTAACCTTTTGCTGAATTAAGTTGATGAACCATTAAAAAAAACCAAACTGATGAGCATATTGGATAGCAAAATCCGATTGTTTAGCATATTCAGCTCTTTGTAGTCTGAAAAGTGAACCCAATCTAAAATACGTCCATATGTGTCTTGAATGAAATTTTTGAGCTACACTAATCCATATGCCCTTCCATTTCCTTTACTACTGTTGCACTGATTTCTATTGGAATTAAGACAAGACGACAAATTAAATTAAAAATAGTTATATTGTTATCCACATTATCAACTAAATATGGTCAAAACAACCCTTTAAATTTCTATTTCTGTCTATTTCTGTATTCTTTATGTCTGTATACATCCTAAAAAGTTCATAAATAAATCATAAAAAAATTGGAAATGCTTTTCAGTATGATAGGCGAGAGTGGATGTGTTCTTGAAAGTCATTGATATTATATGTAACTCATTTTCCCTCAGCCTTTCTCTATATAGTGAAGTATGGTTTTCACTAGTGAATAATGAATGAGTGAATGAGTGAGTGAGCAGTTTCATACACAGGATATGGACTAAGTAATAACTGACAATGGCCTGTTGAATTATTGAAAAATAATGCACACCCGAGATTGTAATGGAACCATGCATTATTTTTCAATAACTGAATGGCCCAGAGTCAATCAGTTTCACTTATACCATGGTTACCACACCCCACAACATCATTCAGCTTTAAAACAGTTGTGTGTGAAACCAATTCCTTATTCATCTCATTCCAAGACTATGTTGCTAATTAGCCTATGTAGCTGTGCTTCTAACACATTTTGAAACTGCATCAGAAAAGAGTGATGGAAAAGCTATATATATAAAAAATTTTAAAAAAGTCTTTTACACATGCTTAAGGTGGTTTTGTGTAAAAATATCCTTTCCTATCAAAATGTTTGCTATGGATGCAAAAACGAAAATAAAAAAAACCCCCGAAAAAAAACCCAAAAACCTGATCCGAATTTAAGATATTGATTTTTTAATGTGTGAAAATTTCTGACTCCGTGTGCAATGACCTTTAATGTGAATAATGGGAGAAGGAAACAGTTACTGAATAAATTCCTACACATGCAACAATAAAGTCATGTGACTTTGTGCGATGGCATGGCATAACTTAAATAAGCAGCGGACTAATCTCATTGCACTGCATCTGAAATGCTGTTATGGTCATTCTGAAATACCAGAGCAAAGTCTATTATCAAAATTTTTCTGTATAATTGCCTCCCAGAACTCTCTGCACTCCCATACAGCAGGCATCCACCTCCTAAAGCAATGACCATACTTATTGTGTTTCTTCTGCTCGCTCTACGGTGCAAGTCATTTATTATATATGAAAACTTCTGTATTCAGTGGCTTCTCCTACTTTAGTGCCAGTGATGCGTTTGTTCTCTTTCCCTCATTGTAAGAAAATGGTGCTTTATTTGCAAATATTTATGCAATATTCCAATAGCACGTTAAATTCGCAGATTTGGATGGAAACATACAGTAGCTAATACGTGTGGGCATGCAGAGAGAAAGAGAAAAAGTCTGCTTTACATAGTTAAAAAGTTTATTTATTGGGGGAAAACATGGAAAACCTGTGTCATTTTTATCCTATTGTTTGTCATAGTTGTTTTATTGGTCAGTTTTTGCTGGAAGGACTTTCAATCTAGCTAATTATTTGGGCAAAGCAAATGACCAGGAGCCATTTTATACCTGTACTGTATCTTTGCTGGAAAATAATTGTACACCTAAGAATGCTGGTCAACCTTAATCAAGCATTCAACAGCCCTGATATATAACGTATAAATAATAAAAAGCTTCTGATGCTCATGTGGTCTCATAAGCCTCATGAATTCAGTTCTACTGAGAGATGCAATGACTGACAGACAGGAGCAGAGTGTTACGCATATTGGGAAAATAACTCACTGTGTATTAAAGGATGCTGTGAAGTGGCTCACTGTTTGGAAAAACCAGCAGATTGAGCTTCATGAACAGAGCTTTTAGTCTTCAGACAAACAGTATCTGTTTTTAATAATTAAGGGCGTTAGCACAAAATCTAAGACAAAAAAATAAAACTGGCTCCATTTGAATCTTGGCAAAGTGAATTTCCAAATGCCGTCCATCTGAATAACGATTATGCGCAAGTCTAAACTCAAGAGCAATAGGGAAATTGAAGAGGACTGACGTTGTGCCTGATATATTATAGACATTTGCAAATAACAATTCAACATCACTGTTTTATGGCCAGTGATAAATGTCTGCTGTTAAAGAAGCCAAAGGAAATGTTTTTACAGGCCTCTGATTAAAAAGAGAGACAGCTTCTTTCAAAGAAGTTTCGGGAGAAAGAGGAAAGATTTAGAGAATGATGAAATGTCAGTGTGAAAAAGCCTGGGATGGAGCGTTACTCAGAAAGACGTGTCTTAAGTGTGAAAAGAGTGGAAACATTGGCACTTGTCAAAATGAAAGCAATACGCAAATGTAAAAGTTAAAGGTGCTCTATGCGATGTTGCAGGTTTTTTGCTCCATTTAATTTTTGTCTCAAACCGTATGCATCACCCCTTGATCGTCTTGCTGTCTGCCCTCTGAATACATTGGGGAAAAAACCCACTCTCGAAAGACAACACAGAGGCGGCAATACCAAAAGAAACACTATGGGCACCACAACAAAACAAACTTCGGCCAAACAATCGGAAAGAAGAGGTGGTGTTTAATGCGCGTGAAACCCCACCTCTTCTTGCCGATTGGTTGGCCGAAGTTTGCTTTTTCTTTGGTGCACATCCTGTGCCCATAGTGTTTGCAAGATTGCACAGAGCACCTTTAAGTCAAGCACACTACAAGACTTAAGCTTGTCGGTCTTCATGTGTCAAGTCTTCACCTAGTCTGCAGCAAAATGTCACAGATCACAGCAGATTCAGCGCAGTGAATGTAAGATGGAAATAATAGACAAAATGATTATAGAAAGTAAAAGACAGGATAACTGAGACATCAAGAACCAGTGACCTCCCAACTTGTGCCATCTAAAAACTGCATAATGATTTTACCGGCGTTGTATGGAATTTTTGTAAAAAAAAAAAAAAAAAAAAAGCATAAAGAAAGTTTGGAGCGACAATAATAGATGGCAATTTACAGTAATATTAGATTTGTTAACATTTAGTTCATATCTTTTGCATTAACTACTTAATTACATACTAACTAATATACAAATATTATACATTTTTTCAAGGATCATGCAACACTTTAGACTGAAGTAATGGTTGCTAAAAATTCAGTTGCCATCACAGAAATAAATTCCATTTTAAAATATATAAAAATAAACAACAATTACTTCACATCGTAATAATATTTCAACATTTTTACTGTGCTTTTAATCAAAGCTAAACTGATTTTTTTCCAAAAATATTCCATAAACCTTGTATATCCAGACTGCACAACTGCCTAAAATATCCAAATACAATTCTGCCACAAGCCACGAGCATCCTCACACCAACTCAAGTCTTTAAAAGGGCAAAGAAGTCTTGTAGTGAGTGCTTGACTTAAACTGACAAAACATGGTCAAGGCAGCATCGTCTGCCTCCCACTATAATATAGAAATCAACAGAGAAACACTAGACGGATAACAAGTGAGGTGGAAGATTGAAGGTCAACAGCATCAGACAGCACAGTGACTGTGACATTGAAGACCTTGCGAACGTTCTGCAGATGAAAAGAGATTAAATTCTAGGATGTGTGAAGGCTGTCTGAATGAGAGAAGGAGAACTTGATTGCGCTTGACAGAACCTGGAAGTCATTTGAAAGGATTTGTTATTTAGAGTGGCTGGAAATCTCCTTAATGGTGTTGAGCCTCACCTTGCGGTCTTCTTTGAACAGCTCAGCTGCTGCGGTAAAATGAGGGACAGCGTTCTTGCAGTGCGGACACCCTGGGGAAAACAGTAAGATATAAGTATTCATCGAGCTGTCTCACCTTATAATGCTGAGGTGATATATCCCAGCATACACAAATAGACGAATACAGAGATGAATACTAAAGAGCAACACAATGACTGAATTTGTTACAAATAAAAAGACATTACTTCCACTTCCACACACTCACATAATCTATCACCGCCTGCATATAGCAGGTTAAACTGACAGAATTCAAGAGTCACTTTATTATTCTCATAGACGGCCCAGCGAGGGCTTTCCTGAGGCAATATGTGTCCATCAAATTTACTAAAGAACAGGCAAGCGCTTCTACCCGCCTTAGTCATAACTCCTAAACTTTAATTTCCATCATGTTCTTATGAGGTGGTTTCGATGCTAAGGGTGTTATTCTTATAAATTATGCATTGCATTTGGAGTTAAATGTTTCAAATGAACAACTTCCATCGAATAAACAGCTGCCTAAAGCTAAAAACTTGCCAAATGGCATGGCTACACAGCTATGGGACAACCGTGTCATTACTGTGCTGGTTTGGGTTGTCACGCAATCTTGTTTGCGCACGCTTGTGTTTCTTTGCATTTTTTAAACGAAAGTTATTCAAGTAAGTGAGTTCACTTTGGAAACTGGTGCCTTTTTAAATGGCAGTTAATGGCACGGTCATAATTTACAGGGCAGCAAACAAAGGCCTGTTTGTGTGAGGAACAAGGGGTTTAATTTAAGACGCACAAGGGTCATTATAAATAATGGAGCATAAAGTTGTGTACCTTCCCTTTTGGCTCATGTTGCCTTTATATGAGGAGAAGAAAGGCTGGGCAAGTCTCCAAGCCCATGCAAGGTCGATGCGAGTCTGTCTCAGTGCCCAGCTAGATACGCTAATCAAGAAGTCAAAGAGTGGGCAGAAGCTGTACTTAAAATAACAGCGTCATTTCTCATCATACTGTATGCAAGAAGAAATTTGGGGTGCGTTTCAATCAGCATTGTAGGTCAGTCGTTGTTGCTCTGGAAACAATTTCGAGGGCGGTCCAAGTGTCAAAATCATTCCAGTGCACTGTAACGTTTGCCCCTAGACGTTTCCAGAATGCACTTGAGGTGCACCGACTTGACACTGACATTTGACATAAGGGATGTGGCTTGTGAGAACTAAATCCCTCAAGTCTGCTTGATAAGAACATCTTGTTTTAACGCTCGCTCCAGAGAGTTACCACTATTATCAGGGTAGCTAGGTGATATTTAAACCTTCAGTTCAGAACAAATGTGAAGACCTGCCCTATCATTAAGAAGAAAGTTGCTTCACAGCACTCATCGAGTGGTGCCGTTCACCAGAACAAAGCAACACTGATGTAATCATTCAATAAAGCTCTGCATAGCTTTGTTTTAAATGGCCGCTATTTATACCACCATTTATACCACTAATGAACTGTTTTGATTAAGTCTTTAATACTCAATACAAAAACTACGATTGCCGTTTCCATTTGTATTATACATAAAAAGAAGCTGTAATTAAAGGATCCAGTGAGACTGAGAGGTCAGTGGATGTGAAGTATGACACAATACAGTCTAATGCCAAATAATTACAGCATTGTTCATTGGGTTCGTTGAGTACATGCTGCAATTATGTTACAAGCTTCAGTTATGATAACAAAAAAGGGCATATTAATGTGAAATTATGTTTCAAATGTGTGCGCAACCAACAGCGGTGCTGCACAGACAGAAAACATCCAAGTCAGCTGTTATTTCAAGATGGAAAAACACATCTATAGCAATTTTTACCCTAAAATTAAAAAATATATCAACTGAAAAATAAACAGGTTACAAGGAGATAATTGGTATATACTAAAATAAAAAACAACACACAGAAAATGGGACCATTATGATTTTTTACAATGTAAAATTAATTTTCCCCATCAATATTCATTACTGCAATACATCTGGATATATTAGCATATAAGTATAGGAGTTTGTAGTGCCAAGTGCACTACAAAACATTGTTTTATATCATGTTGGTGCAAACTTTTTTCAACAAACAGCAAATAATGTGCATTAAATTAAAAGATCAGACTCCCTGTCAATTCCTATGATCCTGAGATTTGTTTACACACAAACACAAGCACATAGCAACACTACCATTCTTGACAACATGTCAACAAACAACACAAAGGAAGAAAAAGGAGAAAATGAGCCGAATGCCAATAAGATGAGAGTGTTGGGGGAGACGTGGGCAGCATGATGTTTTGTTTTTGGCTCCTGCTTCCCACTGTCTAGCCCTCATCTTGCAATTTCATTGGCTGTTGCTCATCGCTGCTCTCTTGCTAGTGACAATGTGCAGACCTGACGACTGGTTGGCCAGATTTCAAAACAGTTTGAAATGTATTGTAGCATCTGCGCAAATTGGAAGAGTGTCACAACGAGTTGGCTACTATCAGGGGCTGTTTGGTCGCAGATGTACAATAAATATACAAGAGAAAAAAGCTTTCTAAAATCTATGTGCTGTCTAATGATTCATTTGCATCCAAAATAAAGGTTTTTGTTTATATAATGTATGCATGCACATTGTGTATATTTATTATGCATGTATAAATACACTTACATATAGTATATATATTATTTAGAAAATATTTACATGTATATATTTATATTCTTATATTGTATACAATATAAAAAGTTGTTTATATACTAAATAATATACATATTATTTAATATATTTATTATATAAACAACTTTTTTCTAAAATATGTACACGTTTATATTTATATATACATAATAAATATGCAATGTACATATATACACATTACGCAAGCAAAAATTTATTTTGGATGCGATTAGTCACAATTAATATATATTACTCAAGGCAGTGAAAAAATCTTAACCATCTTGGTTAACCATCTTAACCATCTTTTCTTACCATTGTCACTTTTATTTTGCTTATTGATGGGCAATAAGACACTATTTGTTGTAAAACATTATTTATGGAAGATTATGAAATATGTAAAAAGGACTATACAACTGAGATGAATTATAATGAGCTGCATTACACTGTGTTTGTCTTTACAAATAATAACAGAGGAAGAAGAGATATACTAGTAATTAATCTTCCTTTACTTCCTCGAGTCTAAACATTTAAAATGCTTTTTACCGTATCAGAAACATACATCATATTTAACCGTTATGACCCATTGTAAATATTTTAAATGTGGTAATAGCTACGTATATGCAGGAAGCTATGGTGCCATTTGGCAGATGTTACGCCACCTGCACATTTTAGTGCTCCATATAATTGCAATCACACATGATGCTTTAGGAGAATGCAACAGAATTCTGATTCATTTTCCTATAACGTTAAAAGGTTTATGAAAAGCCTGGATACGTGCTTTGAGACTGAAACTACAGCTGCAGTATTTCTGAAAGAACAGGAGGCTTACATGGTGCATAGAACATGACCAAGGCGTGTTTCTTCTTTTTCAGAAATTCCCTGAAATCTTCGGCTCCCAGGTGGCTCACGCTGGACGGCATCTCATCCCATGACTTCTCTGGAGGAGGTGGGGCCTGGGGACTGAGAGAAACAGAGAGAAAGATCCTGTGATTAAATAGGTAAGCCGTTAGGCTGACATCTCAGAAACTGAAACGTTCACAGCCGAGTTAGGTCGCTGTGTAAGAACTGTGAAAATGTTCATAATCACTTAAAATTTACTGAATAAAATACTGATGTAATTAGACTTACACCCATGAGTTTAGAGAAACTGAACGTCTGCCAAAGTATTTAGGCATTTAAGCCATAATTTCATTTAATTACAGAAATAATTTCTATAATAACAAGAGTATTAATTTCTTGGTGTTTAGCCTCAGTGATCGCAAGAGATTTTTTTTTTTTTTAAATAAATCATATTGACCCCATATATATATCGTTTGCAATTTTGTTACTGCAGTGCTAATGCTTTTTGTGGCCATTTCACAAAATAATGCATATCACACAATCAGCAGTTGTAAAACTCTCCTGACTTTCCTTGCCCCATGGTATTATCATATTACATGACTCTGCAGTGTTTGCCATGAGTCTGACAACATGCTTGACCCTGCTTTCTGGGACCTGTGAGATGGCACTTAAACTCATAGCTGATGCCCGCAGAGAACGGCTGATCTAGGATCAAAGCAAGGGCAAGCTCTTCCACTGAGAGGTCAGTTTAGCAGTGATTGATTGTAGTCAAGCTCCGCTGAACACATCCCAGAGAGTCAAGGGAGACAGCAGTGTGAAAGTAAATTCTCTAGCTCCCAGCCCACACGCAGGTCGCTCTTTACAATCAGTCAGTGTGTGTTTTCGAGAGCATGTTCCTATTGACTGAACCCCTGTCAGTTATGTGGCCCTCTTAGTGTGAAGTTCAGTAATGCGTGAAAAACATCTCCAGATCAAATGTATGTGGCCCTTTCAAACTATTCTGCAGTCCCCCCCAGAAGTCTAACACTTGTTTTAACTAGGTGACATTCAGTTACCACTTAAAACAAACATAAAACAAAGCCACAAAGTGGGCACTTGGACACGTTTTTAGCATTTATAATGGACTATTTATAGAGTTAAGAGACTGTAAAGGGAAAGAGAAACACAACAAAAAGCAATTTCTGCCTCACATGTACCTGACCTTAGCTGAGCACTACATCCACCTCCATCAGAAATAAATATGACAAAGTGTGAAGAAATAAATGAAAGCAAAAACAAGCATTTTCCCATGTAGACCTCCACCCACCTACATAAACAAAGTCAAAAAAATGGTCATTGTGTTTTATCGGTTTTGTACATTAACGCCTCTGCAGAGATGCATTGCAGAAACAGCATATTTTCAAGGCCTTTTTTCCAGTTTTTATATAAGGACAACAGAGAAAGAGAATACAATAAAAATAATAATCAATTGGTAAAATAATAACAAATTAAATTAAATTAAATATTAGTGCTGTCAAACAATTGTGATTAATCACATCCAAAATAAAAGTTTTGTGCATATGTATATACAAATACACAAATATTTTCATGTATATACATTTATATATAATATATAAACAATTTTATCTTAAATATTTACATGCATGTGTTTACGTATATATATATATATATATATATATATATATATATACACACACACACACACATATATACACGTATACATATACATACACACGCGCACACACACACACACACACACACACAATAAATATAAATTATGTAAACAAAATATGTTTTATTTTGGATGCAAATAATAGCAATGAATCTTTTGACAGGATTAAATTAAATATTAATGATCCATTATTAATATTCTAAATTGAACAAACTAAATATTTCACTGGCCTAACCATAATGTAAATGCAATAATAATACAATAAAATCAAAACAGCAAAAATATAAAAATGACCTACTAATAATAAGATAATTACATTTTTCATGCTGGTGGTTACTGAATCAACTCACTTCTGTAGCCATTCGATGATCTTGTCTTTGCTCCGTAGTTGAGGAAGCGTGTACTTCTCCTCCCCCTTTTCGAAGTACTTCACTGTTGGGAAGCCTGAGATTTTGAACCGCTCTCCGATGGACTTGTGAATGGTGGCATCCACTGCTGCCAACACACCAGGGCTCTGAAACAATGTGAACATACAAAGACAGAACGTACCATTACATTATCTGACAGCTGATAGGTCATATTACCTACAATGTGCAAAACAGATCCTAAATGTTGGACAATGTCCAAACTACTTTTTTTCCAAAGGACTAATGTGATTGAGGTGCCAAGCTAATTAGAGACGCTAATTTTGAACCCAAATCACTCTCTAAAAACTTTCCAGCAATTATGCAACTCATTAGGTTTCAAATGTCTATTCAAAACTTAATTAAAATCATAAGGCAATTTGAGAACAGAGCAAGTTGCCATTTTAATATTGATTGTGTTCTGTGGTTGAAGAGACCTCCTGTAGGTGGAGTAGATGAGATGCATATTTATTAAACAATTACTGAAGCTCAGGATAAGAGACTGAGGATGTAAGAATCAGTTCCTTTACATTTGTATTCAAACTTTAGATTTTAAAACCACTTTAAATAATTGGTTTAAATGAAGAATGTTAAAGTAGCCTTATTAATTAAAGTGATTTAAAAACAAACTATTTGCATTGTGCATCAAAGCGCATTTAGATTGTTTGAGAATTATCATATCTTTGTGTCGAGTGAGACACAAAGAGCACTGTCGCTCTTATAAACTCTGAGTGCCATCCACACAAATTGCAGAAAATTATATTTACACAAAGGCCTATTATTTAGACAGATTTATGACATCCTCTGTTTAAATGCAATCAATTTGTTGTTGAAGTTCTGGAGACAACAGGCAAGCTTTTTTGATGAAATGACAGCACAATTTGGCACAGCTTTGTTTCCACCATTATAAAGCTGTGAAATAGACTGTCATTATGAATGCTTCCTCAGCTTAAACTCAATTAACTCCCTCTATTTGCACACATCTGTCAGTGGGATACCTTATATTTATGATGAGGGTCTTGGTCATTATCACAAACAAAGGATTTGTGTTTGAGTTTAGGCACCAACCCTGCAGGGGCCAAATAATCTATGGACAGCTATCGGAGCTGTGAGCCAATTAAAAGTGTATGCAAACCAAACCACTTGACAACAAATACACAAACACATCTCAGTAAAGTAGCGGCAGCAGCATTTCAACAACACACTTGAGAGAAAAGCATGGCCGCTTGAATTTCTCCGACATCAACTTACGAAATGTCACATTCGTAACTCTTTATATATTCACATTTAAACATCCTTTCCCAAAGTCCCAGCGAGATGCAAACTGAAAAAAAAAAAAAAAGGATAAATAAAAGCTCGACACATGGACTCTCTTTTTAAAGCATGTGTAGGGCTGTGAGTGCAAGGAATGAGAAAAATAAATGACTTCAGCTCTCTCGGGGAGAAGATGTGAGGACTAGAGCATGCATTAGATAATGCATAACGTGTCATTATTGAACTCTGGGAAGAGCATCACTCCGAGTAGCTCCAAGCTGAAGGCTAGAGGGACGGCACAGAGGAAAAGGAAAATTAGATAAATTCTCCAGCTATAAGGCTCTGGTGACTGCAATTGGCCTGAAACTACGGACTAGAGAACAGAGCCAGCACTGCAGACACACCCGGAAAATGAGAAACACATCACTCGCATAACATGACCAGAGATGTTTGTGAACTGCATGTGTCTCATCTTCGAAGTGTAAAGTCTAAAAAATTACCATGGCATGCAAGGATGGAAATGTTGAATAGCAGGTTGAAAGAGTAAACCATTTTCGGATTTGCCGCTGGGTGTTATCAAATTGTCTAGGATGATGGAAAATTTACAGTTGGCTCATTTTAATCAAGTCAATTGGACACAGACTTTTTAGGAGGAATGCCTTAAAGCGACAATTACACACCTAGAACCATTTCATTAAGTACACAGGTGTTCTCCTGCCTCCATGTTGTCTTTTGCAAAGTCTGTTTGAATTTTATGACAAGCAAATGTATTTACATTATCCATTCCCTAAATATGTTAGAGAATTAGAATGAAGGAACTCACATCTGGCTCTTTATTGAGGGTCTCAGCAGCTTCATCGTACTCAGGCTTCATCTTCTTACAGTGGCCACACCCTGAAAACCATCATAATGAAGAAAATTGGAATGGGAAAAATAAATCTGAAAATAATTTGCTTGTTGTGTACTAAATCAGCATATTACTGATAACAGCTTTGCCATCACAGGAATAAATTATGTCTTAAAATTATGTCTAAACACTAAGATGACCGAGACTAGCTAAACCAGCATAATACAGCAAACCATCGCAGGTCAGTTGAATTTTTTTGTTGTTGCATTATTGACATTGCACAAAAAAAACAACACAATATCCATAAAAGACTACAACACGTCAATCATAATCACAAACAGCACTTATCTGGAAAGAAATTACATTTTCACTAAAGAGATCCCTTTCCAATTCCCCACCTGTTACATAATCATAAAAGCCTTTCCAGGAATCATGAGCCAGAACTGACTCAGTCAAGTCTGGATTTAATGTGTATTTATTTACACTATTGGGATATGAACAAATCGTGTCACTGATTCATAAATGGTTTGCATTTTTGCTAAGACAAGTTTGTACACAAGTTTATTACTGTATTATTATTAAGTGCGACTAAAAGGGGGGCGAGTGTCAGAATGCATTTTCTCTAGTTAATCTGATGCGGGTAAAGCATAATTTTTTTTCTTGACACACTCAAGGAGTGTTCAGCGAAAGGCCTAGCTGATGTTGTCACTGGCATTATGATAGCTGAGTGCATGTGAAGCGATGTTTGTACGTAAACAAGGATATTGCATTTGACCTTGACAGTGTATTAATTTGGAGAGAGAGAGTATGTGCACATATGCTCAGTAGTGGCTTGGTAGGATGCACCCTGTGCCGTACAGGAAATGAATGTGTTCTATCAGAGCTGTTTGATCAAAAATGTATGAAAGCTGAGAGCCATCTTCCTTCAATCACTAAAAAAAGCAACCTCCCAAGAAATTGAAATACTACCAACATACTCATATCAGCAAATCGGTGTCAGGTAGAAACATTTAAGAATAAAATTGAGCACACAAGTGCAATTCAATCAACATAAAGAGTGTTTTTTTGTCTCTCTGACCTCTTCAGTGGTTCAAATTAGACTTCACTAATAAGGTAATTGGAGTACAATCAATAAACCATTGTACAGCGCATGCATTTTTGACAGTAGGCTATATGGATCATTGAGGACCATAGTATACTGTATTTGAATGTACATTCACATATAATATACCATGGTACTTCAGTATACACCAGTGTACTTCAAAGATTACTACTAGTATGGAATGTGTGCAAAGAATAATAATGTTATTACAATGACATATCTAAAACATAATTGTAATGTAGCAATTTTGACAACTGGCTTGTCAAGCAAACATAATCCGAACATTAAAATGATGTCATCATTTACTCTCCCTCATGTCATTCCAAACCTGTAGAACTTTCTCTCTTCTGTACTGTAACTAAAGATTTTTTAACAACTGTTTTTGTCCATATAAAGAAAGTCAGTGGAGTCCAAATCTACAGTGACTGACTTTAATTGTATGAACATAAAGCTCTTTTGCATCCCACAGAATAAATAAAAGTCACATGTATTTGGAATGACACAAAGGTAACAGAACCTTTGACTGCCTTTAAATTTAAAACCATTCAAGCCCTACGTTCTGCAAAGGCAGTGTTGTTGATACTCACAGGGAGCGTAGAACATGACCAGGGCTGAAGGATGCTCCTCCAGGAATGTGTCAAAAGAGTCATCGGTCAGATGAAAGACCGCTGAGCCAGACTCAGACCAGGGCACCTCTGGAGCTTTAGGCTGTGGCGGTTGGGGGCTGTGCAAAATATAAAAAAAGTAGTTAAAAACATTTCCATTAGTCAAAACGTTTTTTGTTGTTTCAAAGCCTAGAAACTTCACGACTCAAAACCCTCCAGATGACTAATGTGAGACACTTAAGCTCTAAGCTGGACACTGCCAATACACATCTCACAACTCATTTCAGCTCTGCATCTGGTTAGGAACGGTCACACCCACATGACTGAGCTAGTCTGAGCTCGCAATTCACATCTGTCTCCTCACGGGCCCTGTGCCCACATGAGTGTGGCCCAAATGATTCCTTCGTAGAGTGGATAGAGCCAAGAACTCGTCTCCTAGAAGTGCATGAGCAAGTTTGCTTGGGATAAACACAGGCAAACACAAGCATTCAGTGGGTAAAATGCATCAGTAAATGTTCAAACATTCAAACGCTCACTATCTTCACTCAAAATTAATTCTACAAGACAAACCAGGGATACATCTGAAAGTGCTTTAAGTATTTTAACATGCACTTGTACTAGTTAATCAACTTCAGCTGTCATATAGGTTATGGAATTGCAATAATAATTTTCTGTGTCTCACAAACTGTGGACCACCCCCACAATCCCTTCATTGACCGTCTCATGCAAAAATGGTGAGAGCAGATTGCATCGCTAGTTCCAAACTAACTGGTTAGCAAGTTTTAGAAGTTAAGGATGACATTTTGTTAATCAGTCCCCTTAAAAGTGATAATAATTTAACTAAATCTTTGAAACAATACTGTTTAAAAGTTTACAGTGAACAAGATTTGTTCATGAAAGGAGTCTTAATGCTCACCCAGACTGCATTTATTTGATCAAAAATAGAAGTAAAATGGTCATATTATGCAATATTATTCCAATTAAACTGCAAGACACAATTAAGGGGCTGAGCACAACAGAAGCAAATGGTGGAAAAAACAAAAATACAATCATTTATAATGTGACATAATTGCTTATCACTTTTAACCAATAGGTGGCGCTGCAAGCAAATGACAATGACACACATAGAGCTTGGTGTCAATATGCAAAAGAGTTGCAGAAGTACAGACTCTGATCCAGATCCCCATAATGCCGTCAAATTTGACTTTTAGTAACACACAATTGATTACTAAAAGATACATTAGAACATTTCTGATCCTTAACATTTGAATTGTGGTGCTTTTTTTTGATGCATAGAGTAAAATAAATATCCTTGAACAGAACTGCATGTTCTAACCTCAGATGGGTCCAGAAATCATTAAATATGAATATCTATAAATATTTCTATTTTTGACGTTTTCTTTTTTTTTTTTATCCTTGCTTTCTACTTTTATCATGTTCGTAAAACAGTGTTTTCATTTCAAACTCGGATTTACCTGTCCTTAAACAACATGAAAATACAAATCAAGCTGTGGCTGGTCTTGAGACATATTGATCAGTCTAAGTGGGAAGTCACTGACCACCGGCCTTTATTCCAATAACAAGGTTTCTCATACTACTCACAAACTACTATTGTGTTAATGCTAAAGCACATAACTTAACAATACAAACACTGCTCAGGACACTTGAGGTGCTTGTTAATCTGGTCTATCTGGTCTAGTTTCACTGCATCAGCAATATCACTGAATATATGTTGCTTGGCAAAATATCATGCCACTGCATGACTGGAAGATTCATGCACTCCATAAATCACATGTTGCATTGCATGCACAGCTCTAGTGATGTTAATCTCTGAGATGTGTAGACGTGCTGTAGACTGTAGTACATTTTGTTCACTTTGTTACTTTGATAGTTGGTTAAGACACTAAAGAGATTTTAAAGCCTCGTAACATCTCTGTTAGGAGGCACAAAGGAGTGTTTACATCCAGCGTTTTACAGTGGGCATCATATTTTTCACACCACACTTCCTGTAAAACACTCCCTGGGTAATGGTAGACTAGAGACCTCGGGCAGAAGCCCAAGATGTCACACCTCTTACAAACACAGTTATTCTTTACAAATAGTAAAGGGTGTAAGAATGAATAAAGAGAGGCTGTGTATGTTTGTATGTAGAAAAAAAGGTTTACTCACTTTCTCAACCAATCAGCGATGTCTTTAGAGGTGGCTCCGTAATTCTCATAGTGATGCAAGAATTTCCCCTTCCTTTTTGGAAAAAAAAGCAAAATGATGAATCATAAACTGGCTGCTAAACTCCTGTGCGTCATTTCATCATGAACAAACAGAACATTTTCATCAATATATTAGAGAAAAATGTTTGTAAAATAGGTTAGAGCCATGGCCTAGTGATTAGTGCACATGCTTTTGCCACGGACCAAAAGATGTGGGATCGATTCTGGCCCGTGTTTCTATCACGATCCCATTATTTCCTGTCCTCTCTCTACTCTCTGTATAAAAACACGGCCAAAAGTTTGTAAAACAGAAACAGAAGGTTTGTTTAAAGCTATTAGTATTGATTTTTACAAAAACATACTTCAAATCTTGCCTTCTTTCAGAAAGGACATCCTAAACGGGAGAAGTCAATATATGTTAGTGCTTATTTTGTCAACATAAATTGCACTAGACAGCTTAGGATATTTGTACCCACACAACAAAGATCCAAGTCATCCAAGACTGCCGCTTGCTTCTTGCTGTCCAAGATAAACATTTTAAATGAGCGTTTGACTCAAAGCTAATTAAACCATTTGGCCCAGGGCTCTTAGCATAATCAAAGAGACTTCGGCTAGCAGCCTTTGTGCCCTTGCTAATCCATACAACCACAAGCAGACGAGATCATCAATGTATACAGAAATGCTTGTGAACACACAGCAGTATGCGGAAGAAAGCTTCATGCATCGGAAATTCGAGTTTTATCCGCCATCATCTGCTTCCGTTCCGTGACTGAAAATAATCTGCGGCAAGTAGGAGCTTAGCTGAGATGCTGGCAAAGGACTGTCATTTGTAACTGTCACTAATCAGTTCAAATCCAAAAGCACTGTGGCAACCTAAACAAAGAAATGTAATGATAAAGTGGAAAAATCCATGTCCATAAAAACAGAATTATCACTTTAGTGTCAGACGAAATCTTGATTTTTTTTTTAGGTTTAATCTCATGCGAGTATTAAATGGCAAGGGCAAAAAAAATTATATTATAAAATAAAAATATTCATTATATTTAAGAACAATGCTCTCTTCGATCACAAGACAAATAATGTTTTAGTGAAATACTAATTAATTCAAAAGAGCAGTGCTGAGGTGGGAAGGTGTTCTGTAGTCATGTAAAGATCTGGCCTTGGGCTTAGGGCCGTGTTTAATTAACCTTTTAGTAATTAAAACAGTTGTGAAATGAAAGAACACTAAACAGAAGCTAAATGCACAGCTGCTGCCAAAAGTCTATATATACAGGAAAAATGCTCTGGACAAACTGCACCATGCAGAGAATACACATTAAAATTCTCCGATCCATTTGAGATCATAAATCATGCCTTTTGCTGGGGCTATTAGTTCTAGCATGCTACATATAAAAAGCTGCCCCAAAACTGTCTCAGAAATGAATTAATTTGAACCCTTTTAATATGCAAAGATTATTTTGTGGAAGAAACCAGCGCTTTTTCAAATAATGCAAATCAACCTGCAATGCTACACTGTGCAGTGGTCAAGAACATTTTGTGTGCAAAGTTCTATTTCAAAAATATTTACTAGAATTAACATATTTTATGTATTTAAACCTTTGATTTACAGAATAATTTAATAATGAAAGCCTTTTGGACTTTGATTATTTTTCCTTTATCTATTATTTATCAGTATTGTTGGCAGTAATATAAGAGTAAATAAGTAATAACCCCTGAAGTAATACATTTCAAAGTAAGTCTCCACAAAACTAGTGTTCACTAAGGTGCATTTTCTTATGTACTTGGACTTTTGAGAAAAAAAGGACTGTTGAATGATTCTAGGAAAAGCTTTAACATCTCCAAAAATTCTTCAGAGCTTAATTAGACTGTAGAAGAAGTACCATTCTGATCCTTCTCACCAAATGAATGAATACTATGACTGCCATAGTATTCATTATTTATACTATTTTGTTTGATTGCAATCAAACAAAACTTGCTTAACAAAAAGATCAATTTTAAGTACTTACAAAGTACAATAATTTTTGCTGGCAACATAATCTTGATATTGCAATGAATTGTTTTTAATTTGGCCATCTAGTTTCCTACAATTTAGTTAAAAAGTTCCTATTTTGTGGCATTAATTAACACTGGTATAGATATACACTTTAACATCAAAAGGGCTTTAATACCAATCAGATTTAAAGCTTAGCAATTCAGACCATTTGATTTGGTCCTTCACAAGGTGACTTTGTTTGTGCATTCGAGTCTAGAATCAAGACAAACTTACTCAAAGTAGCAGAAGGTTGGATAGCCCTTGACGCTGAACTCCTGTTTGAGCCCGTCAAACTCCGCCGGGTGCACGTTCATCCCAGCCAACACCTACACAAAAGCAATGAATTAGACTTGAAACAAACAATCCCTGTCTAGCACCTCAAATACAGGAAAATGAAGATGAATGGCCACATCAGAGAGTAAACAGAAAGCTTGTCGATACAGATGGCATGCAGCGAAGTGGCACGCGGTAAATATCCATTTCTCTCATGACATTGCAAAGTTTGACCTGACATGCCTGACGCCGCCTGAAAGCAATTTCAACTCACTTTGGTTTTGGAGGAAATCTACTTTTAGTCACTACAGCCTTAGTTTACTTTGTGTTTGGACACATCAAAACATGAGGGGAACTTGATCCATTTTTATAGCCTGTCACATTGCAAAGTTGAAAAAATATTGCTAGTGCCGTTAATTCAAACAAACTGCAACAAACTGCACTGTTATGACAGTCTATGCTTGATGATGTATTCCAAAATAAATGTATATTATCCTAGAGTAAGTCACAAATCGTACGCATCCGTCAGGCCAATGAAAAATATGCAGACAAACTCTGCTGACCAGCGATTACCTCCAGAATCCATCAATGTTCCTGCAGTGCTATCAGCTCCTCAACACACGTACGGGGAAACTCCGAAACACAGGAGTCGCGTTTATGCAAACTTATTAACTAGTGCTCACTTATCAGTCTGCAGTTAGAGAAATAAATACTGCTTAAATATCCCTCAATAATGATAGTAAATATTTACAGTTAAGTTCAGTTAATTAATAATTAATGCATTAGGTGTCATTAGCTAAAAATGAAAATTTTTACACTCTTTATTGATGTTTGTTGTTTATAAATGTTTGTTCAAAATATTATACATATAGTATGTACAAGTTTAAATAGTAAAAGTTGATTACTGCACATTATTATCCTCATATAACGCGACTTGAACTCTAAACACGTTTTGTCAAAAAAGACGGGGTGTTTTTTTTGTTTATGCAATACATTTTTGAGTTTGCCAGTAGGTAAAATGAACAAAAGAACCTTTCCATGGTTTTAGCTGCACAATACTAAGCAATGTTCTCTCGACTCGAGCTTCTATGTAGAAAACACTCCCGCTTTGACATTTACAGCGGGGTCTTCGTAAAAAATGTTCCATTTCGATCTGGACAATTTTAGTTTGAATGAAAGTTCAAGCATCTATGTTTGTGCTTCTGTGAACATTCTAAAGATGAGAGACTAGAAAAAAGGCGGAGGGAGATTGAAATAGAAAAAAAAAAAGAGAAGGACTGAGAGAGAAAAATGTGTGGTGAGGTACAGTATACTGGTCTAACAGCAGCGCACATAGAGATATTGAGCTGAGCTGGCATATAATCCATACTTCAACATAGACTTCAACAGCAGGAAGTACATCCTATAACTATACTATGAAATCAGCAGAAGGGCTTTTAAGCAAAATTGCTTATTCGTCTAATGAGGGGGAACTAAACGTTCTGTCAAAAAAGAACATCAATGGTTTTGCCAAACAGACCACCTGTTAGGTAATTCAACAACTGAATCAGAAAATATTATCAAGATACATTCTAGCAGAAAAAAGAAAACAGGGTAATCAATAGGCCATGCTTCTGACGTGCTAGTAGTGTACTTACATATTTCCCTTTCGTCTCAGTTGCTGCTTGCTGGAAAATGGGTTGCATCCTTTTACATACACCACACCCTAGATGTAGAAGAGATGTTACAGTTTAAGATGGATTAGTGAAAAAAGGTCCATAGCCTATTGCCACGAATGTAGCAATGTATGAATCACAGTACACACAGATGGCACTTTCGTTCTGTAGGTAAATGTGGTGAAACTAAGTGACCAAAGTGGAACATTGCAAAATCTGTGTGAGAATCTTTCATCCCTAGAAAATAACAGAAAAAAAAAAAAAAAACAGAAAATATTGGCATCAATTGTTTTTTTTTTTTTTGCGACTTTTTTTCTCAGAATTGCGAGATATAAAGTCAGAATTGCGAGTTATGAAGTAAGAATTGCGAGATATAAAGTCGCAATTGTGAGTTTATATCACGCAATTCTAACTTTTTTCTCTTCATTTGCGACACTTTCTTTCTATCAAAGCACCATAGGAAACCACGAGATGTGATTTAATGATTGAGTCATTGTTCGTTTTGTATGCTTCAAGCCAGATCATTTTTCTGGAGAACCCATCAATGCATCCATTTAACTTATCATATCCGTCAATATGCCACACATAGTTTGGCCTGTGACTGTTATAAATGCATCGCCGTAGACGACCGCGAGCACGCAGATCAACTCCTCATCCATCCATCAGTCGCATCAACTGACGGACAGTTTCTCTGTGTGTAATAATGCCGGACAGCCAACAGATGATCTATAAAACCTGCCACTTCAGCCTCATCTGTTTTATTGTGTCTTCGTCACAAATGATTCCTGCATAACATTCTCTCCGTAAACTAACTTTATGTTGTGTGACTCCTCTAATAAAATGAAGATTTCTCTATTAGTAAAACCGTGCCGAAAATAATCTTCTATGATCTTTTCCATGGTTACCGGCGATAGAATATGCATCCTACAGTCCGTGGTCACGTCTTGTCTTTGGCAAGTACATCTCAGTAATGCTGAAAAATCTCACAATTCTGACTTTTTTTCTAAGAATTCTGACTTTATATCTAGCAATTCTGACTTCATAACTCGCAATTCTGACTTTATAACTCGCAATTCTGACTTTATAACTCGCAATTCTGACTTTATATCTCGCAATTCTGACTTTATATCTCGCAATTCTGACTTCATAACTGGCAATTCTGACTTCATAACTCACAATTGCGACTTTATATCTCGCAATTCTGACTTCATAACTCGCAATTCTGACTTCATATCTCACAATTGCGACTTTATATCTCGCAATTCTGACTTCATAACTCGCAATTCTGACTTTATAACTCGCAATTCTGAGAAAAAAAGTCTGAATTGTGAGATAAAAAGTCGCAATAACCTTTTTTATTTTTTATACAGTGGCGGAAACGGGCTTCCATAGATAAGGGACAACACAGACTATGATAACATATTTTATTACATAAACGGTTTAGAAAAAATACTTATATTTTCAATTAAATTAAAATATCCACCATTAACAGCAATTACAGCTAATAATCAGCATAATCTGGGCATCAGAGCTGTCAGTTTATTCAAACATTGACTTGAAGGATTGCCCCAAAGATGATTCACACTGATTGGACACTTCTTTTGGACATCACGGTCCAGTTCCTCCCATAGTAGCTCAACTTGGACATATTGGCATCATTATGTAATCAGAATGAAAATTATTATTGCTGGTCTTCAATGATAATGTCAAGTATACTTTAATGCATTTGCACCAAAAATAGATAAGGATTTATGCTGATATAATCCAAAACCACACATTACATTACATTTTTTTTAATGTAATATTTTAAAATGTAATTTATTCCTGTGATGGAAAAACTGAATTTCCAGCAGTCTTCAGTGTCACATCATTCAAATGGATTGATTTGTTGTTCAAGAATTACATTTCTTACTTTTGTGAAAACTGTGATTATGTATTTTATTAAATTAAGTTAGTAGTGATAATCTTATTAACCCAATGTCTACAAGTTAAGTTTAGCCTTAAGAAGCAATTTTCAACGAATAATATCTGGATTCTCGGCAGGAAAAAAAAGGAGTTGGAACTGCCCAGAGGTTCTCCACATTTGTCAATCTAAATATGATTTTGGCTGATCCTTCATCTTCGAGACTTAGTATCGCAGTAATGAGCTTTTCGGTTCCTCTAGGCGCTACACGAGGAATTAAGATGAATGAGAAAAGTCTTTGGAAGTTGAACTCTTGTTTATGTCACGCTGACAAATGCTGGACATCATAATGACATTTCGACTGATTTCACACACTACATTTATTCAGAAACACACACACAATCAAACTTCACAGGATTTGTTTTGCTTGAACATGGCACTTCTTGCATGATTGCACACAGTTTGCATCATATGAAATGTCTAGTAGTGGATGATTACAGACGGAGGTGACTCACATGGGGCGTAAAACATCATGAGGACGGGCCGCTCTTCTCTTTTCAGCAGCTTACGGAAGTCCTGCAAACCAAACAGCATAAATTGAGTGTGTCAAGCACTCTGGGTTGAGTGGTTAAAAACTTTAGAGGAATTTTAGGTGATCTCAGTAAAACCAACAAACAAGGGCAGAGATTTCCTGACCACTTTCTTTAACACGATAATTGCTTCATTACTTCATCATAAACCAACACTTTGCTAGTAATTAACCTTCTAAACCACAGAAAACAAAAGAAATGTTAGAAATTAATGAGCTCTTCAAAGATGTTTCAAAGCCGTATTAAAAGTGTAGCTGTTGGCCGTCATCTGGAGCATGTGCTTTCCGTTTTAAAAAGAGGCTATTGCTGAACATATTCTTGACTCCATTTAATTTAAAGTACACAATTCATTTCACTGTCAAGTATGTCAAGTATTTCATTAACATCGAATTTGCAGCAATTCATAGTGTGACTCTCCTGGAAAAAAATGCTTTTTATGACTAGTGTGATAAAGATACCATGAAAATGTTATAAAAATGAGATATCCTGACTATGCCTTCAGATTAAGTCTTTTTTTTTTCTTTTTCACATACCCAAACAGTCTAAAAATTTAAGGCTAGGGCATTTAAGACCACATTTGTTTCTGGACACCCAGTCCAGCTGCCAGATTTAGCCTCTAGAGACGGAAGAATAGACAGGTTCTTCTGTTGCAGATTGTTCAGCTACATGTCTTTTGTTCGGTGCGAAGTTCCCACACCTGATAAATACTCAGCAGAAAACCGATCTTCGCTTCAGTGAGCTTTAGAGAGAGATACTTACCTTCTCTGACTCAATGTGAACAACATCTTTAGCCTCAGGGTTCTCCTCCCACAGGGGGGCACCTGCAGGGTCTTTCAGGAATGCCACCATGGACTAAAAGAGGTGAAAGAAAAGATTGAAACTTTGAAAAGAGACCATTAAAGAATCATCTTTCACTGTCAAAAAATGGTCAACTGACTGTTTGCATTTCATTTTAACAGTGAATCATTGTGAGATCAGAGGCATGGAAACAACATTTTAGGTTTTAAGTTAAATTTACAGTATTACTTTAATTTCATTAACTGATATAATGTTAATATACCAACCTATTAAAGTACTGAAATCTGTTTTGTACCTCTGAAATACACAGATAGCTAACAAATGCAGGTGGTGATGAGAATGATGAACCAAATCCAATCACAAGCTTTTAAATATGAATATATATCATTCAAACAAACACTAAACACCATAATGGTGAGACTCATTAAACTGAAATATGTATAAACATTAATTTAACAACATTAGATGTAACATTAGATGATTTCTGGGAATGTCAGTTTACGGTTTTTACCTGTAAATTTTACAGGAATGTACCATTAACCATTTAATAGGTTTTTACTGTAGCATTTTCACATAATTACAGAAATTAATAAAATATGCTGATTTTGTGCTCAAGAAACATTATTATAATCACAATATTACAATGTTTATGCTTAATATTTTTGTTAAACTGTCAAATCTTTTTCAGCATTCTTCAGTGAATACAAAGTCTGTAAAAAGAACAGCATTTATCTTGTAATCATCTTAATTCTAAATAAACGTATTACTTGCATAAAAGTATTACTTTCTTTTATAGAATTATAAAAAAATTACTAATCAAACATTCAAACAGAAATGCAAGTAAACATGCTACAAAAAAACAAACAAACAACAAAGACATATTTCTAAAAAATAGTCAGATCTGTATTCAAACTTGCTCTTAGTGTGATCTAACTTGAATATAAAAAAGATTACAGAGATTGATGACCAATGAAAACTTGTCCCCTCTTGTGCAATTACTCTAATTTATCCCCTAATCTATGCATGCAAGACATTAGGAAATAAGCACTCCCTTGACATGAAGTGCTCAAAGCACGGCTTTACTGCTGTACCAAGGGAAAATGAAGAGCAATATGTGGTACTTAACAGCAGGTGCATTTAATAAGAGCTCTCCATTCTTTCCACACCAATGGCGCCAGCGAGCATGTCCCATCACTGTCTCATCATCCAGCATAGCTCAGCTCATTCATTTTTAACATATTCACATTACAGCTCTCCTCATTCCAGAGTCATTCATCAATGCCTCATCACATTCGGTCATAATTGAGCCGATGTGGCGTGTGGAGAATGAGATAGGTGAGAGAAACCAATGGGGGACAAGTTTTATTCGTCTACTTATAAACCAAGGGCCTCTGGCTCTAGTGCTTGTGGGTGAGTACTGTGAAATAGTAGCAATGGGAAAACTGTGGACATTGAGCGAGTAAATAGCAACAAAGAGTGAATCATCCACTAACAGATGACAGAGAATGCATCCGAAAAGGCACGGGCGCTATTTGTGAAAATGCAGATTGTCAATCCATATGTCTCACAAATAAATAAAGATATTGAACTGGGTTCTGAAAGAAGCTTCAAAAAATGCTGTGATTTGTGTAAAAGATGACTTCATCAAAATGCAATTTTCTGTGAAATTACCTTAAATGTGGCTGGTCTGTTATATTCTGTGTGGAAGGTCCCATCCCTAAAAGAAACACAAAACTTAAAGATGAATTACTGTGCTCAGTAATACTAAATTTTAATACCTGCCATTGTTACAGTACATGAATCTTAGAAAATGAAGACTATTCTTACTTGTAATGCAGGACCTCGACTCCATTGGTTTTCGAGCTGGGGTCTACCTTGACTTTCTTACAGAGTTTGCGTCCTTCTGAATCCCTGTGGAGGGGGAACCAACAAAAAAAAAAACATGAATATTCAATCTCTTAACATGACATGAAATCAAAAATCAGTCCTAATTGTACTCATTGATTATTATATTATGATATGTATTAAAAACTATTAGCAGTAAAAATAATAATATTTTACTTTCTTTAAATTCAAAATTACAATATTTAACTTTGTTAGCAAACTCTGAAGAACCTATAAATGATGCGCAACTCTGGTAAAAATGCAAGGAAAACAGACGTGTAAAGCAGCCATGCACGGTCAAGTTTTTGCGAGCACAATCAATTAACTTCATACTTTTTGTGCAAACTCAGAGGCGAAAGCGAACATTAAGTCATAGCGAATTATCCTCAACAAATATTATAATCACATTATTCTATTATAAGACAAGTTCTCGAAGGACATTTGTCATGCAAATTGATGCAGCCAAAAAGTGAAGTGATACAATTAATGTCCCAAGACATTAAATAAATTGCTGTAGCAGCAATACGAGGCTGCTCATGGGAAGCGACAGATGACCAGAGCAATAAGCTAATGTAAGGGCTGCTTCTAAGTTTTGGCAAACCCTGTCATTCTTTTCTTTTTGAAGGACAAGACATTCAGCTTCTACAGTGTATTATACATGAACTCTACTTGCGTTAATTCAGAGCCACAGGTCTCTAGATAAGAAGCGTTAAGTGTTTTTTCCATCCCGCTCCACTTTAGCAATTCCTTGCAGCAGAATAGCATGCTTCAAAACATCCTGCACATTAAGTGGATTTTGTACAAGTATGTGGTACTGGTGATAGGCATTGTGTAGATAGGGCACCTTCTACAATGCGCTACACTTTGAATCCCAAGACTCTTTTAAAGCATTGATTACATGCATTTTAAAGCTATAATGTTTTTCTTCCCTATAACTAAACTTATACACTCACAGAAATAATAGGTACAAAAGCTGTCACTAGTACGGTACCTTTCAGGTACTAATACCTCTAAAGTGCCCTTAATATGGGTTATGAAATGTTCATTTTTTTGGTTTTGGGAGTCCCCAACAACAGGTTGACATGCATGCAAGGTAGGGCTGCTCGATTATGGAAAAAATCATAATCACGATTATTTTGGTCATGATTGAAATCACGATTATTTTACACGATT
>JAUCMS010000153.1:14417274-14443721 GCA_032357445.1 Enteromius radiatus | reverse complement strand
GGATTGAGTCTGTCTCAGTTTGTTCTGTTACTTCATGTCATTCCAGACAGACTGGATGATGATCAGATCAGATCTCTTTGTGGAGCACTGGCTGTAACGTAAAAACATACCTTTAAACCTTAGGGATCACTAAAACACATTTATTGGCAGTTGCATACCAAGACATCTTAGCCATTTTTGACTGTTAAAGCTGTAATACTTTTAATGCATTTGAAAAACATGAGTGATGACTGACCTGACTTGGTATACAAGACAAGCACATTAGTTCTGGTCCTCAGAAGTTTCTTGAAATCCTTGTGGTCATTGACTTTCTCTATGAGCGGAGACACCTTCGCTGCCTGCAGAGCGGATGACACTGCAACCTGAGGAGGTGAGACAGACAGAGATCATCATTTTTCACTGTCAAGTCCAAACACCACAGGCGATCCAAAACAATATCCCCAACTGCACGTCAATATAATTGCAGCATTTGTGCAAAATGACGACAATGTATCAAATCATGATGACAGAGGAGAAATGACAAAGCCAGTACAAACAAGAGCCGGCATACCATAAAGCAGTTACATCACATAAATATCTCCTTATATCACTCTTTACTGACTTCAGGGCCGGCCACACTACATGAATTCTAAAACATAAAATATAAAATAAATTAACAAAATATTAAACTATTAAATAAGTTATAGTGAAAATTTATTTACAAAATAATTAAATATAAAAAAAAAATATATATATAGTTTCTCACAAAGTGCCCTGAAAAAGCTTCTTAAACGTGTGCTCTGATGTGAGTTATGTGTTGCCCTGTGGTGGGAGAGCATGCTCTTTATGCCACACTCTCAATCAATCTTCCCAGCAGAGGCATGTGATTCTGAGCTCAGGTGGAGCCGAGCAGATAAAGCGACAACAGATAAAGGCGCTGTCATCTAAAGAAGAGGAAAATGACAAGATCAGACAGCCCATGTCACAAACCGAGACAGTGACCCAGCCTATCACAAGTCCTTATCTCCCTACGCCACATCCCTGAAGTAAAAAGACACTACCACAATGAGCAGAAATTAATGTTCAACCGCTAGTGGACAAGATAGATCAAATGTTATTTACAAAATGACATATTGAAAGAAAAGCCATTTGGGCTGTTGGGACCTTGTTTAATAGCTGATCGACAGTCTTTGAGAGAGTTTCCATTTTGACATATCAGATATTGAAGATCAACTTTTAAAAGACAGCAACACACACGTAAAACATTTTATTTATTTATTTGTTTACTTTTTAGTAGAGCCACTTTCCTACATGTGACCCACATGTGAAATAATGGTGGTGAACTTAAGTGTTTTTTTTATCAAGCGGAAACCAAATTTACCTTGACCTTTTGCAATAAGAGCTTGATGTACATTGAAAACTTTCAGAATTTAAAACTTCCCCCTCATGCCAAAAAGAGACTAAGCTGCACAGACATCTGAAATTATACTCTGCTCCTCTGCATTTCTTCAGAAAGTTTCTTGGCATTAGAAATGAGCAAGTGGATTTCATTTTAAACACTGATCATTTCAGTCTGATTTAACAGCATGCGTGGTGCATAGACTGCTGCAGTGATGGTGTATTTCTGTAGGCCAACCCAGAAGTTAGCATCACCCAGTGTCCCCCAGGAAATACCCAAAAATTGACTTATTGCAGAAAATAAGCTCTGCTACCAATAAAACTTATGATTCTTACATGCTTTATTCATCATAATCTTGACAAATGAACACAATTTTGAAGCCTATATAACTGTAATTGTAAATACAATTGGCAGAATTGAAAACTACACAAATGTACTCAAGTGAATTAACTCATCTTTGCCATGATGACACTGAATGTCTCAGACAGGTTTTTTTAAGTACAATTTAAAACTGGGGTGTTACTGATATTATGTCACAGAATAAAACAACCTGTCTCATAAAAATATGTACCACTTTTTGTGCAACACCATTTTATGTACCTTAATCTGCACGTTTTGCCGCAGTTTCAAAAGGGAAATGTCCACTGAGAAGCGCCAAAACACAGGTTGAATATGTGAACACTGGCACGTTTTCATTACGTTGACATACAAGTGTAGAGGATTCGACCCAGAGCTCCTCTCCTCTCAAGCACATCACTGTACTCTGTGAGCGACCAAACAAACCTAACCTATGAAAACCCATAGATATGTGTGATGCTAACATTCAAAAGTATCAGTTTTCAAATTTCCCTGCATATCTTGAAGTTAAGTAGGCTAATTGTGCAAAAATGACACTTTATTAATCAAAACTCTGTAAATTTGTGTGAAAAGGAATAAAAGATGTCATACTCTCTAGTGCTCATTTCTTTTGGTGTAAGTGCCATGATATGTTCTTATTAGTACGTATTTCGTATCTTACTAAAAAGTTCACCAATGTACATTTATGCTATGAGACCAGGTTGGAATAAAATATGAAAATACCTTGTTTTAACCACAAACCTACAGTAACTTCAGCCAACAACAACAACAAAAAAACAATCCGGAAGTACCAACTCATTTCCGGGGATTTAAACTGTGTCACAAAAATACAAAAATGTGTCAACCCTGCAGCACTATATTTTAGCGCAGCGCTCATTCAATATGCAAAGGTGGCATTTCTGAAAGGTGCATCAATTAAAAAGACATTTGATTTTAAGATCCAAATAATGAGCAGAAAACAGAAATAACCTTTTACTAACAGCGTAAGAAGACCTCATTCTCCCTCCTCTCCCTAAAAAGTGGCAAAAGTCATTATATAACACATAACACACAAAACCAGAGCGTAGCTGTACATCTGTTGTGTGCGAATGCACAAGTCTGTAAAGATTGATCTGCATCATCATTGGAGCATCACAAGGAAGGGCTGGTGAGAAACACAGGTGCCTTAGCCACTGACAACCTTTATCTTTCTACATGACAAACATCATACTCTTCCTCATTAAAAAAAATAAATAAATAAACACTGCATATTCTTTAGAGAGAGACAAGGGCCAATGGCCTGACTGAATTTATCACTGCACACTCCGTTGAGCAATACCATTACATTTGGACAAAGTTAAATAAACAAAAAGTCTCTGTTAGTCTAGTATCATCATATCCCAGACCTTAGCTGGAAAGATGCAGGCAGAGTTCAAAATTAAAGGTAAAGAAGGTAATTTTCTGCACCACTAGTGGCACCAAATGGAAGTGTAATATGTTTGAGCAGCCTGATTGTTCCAGGCGTAATAACATTAGCTCAATCAATGGTTGGAGCTAGGCCTGGGACTACCTGTTTGCTTAAACAAAAGGGAAGGCACTTGAAACCGTATTTTGAAAGCATTTTTCTCACAATTCGTTGTGGCCACTGGTGGTGCAGGAAGTAAATTCACCTTCAACACTTGCTAAAAGTACCAAATGACAGTAAAATAGGCTTTACCGTGTAAATAAATAGTTTTGAAGTTCTAAATTGTACTCGTTTTGTGTTTTGACCAACTTCAATAAATTAAATATATTAGAAATAAATACATAGAAATACATATTTGAATCACTTTGTATGGATAACAATAATGCAAATCACATTTCTGGTTATCATTTTATTATTAGATTAAATATTGATTGAAATAAATTTCTCACTTTAACTGCCACCGGAAAGCAAAAAGTGTATTTTCTGTGGATTAAAGGGTGAAGGATCAGAGGCAACGTTCTCTTCCTCTTCACATTTAATCAACTCTGTGTGAGGAAATGGTGTCCAGCGGAATGGACAACCTGTGCCGACTGGGTGACATCCCAACGGCCCCAGCGCCTTGGGAGCTTGCCAGTGTGTGAAGATGACAGTCAGGGCTAATTAAAGTACCGCAAAGCTGAGGGACCTGAGAAATCACACCTCCTCTGACTTCAGCCATGCTGACAGGGGGAGCAGACGTGGTGATGCATTATGAAGAAATGTCAGAGCAACTTACTGAAGTATCAGAAAGGACCATCTTTCTTTCATCAAGTAACTCAAGTTCAACATTAACCTTGAATGGGATATATCATAAAAGATAACTTGTTTCAATAAAACAAAGCTCAAAATTGCCACCCAACCACATTTAGATGTCAACAATGCCTGTTTAGCTTTTAAAACACCAGCAGGGTGAAGAAGAAAGCAATATATATTATTATTTAACTTATTACTGTTACTGAAAAAACAGAGCAGTTCAAAGCAAACTATTAGACCAGACAGTAAGCGCTTTTTCTGAAAATGAATGCAGTAAAAATGGCCTGTGGAATTCTAAGGGTCAGAGAAAAAAGTTAATTGAAAAAATAAAATTATTATTTGCTGTAATCAACCTTGGCTAACATTATAGTTAGAACTCACAGAAAAATAAAATGATAGTATAAAGACCCTTTTAGAAAATATATATACAGTATTTGAGAATTGCAAAAAGGCCACTGTGAACAGCAGAGGAAAAAGTCTGCACATTGTACAAATCTCAAATTACCCATCTTTAATACTAAAATGTACAGTTTCGGCACACAGCACTCAACTCCATTCAGATACAAAAGAGTCAGTGTTCTGTGTCTAGTCCCATCAGGTTTCCATCCCTATTTGGTGCACCACCTATTCTTCAAACGCTCTGTCCAAAGCTGACAGTCGACCAATAGAACAGGCCCATTACTGTCTGGCAATCATCATGTCCTGTACCTGTTACAAAGACTTTCATTTGGCCTTCCCTTAGCTGTGGTGTTCGAAGTGGGCATTATCCTAACAACACCGGTCCTTTCACAAGACGGTGATTGTTATTATCATCCACTGAACAGCTTCGAGAGACAGGCCTGATCGCGTCCCGCCGATCAATGCGAAGTGAACAGAACAAGTTGGAAAAAAACCACATGCTGTGCACCACTATTTCATCTGATGAGCAGTTACAGCCCAGGGGAGTGAGAACAACATGCAGGGAAGGAATGGGGTGAAGGAGGAACACATCTTTTTGTATATTCCTAGCTACTGTGTTTGAAGGAGCTCCTTATGGACTCTTCAACTCAACAGGGATGGTCTGCAAATCATTTACTTGGGAATAAACAATTCGTCAACAGACACATATGACACAGATTTCAGCAGCACGCAGAAAATTTTAATTCTGAAAGTAGAAACATGGTTTTCAGTTCTTTTCTAAATTAATTTAAAAGATTATAAAGTCTAATAAGTATTCAGAAAACTTCAGAGAAACTGAACTGTGATTTTCAGCAGCCATTACTACCATTCAGTGTCACATGATAATTTAGAACTCATTCTAATATGCTGATTTAGTGATCAAGAAACATATTTTGACTAACGTTAAAACATTTATACTGCTTTTTATGATACAATATTTTTTCAGGATTCACTGACAAATATAAAGTTTAAAAGTTATTTGAAATATATTTTTGTAATGTATTATATAGTTTTTACTTTTAATCAATTTACAGCATCTATAACAGTTTAAATTATTACTTTTTCCCCCTCACTCTCCAAAAAATCAAAAACAAAATAAAAACTCAAACCACCCAAATCAACAATAAAATAATCCTTAAGTCTTCTGATGGAATACTTGAGGTTTTTTTTATATTGGACAGACCAAAATATCACTTATTACAGAGAATCTATTTACTCTCCAGTCTAATGACCAACTGCAATGCTGCAATGCACACATATAGCTTCAGAATACCAGAATAAAGCACCCAAATTAAATTACTATTTTATGTACTTTAGCTTAAAGGGATAATTCATGTAAAAATGTATATTCTGTTATCATTTGCTCATCCTCAAGTAGTCAGTGGTCCCCTGACTTCCATAGTATGGGCAGGGGGACACTATAGAAGCCAATGGGGATCATCAAATATTCTTTTACCCACATTCTTGAAAATGAAATATTTTTGTGTGTTCAGCAGAAGAAAAAAATTCAAACAGGTTTCAAGGAATTTGGGGGTGAGCAAAGGATGACAGTTTCCTGAAATCTTACAAATCACTATCTACATGAACGAAAGAAGCTTAGACATTCTACCTAAAACAAAAAAAACCCTTGAAATTTACCAATGACAAAAAAAATCTCATTTTGGGTCAAACTATTCCTTTAACAACCAAATACAATTACGGTCCATTTCCAATTTTTTTTTTTTAAAACGGCATAAAATGTTCACAAAGCTCTGGTATAAATTCCTCAGCGATGTTGTACTTGACTGTAGTTTATAGATACTAGCACTCCTGCTATTAATCTTCCGCTCAAGGACACCAGCATTTCAGTAGTGGACCTTACTGACATGTTTTGCACAGCATGGGAAACACAAAAAACGATCTGTCATACAGTACATCAACGCAAAAACATCTTGCTTAATCAGCAGTGGAAGCTGTCATCAAGCATGCACTGCGCAACCGGCACTGCAAATCTGCTTAATAAATAAAATCTCATTTTCACTTTTAAGGTCTCACTGATTCAGCATAAACCGCACCGTTCCTCAAACACGCGACGCCTTCCTGCTGAGCCAAACAACACGGGGGGCTTCAGCTCTGCATAGCTGACATAGGTAATTCACAAGCAGAAGGAAATGACTCCACAGCTGAAACGGTCGATCTATGAGTCAAATGTTCCCTCATAATAGTTTACTGTACAGCTAGCCGTCTCTATATACAGCATCTTGCTGGACCACGCAGTGTGGGATGGGGAAGAGAGATGGCTGTGGGGTGCCTGTAATCAAGATTAAGAGATTTTATAAATTGTTCTGACAAGCGGGAGGGCTGGAGGGAAGCACAGATAGCAGAGAGCGGTTTCTCTTCCCCCACCCAACCACCACAAAGTCCCAACAGTTCAGGAGAGTACCTTTGTTTGCGATGGCAGGCGCAAAACAGGATGCGAGACAGGAAAGCTCCTGTGTAATGAGAGTTGACTGACGTGGCAGAGCAGCTATTAGGATTCGGTGTTGAGAACACGGCCTGCATTGATTCACAAATGAGTTGTGAAACAGGGTTGATGCACTTTAAACTGAAGCAAATGTGGGTTAATTAGCTCCAAACATTACAAGCTCATTTCTGTCATGTTCATCAAGAAGAGAACAAGGAAGACAGAAAAGAAAAACAGCGCTGGTCAAGGTTAAATTATGTTGCTTGCTACTGTAAATAAACCACGCCCTAACACAAACTTGAGATAACATATGATCATGATAGAGAAGTAGAAATGACGGTTGGTTCCACATGCCTTTATATGTAGTTGATTGTGCATCACTGTGGGAGCCTGTCAAACACTGGGGTGAATATAACGAGTTGAATTTGATAAAAATGCAATTTAAAACATATTTGTATTTAGGTTTGCATAATTTGAAAAAACACTCACATTATTTAACATAATACCCTTATTTAATTACTCTATAAGTGATAAGCGTGATGTTTACTTGACGTGACCAAGTAAACAATAATAATAAAATTACACAAGTGTATAAATAATATTCAATAAAGTTTGCAAACATTTGTAGAGGAAAAAGAAATTGATAAATGAAAATCAACAAGTTTCCAACAATTTTTTTCACAGGATTTAAACAACAGGTCAAACAATTACAGTTTTGTTTCTCAAGTTAAAAACTAACTGAAAGTCATTGAGGGCCTAAAATGTGTTTTATTATTTTATCATTTTCTTGTCACAGAAAACAAGATTTTTTCTTGATGAACACTAATAAATATATGAGTATTTTTTCCCGAAAGTCACACATCACCTAAACATTTCTTACAACTTTAAGTTCTTTAAAGATATTAAAATGACTTATAATTAAGAAACGGACTACTCGTTTATCGTAGAACAGGTGCATATATGCACGAATTGATTTTTTTCTCCTATTTTTTAACAACATTATACATCTGTTTAAATTAATGAGCATCTCATTACATCATTAACCTTTAAAATAATTAAAGGACACTATGATATATCCTTATGAGAGCAATATGCATAAGTGAAATGCATATTTCATAGCAGATACATTTCCAATCACCCACAACAGTGAATCGGTTTTGACATTAGATAGTTGCAAGGTGATCATAAAATGTTCACGCATGTGAAGCACAAAGCTGGATGTGCATAAACCCCAAAAACAAGACACGAGAAGTGATGAATGAAACGGATTGGTCTGATCTCTCTTCTGCTGTCAACTTTGAGCTACTGCTGCAAGAGGGACAGAAGAGCATTCCCCTTTCCTTTCGCTTTCATCTAGCGTCAGACAGAAACCATCTGTCAGATATGCGCGATTAACATTATTGATTATATCGATTCAGTAGATTCCTTATAAAGACTCACCAATGACAGGAATAAGAACATTTCGATCAGTCTCCTACGTCTCCCGTATCGGTTCCAAGAAGCCATGATGCTGCTGCCACGTCTGGCTACGCAAGCGCATTCCATTTTCCTCCAAATCCCTGGAGAGCGCAGTGCTTCTTAGGAAATGTAGTTTTTTTCGGCATTGTAGTTTATCGAGGCAGCCGTAAACGGGGACTTGTGATTTGTCAAATGAGTGTGAGTTTAACTCATGTAAATTATCAGCCATGCACGGCGAAGTAAAATTTTATTCATTCTAACAATCAAATAACATTTATGGTTGTTAAACACAGGCTTCGAAACTGTAAGCAATTAGCATGTTTTGAATTAATGTGAGGTGTGGAGTTTCAGCTCAGTTTTTTGAACTGAACGAACTACAGTCAACTGATGTATATTTTGGTGTTTATTTATTGTATAAAATATAAAACCTTTCTGCTTTTGCAAGTAAATGGCCTGACCATAAAACAAGAAAAAAAATATTTATTAATCTGTAATACTATAAATACAATTATATAGAAATTGTATAAAATTATATATTAACACACACACTAGCCTATAAAAGTCACTATAACCTAAGACCAGACGATTTTTATAAATGTTAAACTTAAATGGTGTAGAAAAACTAAGCGTAAAAGTTCTCACCCACTGGCAAAACAATTCTCTTTTGGCCTACAAACTGACGAACAGCTCAATAACAATCAGAATAAACTATTCTTTTGCCAAGTAATATCTTTTACCTATAACTGCAGTCAGTGGCTGCCAAGTAAAGCAATTTATCTGCACCTTAATCAGAACTGAGAGTCAGAAGTATTTCTTTAAAGCCTACTTTAATTTTTTTTTTAAACAGCATTGCTATTTCATTATAGACAAGGCTTTCTCAACCCTGGGCCACTTTCAAATTTTAGCTTCTTCAACCCTAATCAAACACCAGCTAATTAAGCTGTGCAGGATTACTAGTAAACTACAGACAGGTGAGTTTGATCAAGGTTGGAGCAAAACTCTGCAGGACAGTGGCCCTCCTGGACTAGGGGTAATATGGACTCTACTAATAAGTATTTTCTTATGATTTCATGCCTCATTACTTAAGGAAGGCACTTAATAATAGACTCGAACAATTATTATATCATTTTTGCAGTGTTCAAGCTCAGACACACTGTAGTGCCACCACCTGGATGTGACAGTGGTACCACACAACTGTTTTGATTGCACTTCCCCCAGCTGCTTCATGCATATTGCAATGAGCAGGGTTTGGGCATACTGTACATCCACAGTACGCACTGTCACAGTTTTCAGAAAGAAAAGCAACTTTCAAGGGTCAAGCCAAAAGTTTCTATTTATCTTTAACAAATACATTTTAAGTTAATATTATTGGACAGGTGAAATGTTTATTAATGTTTATATAGGCATTTTTATTAGTAGCCTAGTAGTTTTATTATTAGTAGTATTATATACATAATCTATATATTCTGGCTATAGGTCAAAATGCTATTCAGTCTTCTTTAGACATACTGTATTTATGTTTAAATAAACATTTTGTAGGAGTAGTCACATTATTACAATAATTAGGCCTATTACTTATTTCATAGTAAACCCATGTGTTTTTGAACCTCTTTGAAAGGCTTTATACAACCTGTACCATGAACATACAATGTGAATATGGTAATTGTTCAGTATCATGACACATACAGTAGTTATATGCTATAAAACATGGTACAATGGTAGGCTACATCTTGAGTATCATGGTACAACAGTTGTACATTGTTTGAGTTTATTGACTGTACCACACCAAAACCAAAATGTGATTATATGACACTTTTAGCAACATTGTGAGATCCAAACAGTTATTTAATTGCCATGGTACCTCACTGATTCTAGGGACAGACTATCCAGGCATGATACAGGGGTGTTGATGAATCCCAAAACACAATGTCTTATTGATCATTTGAAACAGGTTAACAGAAACGTTTCTATTAAAGAAATGCATTTAGAATGTAAAATGAGAGCTTTAAGGGCTAATGCAACCATTGTGCCAAACATGTGAGGTGGAGCTTCGTAACAGAGTTTGCACCCCCATTTGTTTGAATTGCAGCTGCCCTTCTGTAGTAGCCTCCTCTTTCCAGCACAGCGCAGTAAAGCAGCTGCAGGTCGATCGGTGGAAGTCATTCACAGAAAAGGGATACTGCACAGGAGACCTACGCAAAGCGGAGATTGCGGTTTATACGTTGCTTTTTACGTACGGCAGAGTTTACTCCAGAGGAAGAACATCAGAAGGTAAAAGCACTCTCTCAGAGATCATTACCTCATCTTTAAACGTAGTTATTTATAGAAAGGACTCTAATGTTCTTAGAGTAGAATGATAACGTGAAGTACTTTCTGAACTTCTGCGGTCCAGAGTTCTGCGGTCAGATTACACTGACCATCAACGTTTTTAACGTTTATCTCTTTTTTGATTTGATTTTTGATTTTTTTTTAATCAGGGAAGAAAAAAAAATATATTATTTCTTTTTTTTCATTAGAAATACAAATGTCCTATTTCAAAGTCTGTTTCTTGCAGTGGGTTCGCATGAACCAGTAGCAATTTCAGCAATTTTGATGATTTTTCTAATTAAAGACTTACGGTTTTCTAATAAAACCTGGTTTATGAGCACATTTTCTCTGTTTATTGTGATAACAAAACCTTTATTGGGAATGTCATGTCTTTCAAACAGTCCTCCCCTCTCAGTTTTATTAAGGAAAGGTACTATATGCTCTATATAAACAGTATTTGGTATCTACCTTTATCCTGACACGGAATTTACTCGCTGCTCACGTTCTGTTCAGGATCCGAGGAATTATTGCTTTGGAATTGAAACGCTCAGGCTCCCAGTAAAACACGCTGTATTTCACTCTCCTTTATCATCGTTTGGCATTTAAAGGACATATTTGTACATTTAATCGAGAATAACCTACTTTTTGACAGAATTTGCGAATAAGATTCTCAGAAGAGAAGGAGGGAAATATTTAGCATCCCGTGTGTAACATTGTTGTGCTTTCGCCTAACTTTACAAGCCTTAAAAGATAAGCTGTTCGTAGGCTATTTTATTTAGGCTATTATTAGAAAGCGTAACCGGTTGGCTATTTATTTATCTATTTAATATTTATTTAGCAATCTTGAGTCGTTTGTGACTGAACGATACAATAACAATGTCAGTCACCTGTCATATAGCTATATAATTGGCAATGGTGTGATAAGACCATTAAGGTCAGCAATGTGAATATGCAGCATATAAACAGTATCACATCTAATGACAGTTTATTGATTTTTAGGACAGCTAGGTGGGCGCTGAACTTATTATTGTAGGTAATATCTGCAAGACACATATTTCTTGGCAGTAACAAGTTCTCCATTTTCTGCCTCGTGCATTTTTATAGTGAGCTCAAATCTGTGCTTTGGCTTTGTTACCCTAAGTGGTTCAAATTGAACCCCTCTCAGTGATAAAACCTTAAATATTTGACTTCATTTTAAATACAATCTTCTTTTCACTATCGTTTGAACTGAAATCATTGCATTTGGTTTTGTATATGATGTTCAAGTTATCCTCGCGAACCGGAGAGCAGGTGTTCAGAAAATAGACTGCAGCGCTGGTTTCAAACGGTAGGGGGCAGTGTCGAGTCTTGGAGCCAAAGCATGCTCGATGGCTGATAGCACACAAACGCCGATGCTAGAGAAGGAAAATCACCTGTTGGCTTGAAACAATCTAAATCAGGGGCGCTAAATCGTGGAAACTACCTTCCTGTGGAGCTTTAACTCTAATCAAACATACCTGAAGCAACTAATCAAGGTCTTTTCAAGGTCTTATCCCAGCGTAATAACAACAACTTTGTAGAAAATGCTGTAATTTAATGAAAAGCAAGCGATTGAGCGGTCCCAATCTGTTCCAATGCTTTAGATTGTACATTGTCATAAGTAGGGATAAATGATAGATGCATTTGATGTTCTTTTAAGTTAAAATCAAAGAGCTTTTATATATCAAGATGTGCAAGCTCACATGCTCTCCCAGGACACCATCAAGGTTTGATGTAAGACTGATCAGCACATATTAGTTTGATAAATGAAGGGGCTTAAAAGGAAGATCATTATGGATCCAGGTATAGTATTCTC
The DNA here is from genome assembly GCA_032357445.1 of Enteromius radiatus. NCBI lineage: Eukaryota > Metazoa > Chordata > Actinopteri > Cypriniformes > Cyprinidae > Enteromius > Enteromius radiatus. The sequence continues at coordinate 14,431,270 of JAUCMS010000153.1, read as the reverse complement.
AAAGAAAAAATAACAACTTTTCCTCATGGGAACAAGTGTAGCTTTCTTTGAAATTCTTTTTCTTTCATACACCCAATATTATCCTTGATAGTGGTAGAGAGTGAACAAATCCTATGATATTTCCCCATCGTTAACCTTGGGACCCCATTTTCTTTCATTTAAAATGAGAATAAATTAGGTCTGGTTTAGTATGTTGAGCTTGACTATCCTCAGGGGAATTTGGGGATATATTTACCCAAGCTTACTCATTCTAGCCAAGCACCGTCTGTCCACTTATTCTTACCTAAACACCCCTCTCAGCAGTGTTTATACGGATGTCTCTTGGAAAATGCATCTCAATTGTTTATTACTGTAGTTATGCTTGCTTCTAGGGTTCTTGATCATGATTTCTATAGGTTCAGGCTATGTCCATTTCAAGAGAAAACCTCAAGGGGGTCCTTATAGTATGACTCACTTTCAGAGGTCTGACACTCCACAGTAGATTGTCATTACTCATATGATGAAGGAAGTCTGGCGCTATTGTGTGTGTCTATGTGTGCCTGCGGCGGTTTCTGAACGTCTCTCTTAACCAAAGAGGCTGTTTGTTTACCGGTCCACTAAAGGCTTTTGTGTATGAGTATTAATATTCATATAGCCCCCCCCACCACTACCACATGTGTCAGTCGATTCATATGTTTTCGTAGTGCATGAGGCCTCGTCTTTTCATATGTAAATGTGTAATGATTTTATGAGATCTCTTGTCAGTTTGTTAGTGATTAAGTGGTAGCCTCATCTGGACGTCGGTTAGTGAGTGACATCCATAGAAACAAGGGCTGAAAATGCAAGGAAATCTGATCATTTGCATTTGATATCAGCATAAATAATTTTAGCACTTAGGAAGCATTGACTTAGTAGCCCTTATCAAAGTTTTAGCAATGCATACGTAAGATGTGCCATGTGAATTATTTCTGATGTGGAGTCATCATTTGATAGGGGACAGTATGGATAAAAGTTTAATGTGAAAGAACTTGATCTGACTGGCAGTAGATATGACTGCATGGAATAGAGTGTCAATATAAAGTTTATTTCTGTCTCGTTTTGTGGTTAGTGAGGTGTCTGAACTTGAAAATTTCTTCATCTTTTGCTTGCTTTCATTTCCTTCCAAAACTGTAAGACATTAGTTTTACTGTGGAGCATGCAGTAAGATGACATCTTAATAATATGCAAGTTTTACCATGCAGTGGAAGTCAGTGGTCACCAAAATAGTTTGGTTACCAACATTTTATAACATTTATAGTAGGCTATCTTTTGTGTTCTGCGTTAGTATTAAAATACACACAGCTTCTGAAGGTTATGAGTGTGAATGATGACAGAACCATAGAGGTGTGAAGCCATACATTTATAAAGTTCCCTCTGAAAAGCTGTCAGCAGATTCTTTGTGCTCATAATACAGTTTTAAACATTCATTAATGTCTGAAGAAGCATTTTCTCTATCATAGCACTTCTTCATTTTGAATATTAGATCTCCTCAAGGCACCCAGAATTCATCTTTCTGAATTATCCTAATGATATCTTCCATAAGAGCTGGACTGCTGATATATTCCAGCTAAAGCGTGTGTGTGCACTGTGCCTGAGTTTCTGAGTAAAAGCAGTTAAGGAGCCATTCATTAGTCGTACACATTCAGGTTCTTCAAAACAATCTTTATTACAACTTTTTTTTTTTTAGCTTTTTGAGGGAGCTTTTTGGCATGTTTAGTTCTCGAATGCTCAGCTAAAGTCAGTCTAGCAGCTGGAAACATTTTTTTGTATTCACAGTGCTCTGTTTCAAAGCACTTTAGAGGGATGTAAGGTAACTGTCAACGTAGGCTGACGTTTTCTGACCTGACATAAGGTTTTTTTTACCATGTTTAAAGGAAGGTTTCTAAAAGTGATGTTAGCCGTATAATAAGCTTAATAACCTAATCTCTGATACAGGCCTGCTTTTTATTTATCCTGAAAATTATATATTTTTTGTCATTTGACATTTCCATTTTCTTGATGATAACAAGCCTCCACAAGCTTATGTTGGCAAATGGAGCCTGTATTTTATTATTCTTCCCAACCTGGTAACCATGCCTGTTTCTGCCTGTTTTAGCTGTCTTTTGTAGACTGACCATGTAGACGATGTACTGTACATGATAAATATAATCCCTGTTTAAAATCTGAATTTTGAGCAAAGTCATTGTGATTTTTAAAAACCTGTACTACAGAGGTGCTATGATGCATTTTCACATGATGAACTAGTAAGTACTTATGAAGATCACTAGGGCGTTTAACTTGAATGATTTGCTTTAAATGATATGCTCACATACAGTATGAGCAAAATGATTGCCAGGCAGAAAGCACTTCAAAGGCACTCTGTTGGTTAATTAAAGAATCTGACTGTGGACCAAGGTTATATTCTTTTTTTGCTGTTTAAAATGACTTATCTTGATATAAGATATAGTATTAGATAACAGGGTTTTCTGTCTGCCATTCCATTAAAATGTCTTGCACCACTTTGCAACTTTTTGCAAGTAAAAGTTATGAAATATATATATATATATAGAGAGAGAGAAAATGACGAGAGAAAGTGGGAGCCACTATTAACTTGACTGTTCAAAGAATTATCATAGTTTTGCCCCAGTAGCTTGTCAGGCGGAACTGTGACACATCCTAAACCTGTGGTGCCGTTGCTTCTGAAAGAGGAAACATAGCTTATGCCGTTCCCAGGCCATCTCTGAAGGGAATAAAGGTTTTTGTGTTCTCTATTTTGATCCCCTGATTGGTGCGAATTGTTGCTTTCCATGAATCGCTTCATTATTATTCTTGCTATCAAGGGGTGGAACAGAAGGAGTTTGGTGGCCTTTGGCTGCTTCTCAAGAATATTGTAGGAACGCCTTGCTATCTTTTGTTTGTCGAGGGGGTAGGGATGGTGGGGTGTGTTGAATTAAATGTATTCCCCAAACAGTTCAACTAGAAAAACAAATCATGCCGATGGATTATCGTGTTGGTCTGTTTATTTTTGATAATAAGTGGCTGCATATTGTTTTCAAATGTGCAACTGTCCGTAGCGCAGCCCTTCTGAATGTCAGAAACCTGGTGTGGATGGATGGCTGGGCGCTACTCGGTCTGTGAAATGTGATCTGTGATACGGCTGAGCTACTTGCTGTCTGCAGCCCTAATTAATACTTGATGTGATTGAAGGCGCTCAATTTGTCTAGAGTCTTATCTTGTCAACGTGTTTTTTTTGTTGCAGAATGTCTTTCAGACAGACGGCAGCTGAAATGCAACAAACAATTAGGCCTTGGAACCGACAATTACGTCCTATGTTGTCATGGAGATGTTTCTACACAAATCAAGCGAGACGCATTGCTCACTCTTGTGGGTTCTAATTAAACGAATGCTGTACTTCCTTAATCCCACCTTTTTTGCAATTGAGAAATCATGTCCCTTAGCAGGCTAGAGTTTTCTCTCGAGTTCCTGTCAGCTCCCAAAAGCCAGAGAGACAAGTGGAGAATGTCTTTAATAAACAGAAAATATGTCTACATGCAAACGCTTCAGTTATTTGTTTGTCGTTTGTCATAGTGAACGGTGGATTGTCATTTTAATATTTGTAAAGCTGGTTTTCTCCGCCCGCTGTTGAGGGAGGGATGCAGTTGTATGTAAGCGGACGTGAAGGCATGCATCTTTTCTTTGGCATTGTTCGGTCGAAGGAGGCTTCAATGAGGAGACGGGGAAAAGGGTAGAGACCAAAATGCTCCCACAGTTGATTTGCCCATTGTGGGGGAGGATCACTATTCCCATTGATGGTGTTGTTGGTGAAGCCCCCAAAAGCTGGAGAAAGGGGGCCTATTCAGTGCAATGGGTGACCCTGCACAACGATGGGAGATGGGTGTTAGTGCTTTTGTGGAGCACGGTGGGAACATTGTCCCCATTCTAGTGATTTAATACCCCAGGTCTGGGGCACTTTGCTATCTCCCCTAAAATCCTCATATTCTGTCCTATAACTTTTTCACAAATGTCTAGTTATAATACCGCTCATTTATTTCTGTTCAAGAAAGGTGAATGAGCAATTTGCAGTCAAATGATCTGTGGTACCCCATGGATATGGAAGCCTTTTTTCCAGCTCTGAATGAAAAATAAAGCTGTAACTGTGAGATAAAGTTTAAAATAAGACATAAAATCTCAGTGTGAGTTATAAAGTCAGCTTAAATTTTTTCACTCTCAAGCAAAAATTAGCTTCCATATGGAGAATGGACCTAGTGTTGGTTTAAATAAAATGTTGTTGTTATACTAGACTTAATACTGTACATTTCAAACAGATTTATAGTAGTTCAAGTGTTTTTTAAATAATTAAAAAGTGTTTTTTTTCAAATAGCATTTTCCAAGATGCTACATCACTGTTTAAAATCAGGGGATAATAGAATGTCTCATATTTAATAATTTGAGGTCCCATTCATTTAGTGGATGTGGGGTGAATTTTCCAAGTTTCGTTGTTACCAATAGAGTTTAATTGAACTGGTCATTTGGTTCAAAAATTTAATCCGAGAAAAGCACTGCTAAATGGTTTTGCTTATATAAATTGGGGTGTTTTAAAGTTAAATAATATGTTATGTACAATTTCAGTGCTTTCCACAGCAATATATACTTAAATTACTTAAATTATGAGTGCAAATATAGGGACACCGCTGTATAGATACAGAATTTCTCCTTTCTGCCCTCTCATTGTCGCTGACAGTCCACTGAGAATCTTTAATCCAGTGTTTGCACACCTGATTTTTATCACAACCTCTAAAAGAAACAGAGAAATCAATTTCATTCAGCTCGGCTGAATAAAAGAACAGGTTATTATTTAGTTTGACAATTCTTTCTTTCATCCTCTGGCTGACAGTCATTTTCAGAAGTGTATGAACTCAGATATTGAATTTTGATAGGTAATTCGAAAAGGGCACAAAAGCCCGGCACATTTCCAAAATGTATATTTGAATGGAATGCCTTTCAGATCCAGAATGACAGACCATGTAAACTCTGGCTGTAAAATGAGATATTAATTGCCCTTTGCTTGCAGTCACTTTTGAATACAGCAAGACGGATGAACAAAAGGCCTCAGAATGGAAAAATCCACCAGAGTCACTTATCTGGTGCATTCAAGATTCATGCCGTGGATCGAGCCTCTTATCTCTCTGACCTGAAGTGATCTTACTCTTGGGGCCTTGCCTCTCTTCTAGACGTTGATCCAATATGTCTTACACCCCATAAAGGTCTATAAATTGCCCCCCTGAGACGAAGAAAAGAAGATCAGACTAGGTTTCTGTAGCCGTGGGAAAAGTGAGTCATATTTGGCCTTATCTTAAATCAAGTCGAAGCGTACCACAGATATAGGCTTCTAACAAACATACGCTTATAATAAGTTTATACCTACAACACAACACTTAGATTTTATTGTAACATTGGCCTCCAACATTGTCCATTCTGTGGTCTATAACACATTTCTCAGCAAGAACTTTTTTCTAGTCTAGTCGATCCTATATGTAGTGTGGTTGGTTGCTGTTTCTATAGTGATAGGAAGTAGTTCTCGGTCGGGGCCCAAAGGTCCATCTCAAACACATCGACAGACAGAACCTCGACAGTGATTAATGTCCAGTCTAGATCAACACAGAACACCCAGGGACCGCCCTGTCTCCATGAGTAATGCTAATCTCATCCTGCACTCATCATCAATAAATAGTCAAGTTTGTTTATGCAGATTTATGAGTAAATCTCAACCACATCTGCTGGAGATCTTTTTTTTTTCTTGTGAAATTACAGTTGTGGGCGCACAACTAAGAGGTGACCCTGTCCCCAATTCCAACTTCCAAGTCTGTGTCCTTGCAGGGTAATGAGTAATGTCAGGATCTGAATATTATCCTTGGGCTGGGATGGTTTTCTGCTAAATGGCTTTTCTTATTTCGCTCGAGATAACCTGTAATGGGGATTTCAGTTAAAAATCTATAAACATAGATGGATGACTTTGTCCTTGTTTAGCCATTAGTCAAGAGCAGCTCACAGCCGTCCTCAGACATTTGGCTTATTCTCATGTGACCCATATGAAAATTCCTTCAGTTTTCTTGGTACCGTATGTCATTCAGTCCACATTTTGCTTTAGTGTTTCATGTTGCATACTGTTTAATATTCTGTATTTATATAGTAGGCATTGGGGTGTACAGTAATAGATATGTAGATATGTTTGATGACAAAATGATCTGTATATTTATAGAAATAAAGGTGCATCAAAACGAAATAAAAAGCCTGATTTTTAGGTTACATATGTTGCAGGAATATTTTGTGTAAATCTTTTTTAAGCATTTATTTCTTTTTTATGATGACGTTTAGGTAAAATAAAACAAAAAAAGTTATTTTAGTTTTGGTTATAATCAGTGTCAATATAACTAGGGATAGATGATGGAAAAGCTAGTGAACACCAACTTTGTCACTGCAGTCATGTACAGTAGGAGTAGCAAGATCTTTTAGGATTTTTCTCTTCTCTTTAGCTCACTAAATTGCAACCTAAAGTGCCATTAGCCCCGGCACCCTGCCTTAAGGAAAGGTGGCAAGGACCGGAACACATCCTAGGAAGAAAGTACCATATAGCAGACTTGTGTAAATCAGGCAGGCTAAATGTTTGATGTTTTAAAGTAAATATGTCTTCTTTCAGACCTCCTCTTCTAACAGTAGAGTGCTAGGCCTTGGACAAGGGCCCCATTGAAAGCTTCCCAAGAGGGGAGTTTTTAAAGTTTTAGAGGGTTTGAGGAGGGATACGGACCTGCATGCCAACGCACTCTGAACTACAAAGGCACACATGGAGGTGGATAGAAGAACCTCTGGAAGAGCAGTGGATAACCAGTTCAGTCGATCAGTGAATCCGGGCATATATGTCCCTAGAGTACAACCAATGCAACCAATTTAAAAAAAAAAAAGAAATCAATGTGCAGAGTGTAAATAATGCATTTTAGGACCTTCAGAAACATCTTGGTATTGGGTTTTCTTTATGATTTAAAAGAAATGCAGCAAACACATATGAAAAGGTTTCCTTTTTTTTCACCATATGTATTTACTTACTTTTTGAGAGCAGACATATAGTACCTCGTCTGTCTGGTACGACTATTGAACCCCTCTGATCAATGTGAGTTGAATGTTATTCAGTCACCAATAAAACTCCATCGAGCTGCTTACATAATCAGTCCCCCAGCTTTCTCCAGCCTGATATTATGGGTAAATATGTATGCCTTTAGATTCATAGACTGAGAATGATAGTTTGCAGAGGGTCTTCTACAAGTGTGTCTCAACTTCAAAGTTTTGAAAAAAAAAAATGTACTCATAATTTAGTCACTTCTTTCTTTTGTAGAACTTGAAAGAAGATATTTTGAAGAACAAGACGTGCCAATTTCACCCCATAAAAGAAATGTCTAAAGAAATTGATTCTTTAGTGTTCCACAGAAGAGACAAAGTCATGCAAGTTTACAACAACAGGCAGCTAATATTTTTCATTTTTGGATGAAGTAGACCTTGATTTATGCATAATTATATGACTAGTTACATTCTGTTATTTTCTCATATACCTATATTTCCCCAGCTGTCCATGCTTCGATCAGAAAACACCTGCAATCCCCTTTTCAGTTTACGACCCACCAGTTGGGAACACGTATGAAACCACCGTAATTGAAGTCTTCCATTTCTCACGCCTTCATGGGAAAGAAGCTTAAGGGCCACCTCATCAGACTCTCTACCCCCTATGGTACCAGTTCCATTTCATCTGGCCTAGGGTGGTCTGCTCATCCCATAGGCACAGAGAGCTGATACTTGGAGGTTTAGAACCAATGCTGAGCCAACATGAGCCAACTTCACATGCCCCCCACCACCAAATACCCATCTCCCTCCAACTGTTAACAGTAAACATGTCTTTTTGCGTCTTAGTTGGCGCAGAGCCCGGCAGCCCTCAGCAGTTTACAATGTAGCGGCAGCCCAGGGTTTGACTTTACAAAAGCGTGCTTCTATTTATTAGGGTTTGTAAAATGACAGAACTGCTGCCACTGTGCTGTGAGTGGAATAAACAAGACATAAAATAGAAGCTTGTTAAGCGTAGACGGCCAATTTGTGCTGCCGTTATGCTGCGTTTAGTCTTTTTTTCTTTCTTCTCATCTCTCAATTGGAAGGTGGTGTCACTGTCAATAGAAGTGAATTCAGTGCCAATGTCAGATATGTTTTTTTTAAATCACATGTATCTTTGAGACAGATTTACATTGTCACTATGAGAAAAGTAGATGTGGGTTTTTAAATTGGTGAGACACCATTATCTGTCCTTGAAGAGCACCTTTTGTTTAATGAAGAGGGTGGATGAGGCTAATAATCAGAAATGTGGCAGTAAGTGACTTGCATTAAAATATTTGGAGTGCTTTATGGAAACATAATTTTTATTTTACTGGATGTGTTTGTTAACACTTCCAGTTCTGATGTTGGCTGTGATGACAGTTAAATAAGTCCTTGTGGAATATCAGATCAGTTGTCAGAATTGTTTCAGTCACAACATCAATTCTTTATTTTGCCTTTTCAAATAATATCTTATTCAAAGGGTGACAGCGGCTCCCTGCTGCGAAGACAAGTGTAGACCAAAATGAATTTCAAAGCTGGTCTATGCTAATGTTTACCAGCTAAACCCAATTTTGTTTTGTTTTTGAAAAAACATCACTTTTGCACACCAACACTGCATTTTTTTATTTAAAAAAAACACAAAAAAGTAACATAAGTAACAATTTATTTTTGTGATGGCAAAGCTGAATTTATTCAGTGTCACATGACCTTTCAGAATCATAATATGCTGATTTGATGTTCAAAAAACATGTCTTATTATTATCATTATTGAAGAGAATTATGCTGCAGAGTTAAGATTTCTGTGGAAAATTACTTTTTTGAATGCTGGTGTATCTGATCAGTAAGCTTTCGCTTTAAAACAGAAATTGTATCAGTTGTATGATCTGCGTTACTAAAGAGTTTGGTCATTTTTAACTTTTACTCCACCCCAAAATGAAAATGTTGTCATTAATCCCTATATCGTTTCAAACCTGTAGCTTTATTCATCCTAGGAAAAAAATTTAAGATATTTTGGATGTAAACTGGGAGGCGTGTGACTGTTGCATTGATTGCCTAGTAAATTATACTGTCAAGGTCTCAAACTGTCAAATCTGCCATGAGTGGTTCAACTGTAACAATATGAAGCAAAGAAAATACTTTTTGTACGGAAACAAAACATATATCAACTTTTTTATGTTGATGTCACTGTAGTCCCATTTTGAAGAGCATTCTGGACCTTGAGAGTCTTTATTACTTGGCAGTCAATAGGACAGTCACAAGCCTCCGGGTTTTTATCCAAAATATCTAAAATTGTGTTTCAAAGACGAACAAAGCTTTTACCGATTTGGACATATGGGGTATATGTAAGTAATTTTGACTTAGTAAAGTAGGACACTGGAAAGGCATGTACCAATACTCTTAGATATCTGTCTGGAGCCTACATACTGTAGATGGAAAAAATGTGTAGGATGCAACATCTTATGCTGGACTTTTTTGATATGTTATGAAGTAGGAAGGTGCTGCTAGGGTGTTGTTATTTGCCATTTGAACAGGAGAAGAAAAAACAGTGACTGAATGCATGGCTCATCTCGTCTCGTACTGCATATGTTTAAAAGCGTAACTTCCAGCCCTCCAGTCACTAAATCTCTAAATGTGTTGCTTATCTATTTTGGATCTCCGCCACTAATGAATGCTAGACCTCACAGACATTTATCTGTGAGTGAGTGTACGTTTGATCCTACGTTAGTTATCTCTCCTCTTTACATCTGCCCTCTGAAGTCTTAATTATGACATTGATAGAGATGCCGCTGATCAGTCCCACCCTCTGCTGCTGCAGTTTTCTGCCACAGTGACATTCAGAGTGTGCTATACCGCTCCGTCCAGCCCGCTGTGATAGGAGAGAAACACAATCACGTTGGGTGTAGAAAGCACTCAGAGGTCACTGTAATATAGTTGTTAGAAAGAGACTGTCTGAACAGCATGACAACAGAGATACAGTTTCTAATTCTATTATACACCACCACTCAAAAGTTTGAGATTATTAATGTTTATGAAAGTAGTCTCACCAATGCTGCACCAAAGCAAAACTCCAGGAGTGTGCAGAATCCATCTAGACCACACCACACAACAGTTTTTGGTGAAGACGAATGTGATGCAGCCAGTTTATAACTAAGATTATTAATAGGCCATGATGGACGAGGGGGGGGGAATTTGGCCTGGTTTGCACCCTCACAGTGCACAGGAAAAGCACTCCCTGCTGGCCTCACTAACACCTCTTCCAGCAACTTTAGTTTACCCAGGAGATCCCCCATCCATGTACAGCTCAAGCTCAGCTCTGCTCGGCTTCAGTGGGTAACTAGTCTGTTAGAGCTGCAAGATGTTGCTCAAATGAATTTGAAAAAAACTTTTTACTTATTTGTTTAACCATAAAGCAACTTAATCATCAGGGCAGATGCCTAAATGAACTAATTAGAGTATTGCATGCATTAGATTGTACTGAGTAATGTGTTGTTGTATTGAGTGCCTCAACAGTGCTCATTCATTCCAGGTCATAAGTTTATAATATTTCAAAGAGCTCATACAGTCATATTGAGAAATGATAGATGGGTTAACATGTTTGCATTAAGTTAGTAAACTAAGTGTGTGCCCCCGACGCTTTGAAAAAAGACAGGTCGCCCATCCAGGGGTTATTTGTTTTCAGTAATGATCTCATTAAAGCGAGAGGTTTACTCTGAATCATTAATCACCCTGTTGACCATCAGGAGAGGGAGCACATTCTGTGGCTTTGTGATTCATCTGACTGGCAGTAATTACTCACAGGATTGGCACTTCATTCATTGACTTTAATTCAGTTTCATTATAGAAAAGTTCCAGCGTGTTCATTAGCTTAGAACTCCAACAATGAGATGAAGCAAGTTCCTAGGCATAAACTGAGAGAGGTGAACTTTTGATGGCACCAGGCATTGAGTGCTGTAGAAGCTCTGCTGTGATCTCGGCTTTTGATGTCGCTGATGTTTGATGTAGCGTCACAGACGGGCGCTGGAGGAGACTACAATTGAGACTTTTATTTAGTCATTTAGGTGCTCCGCAAAGCTCAAGCAATTCCAGTGCACCTTTATGCGAAATCCTGCTTTTCATGCTTCGCTTTATGTCGTCCTGCAGTCTGTCATATTCCTGTTCAACATTCAGTGTGGAATTTATTGCCCGTTCATTGTCAGGAATCTTAAATTCCTCAGTCACACATATATTACTTCAATTTCCTTCTAAGGCATGCTCAATTCGAGTCCATGCGTTTATCTTCTGAGGAATGTCTTGTGCAATTCAAACATATGGGCATGTAATTTTGCTTTCTGTGTAGTTGTGATTTATTGCCATTTCCCTCGGATGTTATTGACTCTGTTGTTCTGTTGTTCATGCCTTGCTATTGATACAGTATTTACCCATATGAAAACCAATATTAATTGCAAAGCAAATAGCAGCTTAAATTGGAAAGCCTTATATAGGTTTTTCAGAAATATGCTAGAAGTTGACTGGTTTTGTGTAGCCACACATACTGTATGACTACCTGTATAAACGATATCTGACAAACATGTGAAAAACAAACCTGATTTGAATATTTTTACTATGGACGAAAGTTTCTGAGGCAGTGTGTAAATGTGATTGAAAATTTCGGAGTCAGTGTGCAATGGCCTTTAGTCAAACATTCACTAGCAGTTTTACTGAATAGACTTTATTTTAAGGTGTCTTTGTTACAGTGTAATTATACATTTAAGTACTGAGTAATAATTAACTACGTGTACTGTACATACAATATGGTTAGGGATAGGATAAGGGATTGTTGCATGTAATTATGTATAATTAAGTGTTACTATAATAGCAATTACTTGTAACGTGTAACAAGAACACCCTAAAATAAAGTGTTATCAAAATATTTATGGACCATGTAATAAGAATTTATTTCCATCCAAAACACATCATTCAGAAATTTTAATATAAAATATTATTGTTGTTGATATATAAATTAATTCTAAGTGCCTCAAAAAAATCTTTCACCATGTCTTTTACCATTTAAATATAGTGATTAGTCCAGTGATTTCTTTAAAAATATTCCTATCGTTCAAAAGTTTTGATCCGTACAATTTATTATTATCTATTCATCCATCTTATTGTGCCTTATTTGGGGCCGGGTCGCGGGGGCAGCAGTCTAAGCAGGGACACCCAGATTTCCCTCTTCCCAGACACTTCCTCCAGCTCTTCCAGGGCAACACAGAGGCGTTCCCAGGCCAGCAGAGAGACATAGTCCCTCTAGCGTATTCTAGGTCTTCCTCAGGGCCTCCTCCTGGTGGGACATGCCCGGAACACCTCTCGATGTGGAGGAGCAGACCGAGCTCCTCACCCTATTTCTAAGGGAGCGCCCAGCCACCCTACGGAGGAAACTCATTTTGGCCGCCTGTATCCGGGATTTCATTCTTTCGGTCATGACCATAGGTGAGAGTAGGAACGTAGATCGACTGGTAAATCGAGAGCTTCGCCTTCGCTCAGCTCCTTCTTCACCACGACAGACCGGTACATCGAACACATTACTGCTGCCCCGATCCGTCTGTCGATCTCTCATTCCATCCTTTCCTCACTCGTGAACAAGACCCCGAGATACTTAAACCCCTCCACCTGTGGCAGGAACTTCCCATCCACTTTGGAGGTGCTGATTCTCATCCCAGCCGCTTCACACTGCAAACCCAGACCCAGTGCCCGCTGTAGGTCCTGGTTCGAAGGAGCCAATGGGACAACATCACCTGCAAAAAGCAGAGATGAGATACTGTGGTCCCCAAACCGGACCCCCTTCAGCTCCCGACTGCGCCTAGAAATCCTGTCCATAAAAGTAATGAACAGGACCGGTGACAAAGGGCAAGTCCAACACGCACTGGGAACAAGTCTGACACGATTTCATGATTTCTTAAAAAGCACAGATGTTTTCAAAATGTATAATAATGAGAAATGTTTCTTGCATGCTACATTGGCATATTAGAAGGATTTATAAAGAATCATGCGACACTGAAGACTGAAGTAATGGGAGCTGGAAATCATCACAGGAATAAATTATAAGCATATATATAAGCATATATAATGTCAAGAAATAACTGTTGACAGCATGGTGAATGCTTCAGTATTTATAGTACCACTCTAAGCTGTTGTATTAATTCCGGGTGGGCAATATTAGATCCACTGTGGGAGGCGTAATTACTGCAGCTGGGTCCCTCCGAATGCAGTCACACCGGGCCACCGACCCAGGAGGTCCTCTCGCCTTAGACCACATCTCCCTGCTTTTCATTGGTATACTTTTGTGTGAGTCTTCCATACCCAGCCTCCTGCTGACTAAATACAATTGATATAGACAATGCCTCTGTTTAAATTCAGTCTTTTTGCTTTGATTGTTCATGTTTGTAAATTACTTGTATGTCTGTCATTGGTGTGAATAGACCACTGCCTGACATCACCTATATAGGTACAAAAACAATAACAGTGCCATGTGTGACAAAATCAATAATAAAAACATTAATATGTTGATGCTAACTGTCACGCCGTTGGCGCGTTCCATGTGTTTCCTGTCTGTCTGCGTCTCCCCCGCTGTCTTTGTTCATTTGGTTTTGCACGTTACACTAACATTATTGGTTTGTGAACACTCATTACCGTAGTTGGTAACACTTTATAATAACGTTCAGTTGTAAAGCATTTATAAGTGATTCGTTTATGATGAACTAATCATTTACAAAACATAACTATGTGTTCATAAATGATTAATAAGTGATATATTAATGTTTATCTATGTTTTGTAGATAGAGTTATAAATCGTTTACAAGTGAATAGAGGATGATTAACTAATCATTTACAA
>JAUCMS010000153.1:14397872-14412583 GCA_032357445.1 Enteromius radiatus | reverse complement strand
AGGAGTTGGTGGATGCTTTAGTCCAGGTCTGGGAGAAGATCCCTCTGGAGACCATCCTCCACCTCATCAGGAGCATGGCCAGGCGTTGTAGGGGGTCATACAGACACATGGAGGCCACACACACTACTGAGCCTCATTTTGACTTGCTTTACATCAAAGTTGGATCAGCCTGTAGTGTGTTTTTCAACTTCAATTTTGAGTGTGACTCCAAATCCCGACCTCCATGGGTTAATACATTTGATTTCCATTGATCATTTATGTGTGATTTTGTTGTCAGCACATTCAACTATATAAAGTATTTAATAAAAATATTTCTTTCATTCAGATCATTATTTTATTGTTTCCTTTATTATTTTTTGAGCAGTTTATATTTTTTTTTACATTTTAATAATATAAAGTCTTTATTATACTTTTGATCAAATGAATGCAGCCTTGGTGAGCTAAACAGATCTCTTTCAGAAACATAAAAACATCTTCCCGACCCCAAACTTTTAAACAGTAATATACTGTACATGGGATGGTTGGCAAACACAAAGGAAAGGGAAAGTAAGAATGTTTGAAAACCCTTTTTGGAAACAGTCGTTTGTGGTGCTTGCTAATGCATTACTTAAAATCTCAGGGGGTACTTGTAAATAATGTAGGTCATAGGGGTGCAGCATACAAAAAAGGTTGGGAGCCCAGTGTAGTAGTCCTTCTTACGTGCCACACTCGCATCTCCTTTTCAACAGAGCACCAGGGCCACAGTTTTCTATTCCACTGAGAGGGTTAGTGGTTTGTTTATGAGAGTAGCGTAACATGTACCTTCTTTCTCTTGCTTCACTAAATAAAACACTTATGTTTGCTCTGATTCTCTCTCCAAAGGCTACAGAAGGATTGCTACCTGTTTCAACAATAGTCCTGTGTCCTCAAAGATGACATGCTCGTGATGCCTCTGTAAGTAGCTTTGTCCTTGTTGTAAACAGTGTGCAAGATGTAATTATCAGAATGAAACATGAGGAAGTACTTCACTTTTGCCCCTGTTCCATCAGCAGGGTGCAGATCTAGAACTTTTTCTTAGTTAGTGTCAGTAAAATGCAACAGGCCAAACGTTATGTAAAATGAGGAATTAAATATCATTTAACTGTTTTATTAACATAAATCACTTCTTTAGTTGTTTAATAATGACTTTTTAGTGATTTCCTATTTCTAAAGAGGCTCTGGAACACACAAAATGGCACGGTTTTGGTGGACAAGGGATATTAAATGCATTTGATATGTTTCTTTGTGAATTTGAGGAAGACTCTAGTCAAAGTTCCACTTCTACCATCTGCTCCATACTCGAGTACGGCTTTCTTTAACAGGAACTCAAGTTCTAATGGAGATCTCCGCTCTTCCTGGAGAATCTACATGAGGTTTTCCTCCTATTCTCTTTCTTACTCTTTTTGTCTTTTGTTTTTGTCACCCCGGCACTCCTCGCTCTCTATTTCTCTGTCTCTGTGACTGCGGACAAAGTCAGGGAGCCTTTCAAGTCAAATCCCTTTATTCTATGTCAGAAATTGAGTGTTCTGAAAAGGAGCTTTCTGGCAAAAAAAAAAGCACTGAAACTTTCATTGCAGCCATTTGTGGAGCGGCACAGCCTGAGGCTTTTTTTCCTGTCCTCAAAAGAAAACCGTAAGAGAGGCTGACATATTTAATTGGCTGTTTGTAAGCTAATTAAAGCTTGTATGTTGATGTGTTTGACAAATCACCAGGATCTTTTTCATGTTTTTGACTTCTGAAAATATATTTTGTACGACTGTGTGAAAGACTTTTTGACTTTGCCAACATAATTGAGAAAGCAGGGTAAATCTCATGAAAAGGCATGTATTTCTAACACAGCAAGTCCAACCAGTAAGAGATAAGAAATATTTTATATATGTATATTTATATATATATATTTTTTTCTAGCAAGCATCAACAAATGAACAAATTATTTTTATTGTAAAAAATGCTGTTGAACTTTTTTTTATAGAAGAAAAATGAAAAAGCGCTGCTTTGCCATTTAGCTCTGCCATCACAAGAATAAATTGCATTTATAGAATATGTTAAATTCAAAAATGGTTATTTTAAAAGGCGATATTGCACAATATTACTGTTTACTGTATTTTTTGATGAAATAAATACAGCCTTGGTGAGCATAAGTATTGTCAGATTTATATCTGCATTAATTCAACATGAAATATAATCCATAGCTTTTATTATAATGCCTGAAATTTGTTCAGTGCATAAATATTTTACTATTTATATACATCATTTTGTTTCCCCACTTCTTGAAGAAAACTAACTCCTCTCTCTTTTTTTTGGCATCGAGATTTTTTGAATTATGTAGCCCCCTCACAATATATCCTATTTATTTTAAATCTGCATAAAGGCATTATAAAAGACCCTACCATACCATATGTCTAAATACTTTAAAAGTGTTCCTAAGATAGTCTTCGTTTTCTTTAAGCAAAATATAAGTATAATCTATCTTTTTTCTTTTGACCTTTGGGTTAAATGTGACTCGTGTGGGTTTTAAAATATTCATCCAGCACCTTCTGGAGTTGTCTTTGGTTCGCAAAGGAACACATTGGTTGTCTGGGGACTGAAGATAACGAATTGCCAGACACCTGGATGTAGAGCACTAAGGCTACTTTCCCACTCACCAGGTTCTCTGATGTGCCAGACTCTTTCCCCAAGCACTTTGTAAATATTGCACTTCCTCTCTCTCTTGTGTATTTTTACTTTACATGGAATCTCTACCAAAAGTACAATCCACCAGTGACCTAATCCTGCTAAATGACATAATTTCAACAGCTGGTCCGAATCATTGTGCCTTTCTGAGAAGACGCTCTTTTTTTGTTTATGTTTATGGTGTTCTGGGCCTGTTTAGTGAGGCCAGGAGCCGCCACGTTGTTTTAATTTCGACCCATCGTTGTTTGCTGACATTCGGTTCGGGATGACAATGAGCCGGAAGAAAACAAGCCCTTTTACGATATGAATAGAGTAGGAACTAGAATGGGACTCCTCATCTGTAAGCTTGCTTTTAAGGGTCTGTTTCCCCCCTCATCCGAATTAAAGACGTGCCATTATGCTTGGCAAATTACTACACGCTCTTTGTGGTCCAGCCATGGTACATTAGGGTGCCTTAAGATGGCCTAGCTGTGCCCATTCACCTAACAAAAAGAGGGTCCCCCTGGCAGATCCTTGGCTGGTCACACAGAGGAGCCATTCACACCAGGCAGAAGGGGCCGTACGGTAGAGAGCTCGCCCACAAGGAAGCCATGACAAAATTCACTAAAGTATTGCTTGCAGAACAACCGTTTCCTCAAATGCAAACCAATTAAGTTCAATTTGACAACACTCCAGGCAAAGAAGCAGAACATCTGTGTAGAGTTGGAATATCTTAACAGAACTAGCCATGCTTGTGATGTTTTTGGTCTCCGTGGGAGAGACGAGGTGGCTTCGCTTGTTTTGGGTTCTGGCTTTGTGGATTTTGGAAGCTAGGGATGTAATATTGTAGCTGGACCCAATTACAACGGGAAGAATTAGGTGCCTCTCGGTGGATTCCTACCATACGTTGATTTATTGAAGATTTTAGGACTATGGCAATTAATCAAACTCGTTGTTTTAATGGCTCTCATTCGCATGGCTTAATCACATACATCTTAATTCGGTGCACAGACTAATTTCTTTGTATGACAGGATGCAAGTGTTCACAGCTACTTGGAATTTTCCTTCTTGATGGAGTCTCATAAATCAACCAAACTACACAACGATGAAGACAAGCTTGTTATTTTATATAAAGACACATAGTCTGAGAGTATAAGGAATCCTGGTGTTATAAAAGCGGGTTTTAGTCATTCTCTAAAATTGTTTTCTTTTATATTGAGTCCAGCTCCACTTCTCGACATAAATTAGTAGCAGGGAGTGATGATGGGGGACCGAGAGCCTATAAATTGTGTGTTGCTCTCAGGGTCATTAAGCCGTGTGGTCTGGGCCCACTGGATCTTTTATCATCCGCCTTGGATCAGCGGCTGTAAAACGGTGGCTAACATTGTGTGTTTATTTCCCCATAACAAAAGATTAGCTGTCTACAGCTCATGAGTTCAGCTAATGCTCCTTGGGACTCGAGCAGCCGTGGAAACATAAATCTACTCCCCAATTTTTGTTCCTTTCTCATTGCGCTCACCTTTCTCTGCCCTTATCCCACTGTCTCTCTCCCCCTTATGAATTTCAACTGATTTAGTTTCTCTGAAGTCTCAACCTTAGATGGTGGGGCCACGAACTATCCAAAGACCATTTGCTGACCGTCTGATGCATATTGCTTGCAAATCTGGCAAGAGTTGGTAGAAATCAGATACCAGTCCAGCTTGTGTTTATAATGTAGTGAGCTAATATAGTGTGCATTTCTGAGGACTAATAACATGATATGATAATGTTTTCCATGTTAGTGGCGCCAGACTGAAAATTTTTGATTTAGCAAGGACACATTAAATAATTAAGGACAAAGACATGTATAGAACATCACAGAATATTTATATATTAAATAAAACTATATAACATAATTTCTAAAGGATAATGTAACACTAAAGACTAGATTAGCTGTTTTTTGATCATAGAAATGCAAACGTGGTGAGCATAAATAATAAATAAATAATCAATTGATACAGTGCCCCAATTTTTTATTTTTATTTTCCTTTTAGTTTACAAAATGGAGTTAATGCTAGAAATGAAAACCATCAATTTTGGGTGTACTATCACTTTAAGTTAATTTTACAATATATTTAAGATAAATATGTTCCTAATCAGCATGTGAAACAACTGTGATGAGTCAAATTTCTTGCTTGTTGTCCAGAATATGCTGCAAACTGGACCAAATTTAATGGTGAGGCTCAAAAATCTGGCTGTTCGAGACTATGCATCTGTCTTCATTAAGTTGATTGCTTTGTTTGTTTGAGGTTGACAGTTATAAGAGAGATAAAATTATTCTGCTCTTATTCAGTAGAGCGCATTATTGTGCCTGATAAGCATATTAATCCAGAGAATAGCAAGAGTACTTGTGACTTTGGAGACACTGATATTTATGAGCATGTTTGTGCACGTGTTTTTACCATGTTCAGTGGAGAAATCACTCAAACATTGTGAAATGTCTTCTAAGATGTATGTGGACGTGTGGTGCTGAGGGAAGGGATTGAGAAAGGCCTCGAGTGGAAGCTTCCTGGAATGATTTGCTGCTGTGGTGGAGGGTTGGAGAGGCGGGGGTGGCTTACTTTCTGGGTCATGATTCAGAAGTTAAACTCAGGAGAGATCTACACTGTGAGGGAAAGAATTCAGGCTTAGAAATATTTGCAATTCACATTTTTTGAAAAGTCTTTTGCAGCTGTTTTAATGCTGAAGCATCTCTTGTGCTTGCCACATGTTTTTAGTCTAGGTGGCGTACAAATGTGATATAATGTTGCCCCCTCAAAATGACTTGCGTGGAATTATTCAAGTGTGAAGAGAAAATTAATAGGACAAAAGAAAAATTGTCAAGAGATTTTACTCTAATTAATTTTAATATGATCCTCCAGGATTAGTTACATTAATTATCAGTATGATGTGAATAGGCTTACTAGTATGCAATTAGAAACAACAGCAAAGAATTACTTTGGTGTGTTGCATAGTATGGGATGTGAACATTGCACAGTTGATCGGTAATTTGAAATCGCTTTTGAATAAGATTTCTGGGTCTAAGGGTAAGGATTAGGACTTTGAGTTTTGCTTTAAAAGAAAACAAATGTCAATTATAAAGACATTATTAATTATAATGGCTTCTTTTAAATACTCAGCTTTTAATGCATAGTCCCCCTGAAATGAAAATGGTCATCATTTACTCACCCTCATGTTGCACCGAAGCACCCAAACTGCTCTGTGCTTTCTGAAAAAAAAAGAAAGTTTATATTTAATGTATTTTTTTTGTCCATGCAATGAAAGTCAGTAGACACCAATGTTTTTTTTTTTTTTTTTAGAAAATAGTTAAAATCATACTGAAAAAAAAGAAAGAAAGAAAGAGTTTTACAGAAAAAAAACTGTTAACTTGACATGCCAGTGTTTAAAATTCTTGGCCAGAGTTCTCCATATGACTCGCAATTTAAGGAAAGTTGATTTAAATAAAACACTTTTTGGTCACTTTGCATAGGCTATCCCAGTCAAACAATTAATGTTAAGGACTATTTATTATCTGTTTTTTTTTTTTTTTATATTAATTTCTAGAATGTTTTATTGTAGCGCACTAATGTGTAATATGTGATTATTACACATTAGTGCGCTACAATAAAACATTCTAGAAATTAATATTAAAAAACAAAAAAAAAAACAAAACAGATAATAATTTAATTAATAATTTAATAAATAATTTAATAATAATTTACCATTGTTCTGCAAATTTTACATGTTAAGGACTGTTTGTTTGGAGGCTCTTTGAAGGTCCTTGCTGTAATTTATTTTTTTTAAATTAGAGATTTAAGTGTTTATGTTTTTTTTTTTCTGTTCATATTGGCCATTGTTCAGCAAATGTTTGTGGATAAAAATTTTAATAGGGAATTATGTGATTTCCATTACAAGGTGATCATGTGAATATTGACTAACAGAAATCTTCTTGGTTTGAAGGTGACCTCTGTGTGAACTGTGCTTCATGCATTGCTGCACTTTTGACAATAGACTTTTAGCCCAAATTTCACTAATGCCATGGCTTATAAAACAGCATAGTTGTGGTAGACCAAAGAAGTCTGAACACAAACCTTCAAAACTCAATGTCATGTTTCTACATCTATACTGTTTTCTTTCAGCAGGATTATTAGCATTGTGTGCAATACTACTCTTAGTAATCCCCATGCACAGTTCTTAGAAAATGTGGGAAAAACAGACCGAAACTAGCCATCAATTACTCGCACAATTGTGTTTTTCTCCTTAATGATTCAGGAGGGGGATTAGAGCAACCAGTCGGTCTTTTACCCAATTATAGACCTGGCCTCTTCTGTACGCTGTGATCCTTCCTTTGGAAGGAATCCAGCGGCTTGCGTTCACTCTCTTTGATAAAGATGAAAAAAGAAGGAAGCAGCAGGAGACAATGGGCTGTATCCTGTTATTTTAGTATCCTAATGAAAATGCCACTAAAGATCCCTTTTAATGTCAGATAAGAGGAAAAGATTGGAATTTAAATAAGTGAATTATGCTCCTCATTTATAGTCCACTTCATGATTTGTGTCTCTCTCTAGTACACCTGAAGCACAATGGCTCTGATTAACATTGCCCCTACATGCATTCAGTCACAGCCCCGTTTTCACCGCGGTGGAGGAAAATGGAATATTTTTTACCTTGTTCACCTGTAGAGCTCACACTTGGTATGATAGGGGCTCATCGAGGCATAGCTTTCAGAAATTGGAATGATAATGAATAATCCCACCGGCTGTCGTGAAGCCCCATTAGTTGAAGCGAAGACTTCTAATGCAGACTGTCTTCCCAAAATCTATTTTTATTAGGAGCTTTTTTGAAGTAGTCACACACTGCAAACAGATAGGACATGTCTATCTCTGTGAAGTGAGCTTGAGCACAAAAAGGAAGGGAGTCTTAATAGATTCACTGAGATCATGCGATCTGAGGGCATTTCATCCTTTTGTTCTTGAGTGTGGCATACACAAGCAGATCTTTTATACATTGAAACAATGAATGCAATGCGTCTGACTGCATTCAAGTGCCAGAGACGGTTTTGTTGTTTTGGAGACTGAAGAGCTTTAATTTGCGTTGCAGTTATAAAGATGTTTCCTTCTCCATTTTACTAAAATTACCAAAGAATCTTGTGCATTGTAAAACCTAACAGTGAAATTGTTCATCTGAAACATGTTAGTTTCACTTAAATATTACAGCATGTTCACCGCACTTAACAGACAAACGTTATGTGATACTAAGGCTATATACTGTATGCTGCACGCAGTTTTATTTGAAAATCAATAACTGCATATGCCAAAGCAGTGATATAGTTGATAAAGAATCTAATTTTAATGGTTTAAATATTTAAATGGTTTTCCTATGTAATATTAAGAACTCCTTTTTTAATGAACTCATATAAAATATGTACTTGAGTGGTTCAGGGTGGTTAGTTTTTTTAAATTGAAATGACTCATTTTTTTATTTTTTACTTTTGACATTTTTACATTTTATAAAAATCTGAATGGTGCTTTTTGTGCTTTTAATAATGTACAGTATGTGGTCTTGGGTGTCTTTTGTATTATTACTCTGTTGCTATGCAGTTGCTAGGGTGTTCTGGGTTGTTGCTAGGTTGTTGATCACTGGTCCAAGGCACATTAGCCCACCTGCAAATCTTTATGACATTTTGCTTGTAAATGCGGCTCATTTCGGGATATATGGGATTTTTTCACCTGTTTTATTGTCTACCAGGAAAATCTGAATCTGATCACTTAGAAAAATACTAGCACACCTCTCAGCACTAATTGGGCTATTTTTCACGCCAAGTGCAAAAATGTAAGGCTTTAAGATTCAGAATAAACAAATCAAGCACTAATTATTATTTAAAAATAGTACACCACCACATCTTTTTCAAATTTCCAACAAATTTTTATTTTAGCAGTTTCAAATTTCTTTGGAGGTTAAAAAATTGGGTTGGTTTTTAACTAGTTAAAAAGCTATAGCAGGCTTGTGCAATGCAGGGCACGGTTTTAACTTCAACAGACAGAAAAGACGTCCTTAACCTTAGTTTATTTTAAAATGGACAGCTATAAAAGATCATAGCCCTCATCTACCAGATCTTTATTTAAATGTCACAGTGGCTCTTTAGCATTTCACAAATGTCTGTAAACCCTAATTAAGGCCATCTTTACAAAATGTTCAACTCCCAAAGTCCAGTCACAGGTCACCAGGGTTAGTCGTGAACTAACTGGATGTAGAGACTGATTTGAGTTTTTCACACAGGTAGAATTTTGTTTCACAAACCAAACTGAGCTTCCTTCTGAAACTTGTGTTGAATAAGAATTAGATTGTAATCAAGTCGATATTAAATGCTTTTGAAATTTCTCACAAGTTATTTATGAAAAACAAGATGCAGCCAAAACTTAGTTTAGATAAATCCTTCAGAGGTCATTTATTTAAATCATGCATGCGTGCTTGTGTGTGTTTGTATGTGTACTATATAGGTATGGGACTTATTTAATTACCCAGATTAAGCAGTAAGGTTTATGAAACATGGATGACCAGGTTTCAGTATAAACAATGCCTGAGCCTGACTATTGGCTAACATTATTACTATGCAACAATTTTCCAGAAAGAGGACATTTCTTTTGAAGGAAAAGCATTTTTTTTTAATAAACATGCACCAATAAATCATTCAGTTCAAATTAAGAATGTGAACTTAATATGACAAGTGCAGAGAATAAGATCTTCTGATTCAGTGATTCAAGATAATAATTTGAACATCAGAATATGAAGTAATAATAAATCAGTTCAGTTCAGGTCGAAAAACCGAAACCTGAAATGAATGTCACCGCCAAATCTACTGCTGCTTGTTATGATTATTGTTATGTTATGATTATCAGCTGCTTTTCATTTCCTGGTACAAAGCCCAGTCATGCTTCGGGACTTTGGTAACAAGAAATCATGTTGTGAAGTCGTATACCAATTAAAAAGGAATTCAGTGGAT
Organism: Enteromius radiatus; assembly: GCA_032357445.1. Taxonomy (NCBI): domain Eukaryota; kingdom Metazoa; phylum Chordata; class Actinopteri; order Cypriniformes; family Cyprinidae; genus Enteromius; species Enteromius radiatus. The sequence continues at coordinate 14,402,892 of JAUCMS010000153.1, read as the reverse complement.
GAGTTTTTTTTCCTCCTAATTAAACTGAACTCTTGTAAATTATTATGATCTACTTTCCATCCAAGTTATGGTAGCAGCCGCCATTAAGACAGATCTTATTCCTTGTAAAGTTAATTTTCCTTTGTTCTCCGCTGTAAAATATGCCATAAATGACAAGCCTAGCATGATATGCAGCCTCCAAAGAATTATTGATTCTCAAAGTGCGGTTCATATTTCTTTTGGCGTTGCTGAGTGAAATGACAGATAATTAAGATGCTCCTAACAAACTGACAACTTCACTAATTTGTCATTTTTCCAGCAAAGTTACATAAAACCTCCCAAGGACCATACCATAATGAGAATTATGCCTTTGATGGACTACAGCAGTCGGTTGGGTTGTCAGACGTATATGTAGAGTTTGTAAATGACAGCTGCTAAACACAGATAAAGATTCCTAATGTTCTTCACGGATGAATTAACTACATAGCTGGGTGGTTCTCCACAAATTACTTGCTCGCTATTAAAAAAACCTCCTCACTATTAATTATTCCACCCATATGTTTTCATGCCGCCTGTCTCTTTCTTTTGAATTCTTTCATTTGGCTGAGCAGAAGAGACCTGTCCAGACTACATAAATCCTCTGACAATATACCCGTCTGACTGTTTTGATTTAACTGCCGCGTAAAATATTACCCTGCCTGGGAGAACTGTTGTTCACCTAAAGTGTTTTAGCCTCTCTTCACTGAGATTTCGACATTGAGTGGAGCTTTTCAGGTGTCAGTGGTTAGTGGTGAACCTCAAACTGTCTATGAAGAACTATGCCTGTAAGTGCAGGGGAAACAAGAACAAAAGTTCCATTGAAAAGATGAAGTAAAAATGTTTTTGTACTTGCTTAAATGTTTTTTCAACCAGTTGGTATTTTCACATTGCACTGTTAAACACATGCTCCCTTCCGTTATTGACTTTTAAATAGGCTATAAGTAAAACTTCAATATAAAAACCATACTTCACCCAAAAATTACATATATGTCATTATTATTACATATTTCCTCATGATTTTCTAAACCTGTCTGCAATTTTTTTTCGGGGGGTAACAAAAAGGATCATTACGCTGAATATATTGTACTCTACAATATATTCAGTGTCTTATAATGTCACATGATAGCTTTTCGTGAGGAATAGACCAAGTAATTTAAGCCATTATTCTGTGAAAATCAATTCAGAATTATTCAGTGATGCCAAACGCCATTGGCTCTCCCATCTGCTGAACATGATCATTTGAATATGTGGAATGGAGAAACATTATCCGTAAATCATTACCTGTAAGTATTTTTCTCATAAAAAAAAAAAAAAAATACTTGGAATGTAGCATACAAGTATTAACCACATTTTTGGTGCTTTAACAGTGTTTTTGTGCTTTTTTAGTAATGTTCCTTTGTTGTGCACAGAACAAAATGATAGTGTACGGGTTTGGTACGACACGGGTGAGTAAATCATGACAGATTTCTGAGGGGTGAACTATTTCTTAAAAGAAATAATAATCCCAGGCTGACAGGAATTTAGGAATGTGGTTTTCACAGATCATGTTGGTAAGACAGGTAAAGTTGCCATCATTTTCATTATGTCAAAATTAATTGAAATAAGCTCTTCCATCTTCTGAGTATTGCACTTATTTCATAGTTCTTTTGACGGCCCAAGTTGTTATTTTACCCAGAAGATTGGCAGCATTGCTTGAGAAAAATGAGAAATATCAGGAAATGCAATATTTTTTAGTTTGTTCAATGTCTGTCACACAATGCGGTGTCTTGGAGTAATCCTGTTACAGTTTTCATTTTGAAGATTGCTCTGTGTGCGTGTGAATACAATCACTGGCAAACCACAGGAAGGGTGTGCGTGCGTGCGTGCATGTGTGTGTGTGCGTCTGTGCTTGTGGATGTATACTTGGCCTAGAGCTGCAGATCAATTCACTGTTCCTCAGCAGGGACCAGGAGGGGACAAGAAGAAAGCCAGAGAGCGAAAGACCAAAAAAAGACTGTGGGCTTCTGAAGGAAGAAATGAAAGGAGCCAGAGCATTCTTAGAAGGTGGAGGTTCTCAAAGAGCCTTGCGCTCTCAGACAGCAGCTTCTGAGAAATGATGGGAGCAGAGAGGAGGGTCAGAAAAGGAGGCACGGCAGCCATAGCTACTGATCCGTACTCTATAGAGAAGCTTGGCCACTAAGTTTATCTGTCTTTCTGAAATCCACTATGCTTTCAAAAAGTCAGAGTAATTAGCCGTAGCATTAGGCTGATCACCTTTGGAAAGTTCATGGGCTTCAGAAATGATCTTTTTAGCCCCAAAGAGCAGATTTTTTTTATAGCAAATGATTAATATTACAGAGGCAAGAGCACTGTGTGTGAAAAGAATTTTAAATCATGGTATGAGCAATTTTATATCAAGGGCCATTGAAAAAAAACACACATTATCTTAAGACTGTGCCATATTGATGCAGTTGGTAGCACGTTTGGGTCAGTTAGCTTAACTAACAAAACTTTTGTTTTTGGTCAACCAGATATTGAAACGCATTATCTTCCTGCTAGAACAGCACCGATCCTTCATAAACCAGTATCATCTTTTCATTAGGCTAGTCAGCATGTTTGCAGATCTTGATGAATTATTTGGACAGTGTTTTTCTTTCATCATATTTTCAGTACTCTGCACATCTTCGTACTTTGATGTTCAGAATGAGTAAGTGGTTTGCAGACTTTTAGGAAAGACAGATTAAATGCTTGCACTCGGCAGGAAACATTATAATCCCCTCCAGCATTTCTCATGCTCCCAGATGATGCAAAATGATGAATACATAACTCTTTTAAAGTGATGTATTGGACAGTGATTTTGCTTCGGGACCCAGATTTTACCTTGGGCATCAAGTGTATAGTTGCATAGTAATCAATCAAAATATTTTTGTGTGGCATTTTTTTTTAAAAGAACATTTTATATTTGACCTATACAGTACACCACTGCTCAAATGTTGGTCGTGTGGATTCTTTGATGAATGGGAAATTGCACGAACAGAAATCAATATAAATGTCTTTACTGACACCTTTGATCAATTAGATGCATACTTGCTCAGTAAATGTATTAATTCTAACCTTTGAGCTGTAGTGTATTTTTTTTATCATTATAAAAGTTCAGTCTATTTTATTTGCTTTGCCTACTATGCACGTGTACAATTACTTAAATTTTTTTATTTACTTGTAGCATTTGTTTCCCCAGATGGCTCATTTTTAGGTCATGATCCACTGTGAACTACTAATTTATGGCATATGGTGAGATGTTTCCTTTTAGGGTACTAAAACCCATTTTATTAACATCACTCTGTCTTCATTTAATTCAGAACTTGCAAGTGATTTCCACAATAGATTTTCACTTTTACCATTCACCAGCAAATGAAAGGCTCACTTTGGTGGGACCTCCTCCTCTTCTGCCATCTGGAGGGAATTTTATTAAAGCTGATAGTGATGACTAATGAAAGCTCTTAGACTAAATGAAATAAGCAGGCTTGAGAGGCTGAGGTTTGGAGCCTCTGCCCGCCAACGGCTGTGTGCTCGTTCCTGATCAATGTAGCCTGACAAAGAGCCTAGCAAAGATAAGCATGCATGCTTTATCGTAATGTCATCTACTTGCTCCTCACTTTACCATGTTCTATTAAGATATTTTAGATCAGTTTTTCTCAATTTATAGAGTATGGGTTCTAACAATATGTTTGTGGGTTTGATTCCCTGTGAAGGCTGATAAATTGCAGCCGTCAGTGAGGTTTCCTCTTTGATTCATTGCTTTAAAAACATATTAGTCTTCTGTCAGTGTTTTACTTGGACTTTAAGAAGGTTTGTTTTCCAACTGTGATGTCTCAGTAGTAATGGTATTAGAAGTATCAACAAGCAGCTGTGATAGAGACAGGAACAAGTCTGGTGTGACTATTTGTAGCTTTGCCCATTAGCTCCCCGTCAGCTAATTACTGAGCCATGTTTCGATCATTCTTTTCCCGCAGTGAGATCCTGAACTCAATTTCTTGCCGTTTTGTTTGCAGTGGATCCAGTCTAGATATTTGAACCTCTCTTAGAGAGTCTTTGTTTTTATTCGGAGCGACCTACTAAAAACATCCTGTGTAGAATCAGTTCAGATCCACCCAGGTTTTTATAGCAGTTTATCACAGATTTGCAAAGTGATTATAAAAATCTGAGTAACCTTGCACCATTTACTTCCCTGCAATTTTTCATCTGCACCGGTGATCCACTACCTCCTCTAGCTCTCTACGGTAAGTGACCATTTATAATTGAATTAACCGGTTCTTCTCACTTCCATCCCATTTTCGTATGCTGAAGAATAATTAAAGCTAATCTAAAATCAATTTAAAATCATTTACAGGTTGCACTTAATGATCATTCTGCTTTAAAAAGGGTGTTCACTTTGTCATTTTTAATCTATGCCTTTCAGTAAAGTCCCATTTATACCTGATATTAGCATCGACCAAAAACAAGATTTAACGATCAGGCACATACAAAAGTGATGCATCTTTTTTTTGGTAACACTTTCAATGAAGCCTGTATTTGTAATACATTATAAGGGTATTCTTAAGGCATAATAATGACTGGATAACGCATTATATATAACAATTATAATCCATTATAATATTTGCATATTTGTGATAACTTAAGAGTATGATTATTTATAACAAACAATGAACACCATATTAAATCTACTTCATTCATAATGGACTATATCATATCTTGACATCTGTACAGTAACATCTTATGAGACTCACAATGCATTACAACTATATGTATTTTACTATATAATCCATTTTAATCATGTTCATTGTGTGTTTTAAATGATCATACTCTTAAAAGCTATAACCACACATAAGTAAATATTATAAGACATTTGTTACGAAGTTCGTCCCTTTGTAGTGTGGTGTGTGCGGCACGCCTCACAGCGCGGCAGGGAGAGAGCGGCAGACACAGAAGGATTCCAAAGCAAAAGATATTTAATGATTAACTC
>JAUCMS010000153.1:14357285-14397772 GCA_032357445.1 Enteromius radiatus | reverse complement strand
CAGACAACGGGGGAGAACATGGCATGACGGAGAAACACATGGAAAACATAAACAAAGGCAACGCCCACGGCGTGACAACATTAAAACAGTTCTCACGCATATTCATGAGATGATACAACATATTATAAAGTTATTTATAACGCATTATGCTTTAATTATAATGCCTTAAGAATACCCTTATAATGTATGAAAAATATAGATCTTCATAGAGTTTTCTCATGATATTAACATAAAATAACATCATTTGTATTCTGCTCACAATTTCTCTCATAAATGTTTTAAATACATCTGGTAAAATATTCTGTAAGCATGTGAATTAGCAAACTTTCAACAGGACTACCAGATGGCATAAAAGTCCTCAAATAATTAATTACTAGTAATATTAATATAATTGTAAATAAATTAATTCTAAAACTCAAAAAAAAATCTTTTATAACTATTAACAATAACTATTGTTTATGTTTGTTTACCAAATTTTATTTTTTTATGATCAAAAACAAGGACGATGGAGGAAATTATTCAAACTGAGTAAAAATTTAGAAAAAAAGTTAAATCTTGATAAGGTGTTAAATCATGGTCAGAACAAAAGAAGAAAATAACACATGGTCTCTTGGGGCTTGCATACAGTATAGCTACATTGTATTTGTTGTGAAAAAACAATTTTGTGTTTAGATGCATCTCAGACAACACCAAAGTCACGTAACATGAAACCATTGTTCCAAAACAGAGGATTTAAGCTTTGCCTTCTAGCTACAGCTTTAAAGGAATATTCCATAAACAGCAAAAGTATGTGGAATGGTGAGGGAACTGCAGAAAATGTGGACTTGTCTGCTAGTTTTAAATAACAATACAAAGACGTTGTACAGACATCAGTGGACCTTAATACTTGGATTATCCATTGTAAGCCATTCATTGATGGAATCGAATTTTAGTCAACAGATGAACGTGACAGTATGTTTCTTGTTTTCCATTCAAAGTGACAACTCTCAGAAAAACCGGCCATAAAAGCCCTTCCAGCCACTAGAGCCAGAGGCGAGACGCCCATTCGCACACATATAGACTCAAGCACTGCCATATAATGTCTCAGAAGTGTGCACAGGATGTATAAGTACCTGTATTGTTGTGATTGTCAGTCTCCACCTGTGATAATACCTCACTCCAAGATTGAAACGCTAGACTAAGACACATCCATTAGCTCCAGACTGACGTCTATTAGCCCATAGGTTACTTTCTTTGGAGATGACCTGCATGGAGTGCTTTTTGAAGATTTATCTATTGGTGCCTCAAGCTATATATCCCAAAAACATCAATGCTGCAACTTCCAGATTCTTGGGAGGATTGATTACAAGAGCGCTGTGGTGGCTAAAATACAAAATATTTCTTAGTATTGTTTGTTTTCTGCCACCGATTTATTGATAGTGATAGGTGTTTTATGTGCATGTGTGTGTTTGTTTGTGTTGGAGTGATTTAGACAGGGTTCCTGATTGAATCCAGTCTGGCCCTTTGCGTTCTGGTGACCCCAGGCTGACAGAAGGGGTTCTAATTCCCCTGGCGGACATGTATGCCCCGGTACACCTCCGGCTGATGGGATCAGGACTGTGGTGGTGTCTTATTAATAACACACAGAACCTGGACTGTCAGGGTGGTGCTAAATCCGTTATTGCTTCTCACCCTCAGCGCCCTCAGATAATTAGCTATAAACAATCAGATAAGTTACGAGACATGTGTGCGTGTTACTTGAAGCAGAACACTGACAGAAACAAGGAAGCAATTGCATTCAATAAGGAGTACATGATTGTTTTTTGAAATAGCCATTTAGACAGGATGAGTGTCCTTGCATTTAAATGAAGATCCAGGCTGGTTTTAGCCAGTTTGGTTACTCAATTTTAACTTGACCAGCATTTTTGTTGAAGCTGGTTGACTGAGCATATCTTGCCGGTTAACCTAGGTAATGATCTTGATGGGGGCAAAAGAGCATATTTGCATCAGTCTTTTTGGGACTGGGATGTAAATGTAACTCTAGCCGTTAATTTTTTTTTTGTAAAGTATAGTCCACCCAGAATTTTTTTTTGTTGTGTATTTCCAAACTTGTATGTATTTCTTTCATTTGTGGAACACAAAGTAATAACAATAAAAATAAGCTGGTAACTTAACAGTTCAGATTTCCATTGACTTCAGTTATGTGAACAAAAATGACAATGAACGTCAATGGGAACTAAAAATGTTTATTAGCAACTTTCTTCAAAATATGATTAAATGATGACATAATTTTTTACTTGGGTGAACTGTTTCTTTAAGGCAACGATTATAATAGGTTGTGTTTAAAAAAATAGTCAAATAGTATGACCTTTATCATCATAATTTGAGAGTGGAGTTGATTAATATGACCTTCAGTAAGAACGTTGTAAATAGCTGTTCATTAGTATCTTGTGGTTGATGTTTTACATTTCTTTTGCTTTTCCATTGAATTATATTATATTATGAATTATGATAAATAATGGTGAAATAACATGATTTACATATATAAACTAATACAATACACTATTAGAATTGGCGTTTTAATTAATATTTTTTACATTTGTATGTGTACTAACTGTCATAGTGGGTAGTAAGACTAGGTGGTTCACAATTTACTCCCAAATATTCCATAAATATTTATAAATGGTGTTATGTTTGAACTGAGTTTAATGGTGCTAAGAGATTTAGCATAAATTGTAAGTTCCCACTTTTTCCACAGCCGAGCTATGATATTGAGCGCTGCGGTTATGTACAGTATGTTGTTGTACACTTCTGAGGTCTGTTGTGTTCTGGTGTGTGACTGTACTCTGTACAAACATTGTATCAATGCCCTGCTGGCTGGATCTCTCTTAAAGTCTCTTGCAATCAATTTAATTATCAATTAAATTGTCCAGGGTCGCTGTCAGGGTTTGTTTAGTTTCTGACGAGTTAAATGTGTTGTTATTGTGATAGCAGTTAAATGGAGCAAATTGTCAACACTGATCCTGTAGAAATGGATTTGGGTCCTGCAGAATGCCACTTTACACTAACAGGCTCATGTAGTAATGGGTTTTGCTACTTTAAATGAACTTTAAACAAGTTACAACAACCGAAGGCATGAAAGGGTCAGAGAGATTGTGTGAAATTTATGGCACTTTCAACAGAGCAGCAGCATTGAATAAACATTCTTCTTTAATCAGGGTTTATAACAGACCACTAAAAGCTTTTGTCTCTTTTATCTTTTAGCTCTGTTTTGTCCTCTGAGCTGTGAGATGGTCTCGTCTTACTCTCTGTACTGCAGCCATCAGTTTCTGACCTCTTGACCTGAGTCACTTTGCTAAGGAGTTGCACTTTATTAATAGATACGCCGGTGTGGAGCGGAGAATGGTACTTTTGTGCAAGCACATCAGAAGTCCCAGCCCTGGCTTTTATGCTGACGCACATCTTTGTCCATCATGTCATTGTCCCCAGAAAAGCTGCAGATGTTTCTCCGGCCTGTGAACTTTGACTCTAAAGGTCATCACTACTGCACTATTATCATTTTGTGATTTATAACACCTTTCCAGAATCCAATACTGCGGCTCACTTTGTGCTCTTAAAGGGTCAGTTCACCCAAAAATGTAAATTCTTGTCTTCATTTGCACCCTTATGTTATGCCTAACCTGACTGACTTTCTTTTGTATGCAAAAGGAGAGATATATAGCATCATAGGAAATATCAATAAACTTTCATGCTTCAAAAAGAATGCAAAAGCACCATAAAACATACAAAATGTCAGGTTGTTTCTCTTGCTAATTTACTGTATGAATTTAGTATACATTAATAGATGTTTATTAAAAACACTTTTTGAGCCCTTTTTGTCATTCACTCAAATCACATTTATTATATTTCTCAGGATGTGCTTAAAAAAAATCACCTTTTGATTAAAAAAAAAAGTTATTAGTGTGAACAAATTACTTTTAAATGAATTTTGAATATATTTTCATTTCTGAGTTAACTGTGCCTTTAAAAATAGGTGGAAATTACAGCAATATCCTTTTAGATTCCTGCAGGCATTTAATGCATTATGTAAATGATTTTTTGAAAGACTTCCAGCACACTCAGGGGAATACAGTCACACAATTTTACGGCTAATTTTTGTGGTGGAACGGAAAGGCCGCCCCCTCATCCCACCCAGAGCGGTAATGTCTCTGTGTGCGTGTTAGAAGGAACTATATTTCCTTGCACCAATGATTCTGTCCTTTTTTCCCTCATTATTTTATTTCTTTTATTATAGTTTTAGAAGTCCTAGCTGTCGGAGCTGTAGCCGGGTGGTTAGCGCATGAGCTGGCTCATGCTGTTTCCTGATCCCATTCCCCAAAATCATGCCGTCTGTTCAAAAGAGAGTCCAAAAGGCCAAAAAAATAAATATTATCTACCCCATGTCTCACAAACATGGTTCGCTTAGCTCGAATAGTTTAATAGTGGCAGCAAGACATTGAGACAACACAGTCAGTTTTTACAGAAAAAAAAGGTTTTGGTATCAGTGCTTTAAACACCCTTAAAACTCTCTTATGTAAAACCACATGTACATTTGTTTCAGAGACCATACATTGCATATAATCAATTACATCTCCTCCTTTTTAAATTAATTTTTACTAGTTTAATCATTTTTATTAACTGTACCTGGTCTCATGGCATAAACATACCTTGGTGCACTTTGTAGCGAGACACGAAATATGTACCATCAGCTTTTAGCAACATAGTCCATGTATATTTCAATTCTGAACCGCCTCAGTACATACTGTACCTATATCAACGTAAAAAATATGTGCCACGTTTCATATATCGAACCTGTGTTTTAGCACGTTTTAGTGTATATTTGATCAAATAAATTCTTTAGTGGGGTTATATTCAAGAATAAACCAATGGATGTTGTTACTGAAGAATAAGGCATAATGTATATTTAAAAAAACAAAACAAATTGCATTGTTGTACATGTACAGTATGCAGCAGAACAGAAGTGAGTTGATTTCTGGAGAGCAGGTGACTTGACTTCTCACCTATCACATTACTCAAGCTTTGAAATCATTGGTTCAGTTCCAGACTTCTTTCAGCCCATTGAATACTGAACCAATGAATCACCTTCTAACATAACACACCTTGAACTACAAAGAGTTGACGTGAGCTCTGTATGCAATCTGATCATGTCAGTGAGCACAGAGAGTTGAGATGATGTTTTACTCCAGGCTATCTGTGATAGACACATACAGTATTACAGGCTGGTTGGCAATTGGAGAAAGGTGCGTTACTGGATACAACTGGACGTGGCTAGACTGTGAGGACATGATACACGCTTACACAAGTTCAAATTGGAGGATGGTCCTTTTGCCGCCTTCTCAGATTAGGTTTGACCACCCACAGATCTCCAGCGTGGGTAGCCAGAGCGAACGAAACCAGGATGGATTGTATGAGGGGGTGTGTAAAGGTTCTACACCTGCTGGTTTATGTATTTCATAACACTGTACAATAGAGACCATTTATTCACTATTAACTACAACTTTTTTCTCAATAAATTCCTAATTAATAGTTTGTAAGGTGGTTGTTAAGTTTAGGTATCAGCTAGGATTAGGGATGTAAAATAAGGCATTAATATGTGCTTAATTAGTACTAATAGCTAATATTCTAGTTATATGCATGCTAATAAGCAACTAGTTAAGAGACCCTAAAATAAAGTTTTACAATTTATTTTATTTGCGCGTACATGTTCAGTTATGCAGTTTTCGTTGTGTAAAATCGCATTGGTCCATAATGCTATCAAATATATTGATGTGTCATGTCATGTAGCATTTGTTGCAACTTGTCCTGTAGCACCTGGTAGCAAAATAATATCCCTCTGTACTATAGACAAGCATATCAACCGATAAACACAATTTTGGAGGCTTATTTAGTAAAACATTGTCCTAATTTTCTCCCTCTAAAAGTAAATATTACGTTTAGCCTGTAGCTCAGTGTGATTATGTGAGTGAACTTCCCGCCGTGCAGTGGCTACTTTTGTAAATTGAGGTGAACGCTGTGTATTAGATTGGGTTCTGTGATCTTCTGGCCTGAATTCCTTCTGTACGCTAAAGACACTGTCACCACAGACTGTGCTAAATTACATTCGTAACCTAACGCATGTCAAATGCAGAAGACCTCCTACGAACAGGCTTGATTACACTCTCGAGAGGTGACTGGTACCCCGTAATTGCCCGAACTTTATGTAAGGTACTTCTTTTCTTAATCAACATTTCTTCATGACCCTTCCATCAAGCAGCAAACGAACAAAACCTGGCGAATCAATGTTTATTGTGTCTTTCCTCAATCTGGTCTGATACAGTAACTTGATAAACACATTTTTGCATTCAGTCAGCAACGGAGTTTTAAAATTAAATGCTGGCACTTGCAATCAAGCTGTGCTTTTAATGGAGTTTTTGGAGCGCTGAGGACTGTTGAGGTTTTGCTCTTTTCAGGCTCTTTTGAAGAGGCACTTCAGGGGAGAAATAGCTGAGCTGATCACGACCAGTGTCGCTTCGCTGCTCTCCTCAGCTTGTGCAGATTACACTCTCACTCTGCCAGACACCACTAGCCCAATTGGCCCTCACCAAATGGAACTGTCTCACAGCTATGACAAATGATGTGTATTGTGTATATGCGTGTGTATGTGACTTCGTATCTGGGGCCACAACAACTAAAAGAGCCACTCAGCTGGATGGTCAAACCCCTTGTTATAACTTGGATGGAGCTCTCATGTAAAGTTGCGAACTCCGTATTGCTGCAACCTAATTTCGTCGCGCACATGTTGACATGTGGCCAACAAGCTTTAGTGCGTTGTTTCTGAAGTACTACTCCTACACATGTAGAAGCTCAGAGATTCGGTCAAAAAATCTGATACGCTCTCCAAACACCTACCTACGCTCTCGACAGTAGCTCGGCTCTTTGTGCGAGAATCCCAGATAAGTGTGAAATTGCATCGTTACAGATGCCAACCTGCCCCGAAGCCATGAAAACTCTTTCTGATGTGTCCTTTTCTATGAATGGAGCTTTGATACGTTATCAGATACATTCCAGGACACGCCTCAAGTATCGGCCTATCGACCGAGTCTGATTATCCTTTCTGTGCCGTTCGTAAGGCTAGCAAGGAAGGACGGCCTCCCGGCGATTTACCGGGCACGCTCATGCGTGAGACCAGCGACTTCACTCTGTGATTGCTGTGACCCACCCCTCACCCTCGTACCAAAGGGTCCTTTATGAAGCTCTTTTCCATTTCGCTCTGAATTCAGTCATTCCTCCATTAACCGTGTAGACCTCCATTCCTCTGCCTTGAGGGCCCCCTTTGTCTTTCTAATGGCTCTGGTAGGGCATACTGGAGTAGGCATTAAAGAGATTTGGTGTGACTTAGTCTTTGAAGAATTAGATATGCTCAATGCAACCCTGACTGACCTGAGCCTAGATCTGGAGCATGGGGTGATCTGAGCTGCAATTTTCGAAGCTGAGCTGATGGTTAGCCTTTTTAGGCCCTGTTTACATCAGGGACATTTCCTCCAAGGAGGCAAGGGAAGCAGTAGATGAGAAAAAAATTGTACTAAAAAAATAAAACTACACAAATATATAAATATATATGTAATTAAATAATAGTAGGTAATGTTACAACGGGAATCCATGTATGCCTACATCGCAATAGGATTGTATATGGTTCTGATTGGCTGTGATTGGTTCATGTAATAAAATGTTCCTGCATGTTTGTGTTCACCAATAATTCTGAATGAACAGTGTATTAACATTTTTTTAAAAAGTACTAAGTAAAACAACTTGTATACACACTTAGATATAACCACTTTGATATGTGAAAAAAAGACTTGAAATTACCTGAAAACATTTTGTGGCATGATCTAAAGTTAAACAGTGTCTATGACCAATATTTAATGAGCTTTGATTTCTCATGATCCGAAAAATAAGAAAATAGTTAAATGGTATTGTCATGAGTACCCTCAAGCTCCACTAGAGGGCACTTACATCACCTTAGTCTCGCGTAGCCAGATCTTCAGACTGACGGCTGAAGGTCTGGAATTCATAGCGGCTTTCTTTGGCCAAGGCCCGCCCATGAGGCCGTTTGACTGATGTTAAACAACCGATCACAGTTCGTTTCGTTCAGTGTCATGTTTCGGGGCATAGAAATGTACCCACAACAACAGATCGGCGTGAAACAAGTCAGTCAGCATGGAAAATCTTGATGAGACGCTCGTGGTAAACATTTGTTTGAAGCATATCTCTCTACTTTTTAACACCCACGAGCAATTCTGGAGAACCGAACACAATACTGAATCGGCCAGCTGCGATGTCAGCATCTGTTGTCATGTTTCATGTTTGCCCGCGAACACGGCTGATATCTCCTTCTCAGTTAAACTCCTAGACATCCCTTAAAGAGTCTATGCCGTGAACCTCGCATACTTTTGAAAATCCAACGTTTAGCTGATCTTGATAAATGCTCATTGTCACTCATGTAAACACAACAGTTTTTCTTCCACAATCACACGTCTGCGCTTTGTTTCCTGGCGGACCGAAAATAAACGCGACACTCACACTCGCGTCTCCCGGAAATCCGATAGAATTAAACTAATCAGATGACGACTTCGACATTCCTGAAGGGTTTCCAGTTTAGTGTACCATATGCATCAGGCGTTTAGCCAACATTCCGTGGGCGTGACGTCTGAGGCTAAGATCACCTCAACTCCCTGGGACTCAATTCCCCATCATGCACCACGCACCCACTCCTGTTTCAGATTTTCACACACACACACACACACCTGCTCGTAATCATCCACACCCTTATTTCACACTGAATTTAAGCCGAACAAAATAAAGATATTTGCACATGGATCTGCACGCCTCAGTTTCAAACGTTACAGATATATTGAAAAGAAAAGCTGAACATAATAAAAAAAAATATATATATATATTGATAAATTGTTGCTGCCTTGAATTAGTATTTTGGAATAAATGTAAAATGCTTAAAAACACTAACTTAATGAGATGCATAGTTGGCTTTGATAATAGAATATTGATTGTTGATGAAGTGGAAGTACAGTATACAGTATGACAGATTTCCATATTGTGACAAATGAGCAAAATAGAGGATATGGCTTGTTTTTTCTACTGTTACTGTAACTGATTGGATATAGTAAAGTAGGCGTTTAATTTAGAAATGAATCACAATTTTGATTTGACGCAGGCTTTAACAATATAAACTTTTTTTGATAGTGTAAGTATAATGTTTATCTAACCAAGAAAATATGACTAGGACATGAATTTACATTTGATTGAGAAAAAGAAAAACTATGAGGACTTTTTACAGAACACCGTTTTGAGCTTGTCCACTTTCAACCACTTCCAAATAAAACTACTAATCTAATTCATACACATTACAGGATATGTTGTTGAAGCACACCACCTAGATGGTATTTAAATTCTGCCATCCGAAATAGTAGGTTATGAAAGTGCAACATCATAAAAAGCAGTGCTTTCTACACAGTCCTGATTGTAACACAACACACAGGGTTCTGCATAGTTTTTTTGGTACAAATGAACTTTTGCTTATGTAAATTGCGCAAGCTTGTTTTGCAGAATGAGATCTTATGATCCGATTCATATTATGACAGTAGGCGAAAGAGATGGATTAAAAAACCAAGTGTAAACGGTAATGTATCTGCCTCATTTACCTGTGATCCAATCGTCTAAATGCATACTACTGTAGGTAAAGCAGGGTTTTAGAAAAAAAGAGATGGATATATGTGATTTGACTCCATGGAAAGCCCAAAAGAGAATTTATTTAATACTTTCACAAACATATTAAGCATTTCAATTGTGAATGTTTTTTTTCATTTGTATTCCATTTCCCTTCAGTTGGATCTTTAAAATGATGTAAAGAGAAAATGATACACTTACAATTGTATTTGTCTTTCCAGAAACCCATTTAATTTAGAGACAATGAGCTGACGGTGTGCCATTTACTTTGCAGATCTCCTTTTGTATATTTATTCTAATTGAGAAACAGGTGTTTCTTAACCCTCCGCTGCAAATGAGACCTCCCAGGATCTGAGCTGGTGGGTGCCTAAATAGCTTTGTGTGCTCTGCTGGCCCTCATCAGCATTCCTGCGGTGTTGGTGCTAATGACAAGGCAACCTCGGCATAATGCGCCACCTAAATGACTGATTTCTCATACATTTAGTATTTATGAGGACTTATGAGTGCACACAAGATGCTAAACCTGGAGAATATTATAAGAGGTAATCAACTTTGCCTGGACTAGCAGAAATTACTGGTGACATGAGACATGGCTTCACCTAAATTACTGCTAACGTTTAGATTTTTTTCATCCCCCATCTGTTGTAAATATTTACATGAAGTACCTAGCAAGATTGGGACAAGTGTTTGGTTGTTTACGGTTGCTAAACAGTGTTGTTACTTACTGCATCAATAATTTGAATGACAGAGGACCACAAAACCAGTCTTGAGTTGCTTGTGTATATTTGTAGCAATAGCTGTATTTGTATTTGAGTCAAAATCAAATTTTCTTTATGGCAAAAATCGTTAGGATATTAAAAGATCATGTTCCATAAAGATATTTAGCAAATTGTCCACCATAAATATATCACAACTTATAATATGCATTGCTAAGGATTTAATTTAGACAACTTTAATGATTTTCAAATTGTTGTATCTCATTTAAATATTGTCCTATCCTAACAAACCATACATGTATATCAATATTAATTTAAAAATGTACCCTTATGTATACACACTAGCCTTGGTCCAAGGTCACACATAATTAAATAGCTGTATAATGAATTTATACAACTATAATGCATTTGTTACATTGAAACAATACATTAAATAATGTACAGTATGTTCAATATATGCTTGAATGTGGTCTTTCCCATCAAAATATAGTGTCAAAACTATCTATTTTAGGTTTAAATAAAAAAAAAAAAATCAGAAAACAATAAAAAAAAACATGTACATTGCACTTTTAAACAATATATTTTTCTAGATCATCTAAATAAAGGCGGTAGCACATGGTTTTTAAAATCTAAAAAATTTAGTTGTTGAATTTCGTGTTAGGAAGTGCAGAAAGTTTGTGTGATTAGGCTCCGGGAGGCCTTGTGCTGTGAGGGGAGGTCTCAGCACAGGGGTGGTTGAGGGTTTACTGCTGCCAAAGCCGTATGACTTACAGCCAGAGAGATCAACACAGCTGGCAACCCAACAGCCCATGTAATGTGGAAGACTCTCCTTTTAAGTTTGACTTTTGGAGGGATCGATTTTTTTTAGAAGAATATGACCCAGCTAAACAAGCTTATGACCCACTCATAAGCCAAAAGATGGTGCAATAGGAGTGCTGTGCTGACAGGAGTAAAAGTGGAAATAAAGTAATTCATAAAACTGCTCTTCTTTATTTGTGACCAGTGGAAGGGAATGCAGGAATGCACTGGCCTATGTCCTTTTTACAGTATTGCTCTGCTTAAAGACTTGTTGCATCACAGTGATTTTAAATGATTTAAAGTTTTCCAGTTTCTTTCTGCATTCTCTCTGCCATAGACTGATATCATCCAATTATTTGTCTGTGTACATGAAAGTTAGTGGCGTAAATAGAATGATTCTTAGGAAGCACAACAATACCAGCAACAGCCATTATATTCAATGGTTTTTTGTTTTTGTTTTTTGTTTTTTTTTTACATCAAAATCCGAAATAAAAACAAGTAATCCACAAACCGTGCTTTGTGTTATGGAAGTAGCATTAATTTTTCAATCTGTAGTCCCCTCCATGAAAAGAATTACAGAGTAATATCCTTTTTTAATATATCATTGTTTCAGAGCAAATAGGAAATGACAATGAATTTCAATTCTAGCCCCTTGCACATACTGTCAGTATTTTTAAATACATGTTATCATGTATTTATCAAAGTACTTTTAATATTAATTATATTTAATATACATACAGTACATAATTACATATTCACTACTGTTAAATGTTTTCAAAAAGAAGCAGTAAAAAGCAGTCAAATCTGTACTTATATTAAATATTATTAAATTTGCTGCAGCCATTCCTCCATTCTTCAGTGTCACGTGATCCTTCAGAAATAATTCAGTACTAAAAATGGTTGTGCTGCTTAATATTTTTTGAAAACTGATACAAATTAGATTTTTTTTACTTTGATTAAAATGAAGTGCAAAACAGGATTTATTTTAAATATATATATAGCAACTTTATAATTTACTTACCTGTAAATTACTATAAACGTATTCAGCAAGGATGCATTAAGTATGACTTCCTTTTCAAAGAAATATTACTGACCCCAAACTTTTTAATGGTAGCACATTTACGATATTTAAATTGATGATTTAATTGATGATGGTTTTTCATAGGCTTGGTCTAGAGCAACAGCTCAGCGTAACTACTCTGCGTGTGCTCAGAGCTGATTATGTTCTGTTGTTCATCTTACTGTCAGCCCAGGAGGCACATGAGAAACTGCTGTTGACATCTTAAAATCTGCCTCCATCCAGGCACCAGGCTCAGTGTGATTCCCTCTCGCTGACAGATCTTGATGGCCCCGTCTGACATCACTGTCATTTGATGAGGTGTTAAATGAAGAAGCGGTGCTCATTAGAAGAGATCGGGTTTGCTCTTTGTCTATACCTGCTCTCTTGTCTCTCAAGGGGCCTGTCTTGCCTGTAAGGTGGCGAACAAACCTGTGCCGTCTTTCGCAATTGTCCGACAGCGTTAACGACATGTTCATTAGTCGGGTCTGTTTCCATGGAAATATGCAGGGTAGCCTGCTGAGCACATGTTATCCTGGCTGATCCGGGTGCTATTGACAGAAACACGGCATGTGCATTCATTAGTCTAATCAAGGGAAGTTCCTTAAGCCAAGTGCACACGGTCTACAGATAATTGACCATCCACTCAGAGTGTCCCAGATGGGTATTTTATTTTCCCACATGCTAAAATAGCTAGACAGCCATAAAGTGCAATGGGCCATTTTGCAAGTATCCTAGAGAGAAGGAGTCTTGAGTGCTTTCTTTGGCTTGATCTTTCTTCTACTACTTTTGTGAGAACACCGCATTCAGAAGCTTTGCCAGCTCTCCCCACTCTCATAAGGCCAGTTTAGAAGAGCCACCAGCTGTTGTGAGCCTTAATTTGTTAGTGTAGGTGGCGCTTGTGCTCGGGCACGTCTGTGTAGATCCTTAACGCCTTCGCTATTTGGCACTGGGACTAATTAGCTCACAGCTGTTGACTCACTGTTGGGATGCAAGTTGTTAACAACTGCTTTTGAACTTCCCATGTGCTCGTGTGCATGTGTGGATTTGCTTTTTATGTGTTGTTTTTGTTTTTTCCCTTGTCTCTTTGGCTTAATGCAGCTGGTTCAGGCTGACCTCTTTCCCATCACAGCAGCACTTCAGCAACCAGCTGAGTAAAGCACACATCCCTAGCCTCAAATTTCAGATCCCAAGCCAGAAGTGTGTACATGACCTCCCTGAATACATGTCTCTCCATAAATTGGTGTTGCTCTAGCATAATAGGAGATTAACAACGTTCTTGAGCAAATGAAAGGATACACTTTTTCTAATTCATGATAATGGCATCATAGAAAATGTGTCCTTTATTAGTTTTTCTTCCTTCTGCCATTTGTAAATGATAGTATCCATTCTCCTTCCTTATTATTTTACTGAGTAATGCAAATAGGCATCACCGTTTTTGAGAATGAATTAACTGATTTTGTGAATTGTGACTAAATATTGTGTAAAAGAAAATGGTAATTTTATGTTAGATTAATTTAATATAAGAAATATTATCTCTCATGATCTCAAAATTAATCTATTCACACTTTATCTGCCCTACTGCACCAACATCAGTATTTAAAAACTCTTGACTACAAAGTTTTTTCTTTATAAATAATTATTTATGTATGATATTTCCTCATTACATAACCTCTTTTGAGTGTTAGTATGCACATGTGATTAGAAAGAGCAATAAATGTGTAAATAGTTCTGAGAATAAATTAGGTTTAATTAAATTTGTTGTATGAATTTTGAGTAAATATTGTGTGCTTCTAAAAAATTGTGAATGCAATATTTTTAACTAATATTTTAATGTATTATTTTTATGTTTTATAATAATAATATTTATTCTAATTATATTATCTTTGTCCTAATTAAATTATATATAATTCATCTGCTCCATAGACATCAACATCTGCCTACATTGATCTACAAAATAAATCAAATTTTATTAAACAAAATCATCAAGGATGATTATGATATTACCCCATTATGTCTTTCTGAGCATACACATTGGAAATATTATCATAAGGTCAAGTAATCATTTTCCAATCAAAGGTTCTGGCATAATTAGGCTAAAACTAGGCGCCAATACACCCACCCAGCCATACTTTATTATATAACCCCTAATGAGCAGTCTTGACCCAAGTGCTACAGGATGCAAAAGCTGACGTGTGTTTGCAGATAGTTGCCTTTGTGCTTACACGTGCTCTGCTAGGATTTTAACCAACTTGACAAGTCAACAAGAATTTTGTTCACTCTGTTGTAATCATTTTCAGTCTAGAGGTATTATAGTGTTGTAAATAGTCCTGTCTCATGCAGATGGTTGACTATAGCAAGCCAGTTGCCATGTGCATTTGCCTAATTAGTTACCCGCTGTTGCGAGAGGGATAATTGAGAAGGCATCATGGTAATTTGCAACATAACCAAGCTAATAATTTATTATTGATTGCCTCATCCATTGGTGAAACTGTAAATTAGCCCCTGGTGAATCTCAGTGGATTGCATGAATTCTCTCTTGTTTTTAAACACTTAAATAAAATTATATGCCACAAGATTAACTTTGGCCCTGCATGAAAGATGGTGATGTGCTGCTTTAAACTCTATATATCATGTCTACAGTGAAATAGCATTAATGTTGGTGGTGCAGAAGTTTTAAACGCATTTGTCCACAGCATGCAATACCAGTGTGCTGATGTCCCTGAAATGGCTTCTTAACTAGTTTACCACAAAGTTTTAGTAGGTCAAACCAAGGGGTCAAAGTTTTGCTGGTTTAGTCCAGTTAGCCCATATACAGTTTGTTATATACAGTACCTTTTTGTTTTTTGTTCCATTGTATTCTGTTTTGTTTTGTTCCATTCTGTTGTTCCAACTGACAGTAGGCTTCTATTCTATTCTATTCTATTAGATGTGGAATTAATGGTATATGATATATAATTTAAATTAAACTTTCCTTCTGAATTTGAATTATTTTTGCTAATGGGTTCCTTAAGGATATTCGATTGCAGCTTAGGGCAATATGGGTGCTCAATTACATCTTGGTCTTCTAGGTCCATTGCTCGCTGAAATGTGCCACATTATGATTTGAGATGTTAGCATATGACGCAGTGTGTGAGGAGACTGACGGACAGCTGAGTGTGAGGATTGAGGTAACTGCTGTGTGTTGTAATATGACTGCACTGAAGCTGCTCTGAATAGAGATGGAGATGTCATGCCTCACCTCTAATAAGATCAGCCATGATATTAAAACTCCTCCGCATATGAAGGAGACGGAAGTGCCTGGGCGCTTAAAGGGTTTTATGCTGATCAAGCTGGGCCACCACTTACTGCCAGAAACTTTTAACAACACCACCCACCACTTCTGCTTTCTACCCCAGTTCCCCTGCACCAGCCACTAGCATTATTGCATGTGCATCATTTTGGATATTATTATATTACTGTACATAATATTACTGTAATTGTTATCCAGAAGCTGAAATTTCTAGCTCTCTAATTTTCAAGAACAACATGTTTTTTAGGGTTTTTCTCTGGGTTCCAGTGTAGTTACCACAATCATTCAATTTTCTTGCAAAGCCTGCATTGCATTGTGACTGAATCACAAAACATTCATGGCTGAACTGTGCTGCACAGACTGTTCAGGCTGGATTGAAAAGATCAGGGACCTTGTTAAAAACACACTTCAGCCATTCTTTACAAAATGTTAGGATGCTTGAGAAGGATTTTGCAATGCTGCAGGTGCTAATACACAGCCAGAGACAGCAAAACTTCTAAATTACTCATATTATTAGTTAGCAACTACAGTATTAGTAGCGTTATATGAAGTAATTTTGAGTTTTGGATGTTAGAATATAAATGTTAGTATTCAGCCAGGCCAAAAAATATGCAAAAAATTTTTTTCCAGAACAAAATTCTCTGTATTTTCCCACGTTCTGTTAATATGCAATTAAACTTGTCATAATGACAAATCACCTTCGCTCTTAAGTCAAAAAATGGAAACAGCAAAAAGTAAACTTAAAAAAGTATGTTTACCATGAGTCCTTTCCTCCCCTCTCATCAGGTGCATTCCAGAGGCCCACCTTGGCAGCTAGAGGAGAGGAGAGGTCGGCCTCCGTCACCATGACAGTGCTGCCACGGGCCGTGGCTTCCCTGGCTGTGCCCGGCCTTATCCTCTGTTTCATCACTCTTCCATTTCCTGCTATACTATCCCAGAGGCCCCCTCTCCCCACAGAACCCTCCCCCACTCCAGCACCCCACACAAGGCCGGAGTGTACCCGCCTAGAGCACCCCGTCATCTCTATTCAAGGTGAGCACTGATACAGTACATGTGTTGTGAAAGCTACTTTGAAAGTCTAACTTGCCAGATTAAAAGATTTTTTGCTTTTAACAAACCAGTAACCATGATTTTGCCTCAATAAACTCCTAATTTACTGCTTATTAATAACTAGTAAGGTAGTTGTTAAGTTTAGTTGTTTAGGGATGTAGAATATTGTCAGACTATTTGCTTTATAAGTACAAATAAAGAGTCAATATAAAATATAATAATAACAATAATAGGCTAATAAGCAACTTGTTAAGGAATCAATGAGAATTGGGTAGAAAAAGGCCATGTAGAATGAGGCATATGTGCTTAATTACATATTAAAGAGTGGGCCTCTAGTGGAGCTTGAGGGCACTTGCATCACTTCACCTCCCCTGGACTCAATTCTATTATGGACTCAATTTCCCATTTTGCACTGCACACCCAACACCTGCTCTGTAATTATCACACATAGCTGTTGTTCATTACCACACCCCTCACACCCAGTATTTAACTGCTTCATTCACCCCAGGGCTCTAGAGTGCGAACAAATTTCTCAATGGTGCGACTAAAAAATATCTGTGGTTGCACTGGTGTTCACACACAGCCGTTCGAGGGAAAGAAAAAAAGTCTCCGCGGCTCTGAAGGTCTCCCTGTGGTTCAACAATGGACACACAAGCTATTGTATTTGGTGTGTCCACTGCGCTGCTCGCGTGCTTGCCGGTGTAGATACGGCACGAGAGAAGTGATTAACATTAGCATAGACCCATCAGTTGCGGACTGGGTACCACGACGATTCGTAACTGTGCTCCTGTCTGTATAACCGGTACCGACCGGACCTTGCACAGCTCCTCCAGCTGCGCTACCGGAACCGACTTGACCAATCATGGCCCCTCTCGCCGTGTTTCGGGAATGAGCATCGTCACTTGTGAGTTTGAGACCGCAGGGAGGGAAGACAGCTCTCCTGGCTGTACAACCGGAACCGACTGGACTGAACACGGCCCCTCTCGCCGTGAAACGGGGCTAAAACCCGTTATTTGTGGGTTTGAGACCGCAGGGAAGGAAGACAGCTCTCCTGGCTGTACAACCGGAACCATCTGGACTGAACACGGCCCCTCTCACCATGATGTGGGGTTAGAATCCATCACGAGCGGATCAGAACTCGCAAGGATGGGTGACAGCTCCCCTAGCTAGACTCAAAAACAGGATTGACAACCATATTCTGCTGCTCTGTGAGTGCAGCCTTTAGTTGTTGCAGCCTGGCTAAACACGGTGTTAGTTAATAATTTACATGTCAATATTTCCTATATGAAAATTTGGGTGCACCTAACTTTTGTGCTGGTGCACCTAAAAAAAAAAGTTAGGCGCACAAGTGCAACCAGTGCAAAAAGTTAGTCTAGAACCCTGCACCCATAGTCAAACGTGTAGCATTGTCTTCCCTAATATTCTTCCCCGCATTTATTATTGGATAGTTCTGTATTTCTTACCTCGGCACGTCTCTCCTCTTGTTGATTGTTTACTGCCTGCCTCCACCCTCATGCCTGTTTATTGACCACGATTTTGCATTGCTTCCACTTTACCTGTTTGCCCATTGTTTTCGACCCTGCCTGTCGTTAGGAATAAAGAGATTTTGCGAATGGATCCCGCTCATGTCCCCGTCTTTACACTAATTTGTAACTTGTTAAAATAATGTTATTTAACCAACCCTAAAAGAAAGAAAAAAAAATACTAGTCAAACTACACTTCTTAAGCTTTCTATGATGGGCGACCTTGTTAAAACTCTTCGACTCAATCTCGCTAGAATCCTACCCTGAGCTAACATGCTATGCAGTCCCAACGCTAGGCCGGCCAGAGGCAGGGGATTCTCCCGAGAACAACAAGCCAAAGTGGAGACACGGCAGATGGAGAGGAGCCAACCGAAGGCTTCTCCGTTGGTTAGAAATGGAAGGCTAACCTTCCTGATCATACTGTTTGCAAACGTTCAGTGTCTGGATAATAAAATGGACAAACTCCAAGCTCTGATTTTCATGCAGAAGGAATTTCAGGAGTGCTCCATACTGTGTTTCTGTGAAACCTGGCTGGGGGAGAGGAAACCCAATGCGGCCGGCTACAGACGGCTACATGGTCCAGCTACATACCAGTCTCCAAAAGAGTGAACACTTCTGCCCTGGGACTCGAACCCACGACCTTTGGGTTACAAGTCCAACTCCCTTTCCATTGGGCCACGACTGCTCCTGCCCCTGCCCCTGGCCCTGCCCCTGTTTAGAAAAATTGGTTCTCACACACATCAACCACATGGTCCCGGACACTATAGACCCCCTCCAGTTTGCATATCGCTCCCCAACCATTCAGTGGATGATGCAACAGCAATAGCCCTGCACCACACTCTGCAACACCTGGAAAGTAGCAGAACGTATGTCAGGATGCTCTTCCTGGACTACAGCTCTGCTTTTAACATCATACGCCCGGGCAAGCTGATCAAGAAGCTGACAGACCTCGGCATCCCGACTTCCACCTGCAACTGGATTCTGGACTTTCCAACAGACAGACCACAAGTGGTGAGAATGGGAGGACTCGTGTCTGATGAGCTCACAATCTGCACAGGATCACCACAAGGCTGCTGCCTCAGGCCCAAACTCTTCACCCTGTACACCTATGATTGTGTCTCCACCCAGGACAACTCCATCGTCATCAAATATGCTGATGACACCACCATCCTGGGGCTCATCACGGGGGGGGGGGACGAGTCTGGGTACAGGACCCTGGTAGACAACGTTCTTTTCTACGGAGAGGATAATGATAATAAATAAATAATACTGGACTTCAGGATCAACCCTCCACCCCTGCAAATCATCAAAGGTGGAGAGGGCCGATAGCCACAGATTCCTGGGACTGCAGATCACATCAGATCTGAGCTGGACTCTCAGCACCACAGCCACAGTGAAAAAAAGCCCAGATAAGGCTTTACTTCATTCGGCTGCTCAGGAAAGCCGGTCTGAACCATCGCCCTCTCACCCAAGCCTACAGAGGACTGATAGAGAGCATCCTCACCGCAGGCATCACTGTCTGGTATGGAAATGCAACACAGGCAGAGAGAAAGGCTCTGTAAAGAGTGATGAGAGGATTTTAGGGACAAAACCTCCTTCCGTGGACTCTCTGTACACACAGCGTTGTTGGAAAAGAGCAGAGGGTATTATCAGGGACTCACTCCATCCAGCTCACTCTCTATTCAGACACAAAAAATGTACATAAAATCTGAGACACAGAGAACAGAGCGGACAGCATCATCACACACAGAAAAAGGTTCTTCAACAGTTTCTTCCCCACCACAGACTTATGGCAAAACGAAAACTCTGAACACTTAACAAAAAAAAAGAAAATGTGCAATATCCTTGTTCTGTGAAAAAGTACAAAAGGTGCAATAGCAAAAAAAATTTGCAATACTAGAACTGTGAAATATCTGCAATGCAGCTTGGATTAACTCTGGCCAGTCTGGCTAGTACTAGTACCTGCATTTAAAGAAAAATCACTGTCTTAAGAATTTATTTATTTATAGATACTTTTAGTTTATAATGTTCTATTCTCTGTTTTATTCTCTTGTTGTTTGTTCCTTATT
The DNA here is from genome assembly GCA_032357445.1 of Enteromius radiatus. Taxonomy (NCBI): domain Eukaryota; kingdom Metazoa; phylum Chordata; class Actinopteri; order Cypriniformes; family Cyprinidae; genus Enteromius; species Enteromius radiatus. The sequence goes on along the minus strand of JAUCMS010000153.1, from coordinate 14,377,508 downwards.
CATCTCTTAACTTCTTTAAACATGACTCACTGGACTGTTGGTATTATTCGCAAATGGCAAACAAAAATCTTTAATCTTGAATCTTGCATGTTCTCTACCATTATACAGTTTTCTGACAAAGCCCACTGCTGGAATTCAGAGCATTTGGGAATGTACTGTAGCGCCTGGTTGTTTTTCCACTGTTCTTGTGTATTACACAGGCTCAGAATCTAAATTTTTTTGTTTCGTTTATCTTATTCATTGGGTTATCCACACATTTCAGACAGTGATAGAGCATGCTGAAGATAACAAGAGATAAACGTCTTTCATTTCATCAAGATTCCAATCCTCCTGTTTCCCAGCACACAATGAAAACAGAATGTGCAGCCATACCTTGATATCCCCCAGAAAATCTTCTCCATACCCATGGAACAAAGGTGTTTTCTATACCAAGAACATATTTGTTTAGACAGAGGGTGTTTGCAGTGAATATGATCTGACGACGATTTCCTTGCCCATGGAGTATGAGCAGTGTGTTTTTGACTCTCTAAGGGACTTGCAGTATAATGCCTCAAATTGCAGAATAATGCCTCATGGGAAACAAAAGGAATTGATGTCTGGGGGGGCTCTGTATAAAATATGAAACCTACTTGGACGTTAGGGCAGCCATGGCTCATATAGACATCGCCTGCAGCCAGCTCCGTTTATTGCTTCCGAAAAAACTCAGGTTGCATTTTGATTTGTCATTTTATGCTTTGCTATCAAAGCGACAAGTTTTCTTTTTTTTTCATTGTGTTGAAATATACTGCAATTACAAACGACCTTGTTTACTGAGTTAGAAAACACTACAATTTGCAAACAAGCAGTAAATTGTAAAGCCGGATAAGCAAGGTACTCTTTGTTTTTCACTTTTTTTTTTTTTTGTTATGGTACTCTGCTCACTTTTGTCATTTTAGCTCATTGACTCAAAGGCACTGTGGCATAGCATTCACGATAAGAGCTGCTGAACAATTAGCTATGCACTGTAAGCAATCGCACACCTCGAAATCCCTCTTTATGTATTCTCTATAGTATGGAAGTCCCACAGCACACCTTAATACCTTCTTTTATGTTGAAGCAGTGGTATGGAATTCCTGCTACAATGGAAGTGTTGGCCGAACTTGAGATTAGGTTCTTTGATGGATGAACGTTTTTTAATTGACGCCTTCTGGCGGCTGCTCAGTGGAGTTACCTGAGGCATATTGGGGGCCTCTATCTCTGATCTCTGACAAGGTCTGTAGATTTACACATGCCTTTGAACTATTCTAAACCATGGAAATTATACTCTTAAGATGATTTAGCATGGTAGAGCATGGCCACCAGGGTTGGGGCCAATCATTTTGCACAATGGGACTTACAACCTTTCAACCGAAATTGTTAATTATTAGAAATTAGTTTTTTTTTAAATGTTAAAATAAGTTAAATAATGTAAAAACATGCATTTATGCAACATTACCTTAAGACATTTTCAGACAATGTATCTTTTATTATTTTGTGTATTTTAAATATGAATAAAATTAGCAAAAACAGATAGCACTATGTTTGGGGTATTTTTAACCTAATCAAAATAATGCAACTGCGGGTTGAGCGAACTTACTGAATCTGTTTTTGCAAATGAACTCTCTCTCTTTATATAGCTATTACTGTTATTATTTTGATAAGAAAATTAGACAAATACTTAAAAGCATTATAAAGCAATGTTTATTTTAAAATGAAAAATAATATAGAAACTAGGAGAATGATAGAATGTGCTGCATATCTAAGAATTTTAATAGGGTTATGTAAAACATTATTATCATTTTCTCCTGAGGTTGTACCAAAGTCATATTCTATTATACTTCATTAGTATTATTATAATTATGTGGCTATTTCTATTTCCCTTTTCCTATTTTTGCTGCTGTAGCTCTAAATTCTGTGCAAACACCCTCTTTGCATGTGAAATGAGAGACAAGCTTCATAGTTTGTGGCAGGTTTGCTGTTAGGTCCAATACAGTTGTTGCTGCCCTGACCTTTGATTTGGTCCAATATAGTTGTTGCTGTCTTTGCAAAGGCTGGATTAGATTGTGGCAGGTTCATAAAACAATTCTCACCGAAATGTGACACACAGACAGTTTAGGTCAGACTGAAATTATCAGACACCTCCATATCTTTTTGTTATATGCCAACTGGAATAATAACATTTTCTTTTCTACCTCCTCCATATTACTTCACCACGGCTGGCCGGTTTAAGTTGCCGACCACCGATTAGGCATCATTGATGTGCAAATGCGGGCAGTCAAGTGTCAATGTATTCATCTGACTTCAGAAAGTTAAGGAAATACAGAAAGAGAAGTTTTTGCAGTTTCCTTGCAATAAGTGGTCTATTTAGCTTGGAGAAGTTATAAAACTCTTGAGTTTGTTTACATCGAAACCTTTTATTTCAAGAGATCAAATGCTTTTTTCATGATATGGCTACCAGCAAAGCTGTCGCTGTGTCGTTATATACAGTAATAACATACTGAGAGCAACCTGATCTTTATTTCCTTCAAAGAAAATCCTTATTTTTTTTCCTTGCATGTTATACGTGACAATCTCCTCGAAAATCATTGCCAGCATATCTATGAACCAGCAAAAGCATGCTGGTACTACGAGGAGATATCAGGGGATGTAATTTGGATGGATTTTATTGTGTAGGGTTGTAGGTATTTGTTCTGTTTTTATTTTTTTCTTGGCTAAGCTTGCACAACCACACCTGCATGCCTAGTCTATCTACAAGGATATCAATGTAATACTGCAAACACATGTTTGCTGAGCTGAAAATTACTACGTTTCGGGAGACGTATTCAACAAACACTGAGGCGAAATCCTGCAAAAACCTGTTCTGTATTCAGTATATATTGAGATTTGCTAAAGACATTTACATGTAACATTTGACAGTGTTGTTAAGTAATTTTTTTATTAAATTAGCATTAAAGTGGATACAATGTAATACAATGTAAAAAATAAGGGAAATAAACATAAATATTCGCCAATTACAAAAATAGTACTAATAGATCATGCATCAAGAAACCTACTTTCCTTTTTTGTGAACACTAAAGCACAGCACCTGCCAATAAACGGCCATGTCCGTAGATATTCACATCTTCAATTTAGCTTACATTTAGATGTATAACATGTATTTCCTGAAGCATGTTGTTTCAAAGCAGCTTTACAGAATATGCACATTTCTGCATTACAAATGAAGAATAATTTTGTTGGTGACATGAAAGTATCCATATAGCAGAAATAAGCAGTTCTACGTACAATAACATAACTGATGCAGTAAGCTAATGACGTGTATTCAAGCAGAAACAATGAGCACAATTAAAGCAATCAAGTTGTGATCATAATGAATACAAAATAAGGAAAATTTGGTAGTTTTGTATATTTATTCAAAGTTGGCATCTGAGGTGTTGCCATCACATTTTCTCAGGTTTTGGGTAATCTGAGGTGTTTTCAGGGGCCATTCACACAAACATGCTGCTGATATATTGTTGCTTTATATGTGCACATGGACTAGAATGGTGTCTTTGACAGTTGCGTTACTTTTGCAGCGTCTCTTGAACAACACGTTGTCCTTAAAACATAGCTTTTCAGTTTAACTTAAAAAAACTAAACTCTCACTTCCCCGCATCTCATGTTTTTAAAACTTGTTCTGTGTGAATGGCCTTTTAGTAAATTCCACCTATTGTTGCCAATAGCCAGCATCTATAGTTACCAGATTTAGATCTTGGATTTTATAGGCCGTGTCGACATTGAAAACAGCACGATTTAAGAGCTAATGTCAGGTATGGTGTGTCCTTGCATGTCCAATGCTGAGAACCTAATGCAAAGTCCTAACCTGTTAGGCTGGAATTACAGTAATCTGTCCCGAGAGGAGTGGTGCCACAGAGCCATTGTCTACCTTCCACTCACCCAGCCATTGTAATTGTCTTGAGATTGTTTGTCTCGTCTGTAGAACATGTTCAGAAACCAATCTCTAGTGGGTAATAGTGCTGTTGTTTAACCACCGTTCCCACTTAAGGGGACCTTAAGAAAAAAAAAATAGAAAAACAGTGTTGTTCCTTAACTTCAGGCCCTTACCGATGTGTCTCCCTCCACCTAATTGGTCCGTGATTTCAGAGGCACTGATGCCTGAACTATTCTGTCATGTTGTTGGACCCTCTGTCACCACAGACATCGAAAGTAGAAGTAGTTGGATGTGTTCGCAACCTTGGAGTGCAAGGTTTATATTTGCTAACTGTGAATGGAATGGAACATGGTAAGTGGTTTGAACTGATAGCAGCAGCCCTTATGCTTCTGCTTGGACTTTCCTGTCTATTGTAAATGCTGACGTGTTACGCTTCAATGACCGTTTGAATTGCCAGCACAAGTTTCTCTCATTGGTTTTGTGAAAGGTGCTCTTTCAGATCTTTGCCTGACTTGAACCAGCCCTTGATTTACGGCCTCATCCCCAGAGTGCCCTTACCCCCGCCTGCCCTCTCCTCTGTTGTTCTGTGGCATTTCTTGGGGCGGTCATTGTCTTCCTATTTCTATAATCAGAGTGCAGTCTGCGTAAGAGGATTTAGATTTCTGTGGCTCACTCCAGTCATGCAGTGACAACAGGGGATGCAACAGCAGGGAAATCACACAGCGGGCGTGTGGAAGGAGAGCAGAAGACAAAACAAAAGCAAATTCGGACTGTGCTCAGATAAGCTCCGGCCTGCATCTTCTGATAAGATTCTCTGAGCTCTGATGAGAGATGGGCCAGTCTTTGGAGCGAAGAGATGCAAAATACAGACGAGATGACTGTGTCTCTTTTCCGGGACAGGACTAGTGCTTACATGATGTGCTTTGGGAACCCATATGCTTTATTTATAATCAAAGGTAAAACTACAGAAGCCTGCAGCGGTCAATGGGGATCCATATTCACTCTGTCGTATTGATCCCAGAGAGGACCGCTGCTCTTGTGCTACTGGATTAGCTTCACCTTGATTCTTTTCAAAACTGTTTCTCTTTGTAACATTTTTCTGCCTCACACTGCATAAAATATTCTCTAATCTTCTCCCTAATCACATTTAGGATTATTATTGTTTAATTATTTCTGTATTTAGTGATAAGCTTAAAGTAATGAATTCAATAAACATAGAGGGAAATGATGCTTTATTTTTTTTACTTAATGATCCAAAAAACATATTAGGGCAATGTTAAAACTCATGATCTTGCTGTTTGTGGATTAGGGTTAATAGCTTTTCATTTGCATAGTGTTGTAATTTTGTGATCCTTGTTTGAATAATTTTAATCATCTGCATTTTTTATGCGTAGAGATGCTAGAGAGACTAATGATTAGTGAACTAAACTTTTTACTTGGAGGTGTTTTAATCAGATTTAAAATAAATAAATAAAACATTTGTTCACGCTAGGGACCAATTCTGACTATGATTTTTGCCTAATTTTCTGTTTATAAAGAATTAGCAAAGTAGTGTAGGTTTGGCAAATGATTATAGGATCTAGAATATAATCATTAATAAGACATTAATATGTGGTTTATAAGTACTAATAAACAGCCAATATGCTAGTAACTGCTTATTTTCAAAACCTGACGATTAAAGATATATTTATTTCATATTAAAATGTTAACAAACATTTATGCATTGAAAAATTGCCAGAATGATTTTAAAGGAGTTCATATGCAAAGCTAATTTGGAGAACTAGGGAGGAATTCAGGTGTACAATCCTTAAAAAAGATTGTGACATTCACCCCATCAAAACAGCACTGTATAATGTTATTGTATGACCTTACACATTGTCAGATTATTAATAATTGGTGTAAGACTTTGCATGCGAACTGTAATTTCTGCTAAATCTGTCCTCACATTATTCTCAAATCTACACATCCTCCCTTGTGTGTTCATTAATTAAATATTTTAGCAAATCTGATTATGCTTTCATAATCAGATTTGCTAAAATTATGCTAAAGTTATGCCCCCCCCCCCTCTAGCAAAGAAAGTCTGCAGGTTCAATCCGGGCCTGGTTACTTGCTAGTGTTGGTGTGATTTGTTGCTTAACATTGGCAGTCTTGCAATCAATACCTGCAGCAGCATAGCCAAAACCACCCCTTCTGTCTTCCTCTCTGCGTGTAGCATTAAGAACCAGTCAGCTGTAAATATTTGAGAACAAAAAACATAATGATTATGATTTATGTCCTCAGGAGCATCTTGGATGCAGACTTGTCGCTTGGATCTGCTGGCTAACGCATTAATCACTTCCGCAGCATGTTTGGTGAGGAAAATGCAATAATCGTCCATCAACCCTTTTCTGGACCGACCCCTCATATTTATCCCTTTTTATTGCATATAGATTGCTGGACGCCAGGCAGGCTTGATGATGTGTGTGAGCTGTCCATGCATATAAAAGCACCGTTTATATAAAACTCACCGAGGCTTAGAAGTCCGTCAGAAAGGGCACTTTATGATCAACTCCTGTACACAAACATTCAGATAACCTAAACGCTTACTGCACTGATGGAAACACATTTTGTTGGTTAATCTTAAAATGACTATAAAGGGGGATTGGAGATGTTTATGTTATGAGAGTTTAGTAGGTGAAGGATCTGAGCCCTGCAGGACTTACAGCTGAACAGCTGAGCCTGTTTGTTTCTGCAAAGATCAGCTTTTTCACGCTGCGCCTGACATTTAACTCCGATGTGGTTTGGGTAACTCGGGTCACTCTGAGGTTATCATCACAGCCCCTCAACCTGCACAATCTAAGCCATTTGTCAGTGCATGTGCTTTATGCTTTATGAAGCATTTGGGACGAGACTAAAAAGGCAAGCATACAGTAAACAAGCATAGATTTTTAGTTTAAACAATGCTATTCAGGTCATTGCTGCACTCTTAAAAATAAAGGTGCTTAAAAGGTTCCCAATGATGCCACTGAAGAACCGTTTTTTGTTCCAAAAAGAACCATTCATTCAAAGGTTCTTTAAAGAACCATCTATTTATTACCTTTTTGTAATCTGAAAAATCTTCTAAAGGTTCTAAATGGAACCATTTAGACAAAAATGTTCTTCTATGGCATCATGAGGCACCTTTAATTTTAAGAGTATGCTTTGGTGCTAGTCTAACTGCCAAAATTCTGGTCAAATAATTTGGCTTTTTTGATGCAACTGATTGACCAAGGTTATCTGCCTAGTTCTGTGGATGACGGTGATATTTATATACATATATATTAAAGAAAAAGACTCTGTTTTACCCTTCTCAGTCATTAATCACTGTCTGTAAGACAGCTGTTCTTGATGTATGATATTCAATAAGATTTTCTATGATTCTCTCTGAACACATTTTATCAGTCATCAAAGACCTTAACCACATTTTAACACGGGTGAGACAGATGATTGTGGAAAAGGTTGGCTTCTAGTACATATTGTGTTTGTTTCCCTGTCATTATTTTTCCATAAATAACGGCTGAATGATGCAGCCATATGGTTCTAATCATTCAGTTTGTTAATATATTAATTCAGCTGCAATGTAAAAGCTTTTTTTTCCCATATTCTCACTATAAATTCTATGCAGACACATCCCCACATTCAATTTGTGTTCCCATGTGAATGACAGATTGTTTTTGATGACCCCAGCATCTGGATGTCTCCATCTGCGAGGCCCGATTCGGACTGTATGAAGTGGTATTTATGAATGTCTTGTTAACAGAATTCAGTTTCATCGCTGCTTTGACTTGTGGTGTGAGAAAGCTGCAGCTGTGTTTGTGATTGTATTCACATAGCATTTTGCTGTAGTCATATAATTATTATTATAGTTTTTTTTTAATACTGTGCCTAAAAGAGAAATTACAGTATGTATAGTGTTTTATATATATATATATATATATATATATATATATATATATAATTTTAGTATTGTATGATTTATTTTATTTAATATGAATGATTTTAAATACACATTATATAATAATTTTTTTCTTAATTCAAAGTGACTTAAATTTGCAATCAGTGTATAAACACTTTTGTTAGGTCTTGTATTCCCATGCATTCCATGATTTTTTTAAAGTTTAATTTTGTGAAGTAGGCCTACATTGAATTATGAGTTGTTTTTGTAACTCGAAACATTTATCATAAATGATAAGGGCTTTGCTTTCTCGCTTCTTAGGAAAGTGAAACTTGAGCCTGACATTAAATAGGAACCCGTAACACAAACAACATTTGAAAACTACATTATGTAATATTAGGCAAGGATTTCTGTATTTTAGCTAGACATGTCCAGAACACTGCTGAGAGATCCTATTCTGCATGGAAGGATAACAAATCTTTTTATTGGTTCTTTTTACAGTGAAATCCCATTTACTAAGCCACATTAAGGTCAACAATAGATCAAGTGTTTTTTGTATTTACATAATGCCCTTTCTGTCTCGTGTAATTCCCACTTCAATAGTACCAGTCTTTGCTGCAAGTGTGCACCAGGGCAAATTGTTTTGATTTGCGAAACCTTGTATCAAACAGCGCTTTTATGTTCTGAGATTCCTCGGGTAAGCAGAGTTTTGACTAAGTGTCATGTTGAATTAGGATCAGTATCCTTGAAGAGGCCCAGTTACCTTTGAGCGTAGCTCTCTGCTCCTCCTCACATGTTCTTGGGGACTCATGGGAAGAAACTACATTCATTTTCCTGGATTAGTGACCTCCGTTGCGAAACTCATTTTTGTAATGCGTAATCCATATGTTACCCTAAACCAGGAGTTCTTTGTCATACACTTTGAACTTTCAAGGTTTGTCAAACGCAACCACTTCCCTTCTGTATCACTAACATACCCACTTTTTTGGTCTTTCAGCTCTAAGTCCTTTGATCTCCAGTTTCTCCCATCCTGGTGTAAGGGACTACTCTCAGCTGACCCTTGACCTCACCAGGAATGAACTTATAGTAGGAGCAAGGTAAAAACGTTGATGTGATTTCTATATTAAATATGTTTATAATATAGCATAATTTAGACTTTTAATTGGAATTTCATTACAAAATAGGTATATTTATTTATATACTATATTGTGTTTAGAATTTATTTAAAGTAATTTTATTCAGCAAGATAAATTTGAAACAGAACCATTTTCACTAGAGGTCTCAGACTTTTGGACCTTTTATTTCCCTTGGCATATTTTAATTGCATCTCCAGCAGATTAATGATAAAAATCTAACCTTTTTTCAATCTTTCTCTTATTTTATCTGCAGAAACTACCTCTTCAGACTGAATTTAAACAACATTTCACTAATTCAGGTGAGACACAGACCTACAGTACATTGCTTAATGTTCTTTACTAGGTGAGGATTTCTGATTGATGTGGCCTTTGTGACTTTGTCTAGTGCTGTCTGTCAGGCCTTTGGGTGTTGAGAGGGCTGGCTTATGGTTATTGATATTGAAATGAATGGGTCAGTTCCCAAAACTGCCTGGACAGACTTCAAAGAAAGCAGCAATGCCATCACAGAGAGCGAGGGGCGTCCTTAGCGAAAGTACCAAGTTTCTAGTCTGGCTCAGAGCTAAAACCTCCCAGACGGTCAGCCAGGATTGACTGAGGTCTAAAAAAAGCAGTGAAACGAGCTTGTGGTGGCTTTCCCACCTGTTGCTGCGGTTGCATATATCTCTTATTCCCCCAGTAATCTCTGTGCCGTGTCTGGTAAATGTACCAGACATTTATTGAATGCTCTCGCTCACAGACCACTCATAATGTTTCATGCATGAAGCAGCTTTTGGTTGAAGACTCAATAAAGTTTGAGTATTAGCCAGTTTCATTCTCTTTCACCTTAGATACCCAGCATACATCTAAATGAACAACAAATAGTAGCTAAATAAGCCACTCCATTCACATATTCCCATGTCTGCATCTGGTGTTTTGTTTCAATGATGTTACTAAATTTGCAGCAGTTTTCTCCTCTGTCCCAGTGGAGAGGATTAGGTGCAATTTCATTTTCCTCCACCTCACCTTCGCCTGGGTATCTCTCCTGGGCCATTCCAAACTGTGAATAAACAAGGCCGATCTTTCTTCATTTCGACTAACTGGAGCATCACAATTGGAGGCAGGGTCCAAATCGATGAGCAGTGTTTTGCCAGCTTTTGAGAGTATCTTTGCCTAGACTGCACACAGAGGGAGAAAATTAAAACGGGCAGATATTAAAGGATGAAGTATGAGACACTGCTGACAGAATTGACCTGACAACCCTAAGCATGGCTTCCTGAAATGTGACAGTTTCACATTGCACCATAATTAATACATTTTGTTGCTACAGTAAAGCAATTCAATTGAATAAATTACGGAGGTTGTCCTTTCGTAGCTCTTGAGGATAAAATTGAGTTCTTTGTCTTAGTAGCATTGATGAAAAACCTTTGAGTTTACACTATACTGTTCAAATGTTAAGGCAATAAGGTCAATAAGGTGTTTTTGAAGAAATTACACTTGCTCAAAAATGTCAGAGAACACTTTTACACTGTTACAATTTTAAAAAAGTGCTGTTCTTTTGAACTCTTTATTAACTGAAAAAAAGAAATTATGTAGTGGCTACTAAAAATTCACATCTGCATTCACAGGAATAAACTACATTTAAAATATATTAAGATAGAAAGCAGTTGTTTAAAAGTGCAAAAATATTACTGTCTTGATGTATGTCTGATCAAACAAAGCCTTTAGGAGCTTAAGAGATGTTTTATGAAAACATAAAAAAATGGTGATATAATGGAGTTATTAAAGAAATTTTTTTAGTGTTCATTTAATTTGTATTATTTTTTATTTTTATTATTTATTAATTTATTTATATAAGTTATTAATTTTATTATTAATGTAGAAAATTCCATTACAGATTACTCTTGAGCTTTTAGATACTTTTTTGAAATCTTTTGATTATAATTTGGTCACAAAAACTGCAGCAACCAACTAGCATTTTGGCACGCAACCATGAAATATATTTTTTTATTTCAGCACCTATATATCACATCTTGTAGCTAGAGATTCTATTATATGCTTTCATTTTATTCTTAGAATAAGCCATTGTTACTGTGCATATTGATGTCTGTGTAGTATCCTCTGTTATTCATTCGTTCCTATCTTATTCACACATTCTTCATCTTTTTATCCTGCTCGCTGTACTTTTGTCCACACTTCCACCTGCATGCCACCTCTTCTCTGCCTCCTTTTGTCCTTCTCCCCACACCATTAGAGCTATCCTGCATCTTTCTGCCAGGAGTGTAATGGGGCTGACAGAAAGCCAGCTCATCTCAGAAATGTATGTCTTGGTGCCAAACATGCAGCCATTGGCAGGGGAGAGCAACAGCTCAGACGAGACTTTTCAACTTTACCCAGGCTTGTATGGAGTGAAAAAAGCTGATTCTTACCCCTTGAATTATTCACTGCGCTGACCCATGGGTACGCACCTGCTGTCCTCATTTCCGTGAAACTATGAATAAGGGAAATTTACCATGGCCTGGTATAATGTACACTACCAGTCACAAATTGGACACTTAACTATAGTTTTCTTTTTTATGTGATTTTTAAGTACTTGAAAAGAAATTACTGTAGTTGATGGAATTATGCATGCATATGAATAATATATATATATATATATATATATATATAAATGCATGCATATAAAATATATACGCATGTATAAACATATCTATGTGTTAAAAGAGAAAAAAACACCATGAATACATATGTACATAAATATTACAACAGTCAAAAATGTGTTATATATATAGCTAAATATATATATTTTTTTTACATTTTCTGAAATATTTTATGCTCATCAGGGATTTAGTTATGCATAAAACAGCATACTAATATTATTACTCTTTAAAATAACTGTTTTCTATTTTAATATATTTTAATATATTAAATATTTTAATTTAATATTTATTCCTGTGATGATATAAGGTATTTTTTCAGCACTGCACATGATGTGTCACATGATCCTTCAGAAATCATTGTAATATTCTAATTTGGTGCATTTATTATTTTTAATGTTGAAACACATTTAACACATGTAACAAAGCTTTCTGATCATGGGACAGATAATCCAGGAATATGTCCAATAGACATGTTAAAGGGTCCCAGGAAAGATTCACTTAAAGGAGCTTTTCTACCAGCCCCTTAACTTCAGTCCAAAAGTGTTGAACATTGGGACAGTCCCAAAATATGTGCGTTTGATTTCCCCAAAAATTTTTTTAAAAAAAGTAACAAACTAATAACAAAATTTGGTCTGTAGTGTGTATGCACATATAGAATATTAATAATTAATAAAATAATACAAATATTATAGTCTTTTTTTCATTTAATGGTCTTTTTAAAATTGGGTGTATTTATATAGATTTGATTTTTCTATAGATATTTTTGGACCGTATAGTTTAAAACTCAATCTTCCATTTCAGTTCTGAAAGTTTACTTCAGAAACCATTTGACTGGTATTGAAACTAGACACTCGTAACACCTGAACAATTTTGCCAACTGTTTTATGAATCAACCCAGGGTGCACAGAAATGATTTATAAATGAAGCTCATTTATCTACACAGTGTTTTTGTAACTACCACTATTGTCAAAGCATTAAACTTTTCCCAGGATCCCAAACCTGTCTATCCTGCTGCTGTCTGTGCACACTGTGTTGCTGCTGCTGTTTCCCAAGATCTGAAGGGATACATGAGGCGGCAGGATTCCACTGCTTCCGCTTCACGGGGAACCAGCCGTCTCATGGGATCAGGAACATCTGATGATGTTTGCGTCACTGTTGGCACAATTGGGGGGAGTTCAAGGTAGTGAGATCGAGACCCACCCACATACTGCGCTCTTTCTGTTCCTCCCTAAGACTCCTTCACGCTGTAAGTAGGTTCTATTACATGAGCGGTAGAGAGGAGACTCAGAACACAGCTTCTGTGAGCTTCATTTTCCTCTTCGGCTCTTGTGTACAATGTGGGATGAACTTCCTCTCTCACAATTCAGGCTACAGTATATAGCCAGTCACAGCCTCCGCAGACGTTATCGAATCTGTTGTATCTGACAAATGCAATTGCTCAGGAAAAATAAGATAATGACAGTTCATTCTCAGAGCCTGCATTTATTCTATTTATGTGCTCATGGCTATTAATTTACATTATGGCTGTATCTAATGTGAGAATAGATGTTCATGCACCATGCTGTTCCGAAAAACAAAAGTTCAGCCATCATCTAAATGCTTTTTGCAAAATGAGCTGGAATAATTTCTCCATTCGCAAAGATGTCGATGTAGTTCGACAAATATATTAGAGCATGATTTTACCAGGATTTACGCAACCAGATAGAAGTTTGTACACACTTGAATGAGTTTATAATGCTCTTTGATCTAAAGGCATATGCTTACATTCCTGATATGTTTTATAAACAGATATAAATTAGATTTATGTACATTGTGTTTTCTGTAGAAAGGCACGATTTTATTTTAGCACACATGCACAGGAATGCTCCCTTATAAAGTTAGACCAGCTACTTTGACCAAACTAAAACATCATAATTTATAGCAATATATAGTTCCTTTAATAAAATAGTACAAATAGTAAAAATAAAGAACAAATCTTGACTGGTATACCGAAGGGTCGGGAATGTAGTGAGGCTTAGATCTGACACATAAGATGCTCAGAACCTCTGGAGATGGAAGCAGACCAGAAGTTTGACCTCAGGGTCAGTGAAGAGTGATGTGATGTTATGTATGACGATGAAGAGCTATGGGAGAGGAGTGCTCTCTTTACTAAGAAGTCAGAAATGAGATAAAGCCTTGAACAGAAATGGAATGTAAACAAATGGGTTGTGCATAAGTTTGTGAAATCTTTCACAGTCTATCTCAAGTCTGCATCATCCTTCTTCTTTATCGAGTGGTCTCGCTTGCATGCCACGAATGATCATAACGACATCCTCCCTCCATCTCTCAGTGGAATCTCTGTCACAACTCACCCTTCTATCTTTGTTGACTTTTGTTTTTATGTCATGCGAGTACATAAAGTACAATAAAGGATAAGAATTTAATGCCACTGAGGATTCCAGACACTGCTCAGTCTGATTCGGTTCATAGTTTTGAGGTCAAAGTTCATACATGGACCCAAGTGAGTTGTGTGGATGTGCTTGATGGGTTGCTATTTTTGTATTTGACACAGTTGTATTAGGGTGACTAGCTGCTAGTTTCTCTTTACATGTGTTAGAAGCTAGTTACACTGCCATTCAAAGTTTGGGCTCTCTTTTTTTTATTAAATTAATTCAGCAGGGATGAAAAAATGACTTTTATAATGCAAAATGAATGCAGTCAAAAGATTAATTGCGATTAATCACATCCAAAATAAATATGTGTTTATTTTAAGTTTACATAATATGTGTATACTGTGTAGATTTATTGTGTGTACACACACACGCACACACACTCTCTATACAGTATATCTTTTGTATTTATAGGTATATATTTATATTACAGAAAAATATATTTAATATATAAACATAATTTATTTCTAAAATGTATACAGTACATGTATGTGTGTGTATATAGACGTAATACATATACACAGTACACACACATATAATATGTAAACAAAAAATGTTAATTTAGGATGTGATTAAATGCATTATTTAATGACAGCACTAAATAAAATAAACTAATGTTTTTTTTTTCAAACTTTCAACTAAATTAATCCTGGACTCTGTTAGCAGGATTTGATTGTTGTGGATTTGCCCTGATCTTGGATTGTTTCGTTCTTCGATGCGCATCTCGGACTTGCTGTCATAGCAACAGGTCCGTAAACTTAAACATGCTCGGGTAAACAGGATTTAGGCTGTGCTCCTGGCGGGTTATTATTGGTTGAAATGGGGAGGTCACATCTGATTGTTCCGCTTGAGAAAGGAAGTGTGCTCGCTCTTTTGCCATTTCATCAACCAATCGAAGGGGTTGTGATCAGTGTTTCTATTATCGATACATATCGCCTTTTAAACCAATAATCCTAGACAACTCAATCCAGCCATAATAATCATGTGTGCTCGAAAAAACCAAATTAGCTTCATTGTAATTAGCATGATGATCTCATCTTAGATGTGTCAAGTAATCTCGGGTGTATCAATAGACGTACGAAGAACGGACCCCTGGATTAAAGTATTTCAGTTTCCATATTAAGCAGAACAACTGTTTCATACAGTTTAATAATAAAAAAAAATATTGAGCGCAGAATTAGAGTATTAAAGTTATTGATGAATTCAGCTGAATTTCGGATACAGCTTTGTCATTACAGGAATAAATTACATTTTAAAAGATATTCAAATAATAACCAATTATTTGAAATAGTAAAAATATTTCACAATATTTCTCTTTTACTTTATATTTGATCAAATGAAGGCAGCTTTGGTCAGCATAAGAAACTCAGGAAAAAAAAAATCTAAATTGTCTGAAGTGTCATAGCAGATAGTTTTGGCAAATAATCTGCATGCAATTGGACATCTTTCATTTAGCCTGAATATGTCTGAAGGATTTTGGTAATAAATCAGTGCTCAGCGTAGAATAAATAAATCAAAAGCAATACAGGTAAGCATAAACTGAGAGATTAGCACGGCTGTCACAGCCTTCCTTCTGATGTCATTTCAGAGCTTTTCACATGACCAAGATAAGAGCCTTTAAGATTAACCTTTTATTGTGTGGCTCTACAGTGTACCACCTTAAGAATTTCTTCAAAATAGTCATGCCTGATCTTTTTCTATTGCTATTTCACAGTGTTTGTAAAGGCTGTTTTTAAAGAATCAAGAATCTTTTGAAGGTCCTGACCCATTTCAGAGCACAAAGGATGATGAAGAACCCAATCAGATGCTTTTCTCCAAATGATAAAGCCAACCGATATCAGTTTATATATATTTTTCTTTCTAAATAATGACCAAAACAGCATTAGACTCCCTTGGACAAGACACAGAAGAGTGTGGCTGATCATAAATTCTCCCAATTTTTCCCATCCTCTCTGTGTTTGTGCAATAGCACAAAACAGAGGTCAATAATACTTCACAGAATTCCCACACATTTGCTCTGAAAGGTACACTGCTCAGTCTACATCCAAAATTCAAACATCCGAGACATCCGCCTCTGCATTGACAAGACAGAGTTCTCTGCTCTCTGTCAACAGACAATGGCGTGAGAGCTCTGTGTGCCGAATGCATTCAGTAGACATTGTTACAGCTGCTTTGGACGGAGACCCCTGTGGTCAAGAGGTGACTGCCCCCTTCAGCTGTAACCAATAAAACAGGAAGTACCTGACGTGAGCAAATAGCAGCTGGGAACAAGAGCTGTTTAGATTCTGCTCTGGTGTTGTTTTGGTTAGAGAAATATGTTCAGTGTTCACAAATACTCTGCGGTGATTATGAAACAGCATCCGGCTCAACAGATGGAAATGCATGAGCACAATGGTGGCTGTTGCTCTCATTTGTTCTAATGATCTGACAGAGGCTCGCAGGATCACGGCGGCAGCTATGCGGCATGCTACATTTTTCATATTTTGGCTCTCGTGGGATGGCTGAGGCCTTAGGAACAGGATGCTCTAGACTGAAGATTAAAATAAGGAAGAGCAACGCTAAGTGTCTTCTTTTTGATATGATCACTCAGCAGTCACCCAAGGTGCAAATTTCAACTCTCTGACCTCAGATTTTGATGAATCTGGGCTGATTTCATCCTACCCACTCATGATTAATTTCCCTTTGCAATTTGCCCAGATTAAATTATTGATGCAGTCTTTGCCACGGGTGGGCTAATTTGTGACATATAGACAATGCAAGAGACAATGACACCCAATGGGAAATGCTTTTTTAAAGGAAAAAATTATTTCACTTGACTTGCAGCAGGCATTTGTACCCATTGCTAGTCTTATTAACAAAATTACTGGCTAAAATGTTTCATCATTTTGTCATTTTGTCAGTTTGCCTTTGCATAAAAAGTAGATGTAGAAAATGTTGTTGTTATTAACCTCTAAACATGTTATTATTGGTAAAGATATTTTGTCAAATGTAAATAAAATATATATTATGGTAAAATATATATTATATAGTATTTTTGACTTGGTAAAATATCTAAACATTTTAAAATAAATTGACATGTAATAAGGTATAACTATTTAAAACAGATATTATATATATGTTTATAATGTTTATTTATATATTTAAAAAAAACAAATCTCCACAGATTCTATATGCTATGTAAGTTTGTGTCACAAGTACATTTGACATGGGGTAAAATTAAACAATAAAGGCAATTCTCAGGCTTTGCTTTGATTTTATACTCATCCCTCTATTTATGATTAGCAGACAGACAAAGTTGCTGTAGCTTCAAATATGACTATTATTGGACAACAAAGTATTTAAAGGGTTTGTTCACCCACACAAATTAAGATATTTTTGATGAAATATGAGAGCTATCTGCCCCTCCATAAACAGCACCCTCCAGACCCAGAAACATAGTAAGGACATCGGTAAAACAGACCATGTTACATCAGTGAAGAAAGAAGACAGAAATAACATGATTTATTCAACTATTTTTCTCCCAGAGTCTTCATGCATTTTGGAGAGTACCACAAAGCATGTATGCACTTTTTCCTAAACATAAATTACATTGTAATCAAAACAATAAAATATTTTGCTTTTCAGTAAAATAAATCATTAATCATTTAGAGGATGTAAAATGAATAAGTATTCCTTATAACCAATAGCTTGCTCTTCTTTTAAGAATAAAAATTTTAACATGATTTATGCTCAAAAGGGCGCTCAAACCTGGATGAGAAAAGCACTGCGGCGTCCATGTGCTTCAGTCTCTCACATCACTGCTCTTTTGCTTGGGAGTTTTTGTAACTTGCTAAGGCAGTTGTGTTCACTCAAAATGTCCTTCTTAAATTAAAACCATCACTCATGTCCACACATACGCCTTTATCGTGCGTGCGATGATGCTTTTATCCTGGTGTTGTAGAGCAACCGCATTGTTAGAGCCGTGCATTAGACACTGACCTGTTGCTTCATTTCTCATCCTGTTTTCCAGCCCCGAGTAAATGCGTTCAGACGGCACAGCTGTGAATCTTCAAAGGGCTCACTGTTTGCAAGTCCTGGACACACACACGTCTCTAGACAAAACCAGGCAGTACCCTTATTCAGGCCTACAGAGCAGGGAGTTCACCCCATGCTACACTGCCTCTATTTTTCAGATGCTGAATATGGGGCTGGAATGTGGAGTGAGAGAGAAACGGGAAGGGAATGGCGTGGGGGAAGGAGGAGATGCTAGAGAGCATATCTGCGCCCTCTTGTGTAAGGTTCAGCGTTCCTAGACAATGAGGCAAAGGTATTGAGAGTCATGTCACATCCTTGAGGGCGGCGGTAAATGGGGATGGGGCCGCTTCAATAGGGCACTCTGTTAAAGGACAAAACAGGGCGGTGTCTCGGCTTGCCTATTGAAGCACACGGACCTTGAAGATCCGCCAATGAGACGGATAGCCTCACTGCTCCAGCCGGCTGGATGGGGGTGGAGCCATCACACTTTAATCAGGGGCCTCCTTAATGAGTATGCAAATGACGCTTTCATCCCAAACCAGTTTTGGAGGGAAGGGAGTGTTCATGCAATCTCAAGCCCTGCACTTCAAGTATTGAAGCATTGATGTTTTTGACTTGTTTTCTGATCAAATATCAAAAAAAAAAAAATTGCAGGAGAGGGGAAACTTTGTAAAAAGAAAATATTTATTTATTTTCAATTATTTTAATAAACAAGTAATAAGATCACAAGTAAATTTATCTTAATTGAAAAAATGGGCAAATCTATCTAATCATAGATTCTATATCTATATATTATTAAAAACTAGTGCTGTCAAACGATTCATTGCAACAAAAAAAAAAAATTGTTTACATAATGTATGTTTATAATGTATATATAAATACACCCACACATGAAAATAGTTTATATTTAAAATATATTCATATATAATTATTTAAATATAAAAATATATATGTCTAAATGCATGTAAATATGTTTTTAAAAATATATGTGTAATAAATTTACACAGCACACACGCATATATTATGTAAACATAACCCTCAAAAGCAACTATCAGTCTACAGAGGCCTGTGAATGTTTAGCTTGAGCCAAACCTCTATTTGATTTTTTCTTTAGTTGGTTTAAAATGCTCCCTTGTGCTGTGCATGTTTCAATTATTTATTATTTTATATTTTATGATATATTTAAGGAACATATTGTGTGAAGGTTGATTTAAAATGGCGTCACAAGTGCTTGAAGGTGGCCTGAGGACAGGTGCAGTGTCCCATGATATGTTTTTCAGTTATAACACTTGTTGTAATGTGCCAGCGAGACAATAGGCTTATCAACGGAAGCACACAGCTTGCAAACTGCGTAATTCTCCACCATCCTGCCCTATCTTATGCTCGTATTAGCATTTTCTCAATACTTGATGTGAATGGAATGCATTCTCTAACCCGCTGTTGTTTCTGTGCCTCCGCTAATTTATGTATAAATAAATCCCAACTATTTTATCCCTCCATGAAAAATTCATGATACTATTTCATGAGGATGCCAGGGGCAGGGCGCTTGGTGCCGCCACCATTATTAGAACAGATGAAGTTTGAGTAATTATGCCACAAATAGTGGTGCCGAGTGTGATTTCTGAGCTAGTGCACATACTGGGTGCAGTGGCCTCATTAGACCACCGAGATCCAATTGCAGAGCCACATTAGACCGCACAGTCTCAGCACACATGCCTCGCTGTGATTTCCCTTTGACAGCTTTGTAGGCGAAACGGATGCTCATCTGTGATTTCAACGTCTTTTATGCCCTTTAGGGAGTTTTACAGCTATTCCCAATGAAAAAAAAAGTGCATTTTGGACTACTTTATAGTGCATTGTTTGTTATTCAAGCATTGTAGAGATGTAAAACTGTCGTTTATCTTTCTTAGCATATGTCTCTGTTTTTTTTCTCAAACCGCTACAGTTTAAAAGGAAGCTACTGTGTGTCTATTTTTCACAAACAGTATCGACTGTTTAAATTAATATTACTGTGACAGCCAAACCTTTTACAATTATTTTCAAAAATGTTTATTTTATGGACAATGCAAAATTAAGTGTATTATTATTATTGCTAACATTAATTTCATTTTATTAATTTTATTTTATTATGTTACTAGATCGGAAGAGC
>JAUCMS010000153.1:14345997-14357185 GCA_032357445.1 Enteromius radiatus | reverse complement strand
GGACAGACAGTGGGGGTAAAATCCTCTCGCATGCCTGATATCCTTGTGTCATTCTTCACAAACAAGATGTCAGTATAACAGCACACTCTGCTAGGATTACTTGATGTAAACTATATGAGATCAGTTTGGCAGTTACTGTACTGAAATGCATAAGGATGTGTTACACTTTTACTAGTGGTCTGACAAAATATATATATAAATATATAAATAAAAGCTAAACAAAAACACACATTACAATGTAATTGTGAAATAAAAAAGAAATATGTGTAACGCCTTGGCCCTCTGGATCCTCGCCGTCGGCCTGGTTCTTCGGCCGCCCACCAGATCCCTAAGCTCCACCCCAGGACCAAGTCGCCGCCCTGCCTCCCACAGTAGATGTTTCCGGGAGGGGGAGATAATGTCACGTCAGTCATTGCCTTGTCTTCGCCTCGTACCTGCTACAGCACCCGTGACACTAGCAAGCTAACAGGCAAGTATTATGCTAAAAAAATTAGTGTCTTTCGAATTTGTGTAAAAATCATTATTTTATGCTAAACATACTAAATATAATAATCGTACAGTTTCTGCAAGGTGTGTGTAAACTTAAGTGCACACAACTGTAACTGGTGAAACAATCCTGTATTTTTGTTTTCTATGTATTTGGTTTTTTTTTTTGTTTTGTTTTTTTTTTTATACAAGACAGGTTCTGTTTATCTGTCGCAGAAGTCATCTGCTGGGAAACATCTTGCCGGAAACATGAAAGGGCACGCAGAGCATGTGAGGACTGAAAGCTGCAACAGAAAACAAATCAATGGCTATAAAAGTGCCACCTAGATTGACAGTGAGCACTGTTTGCTACAGAGCATACGTCATGTGCTGAAGAACAGGAACCATGGCAGAACAGAGCCCATGGATGGGGAACAAAGCCAAAATGGATTTTATGAAATTGCTTGTCACTGAATGAAAACACCTGTTTAAGACAATCTTCTCCCAGGATGCCTGTTGCTGCTGTTGTCAACACTGAAAAGTAAAACTTGAATCTGAGGGGTTTTTTTATGTGCTGAAAAGTTGACGTGACAAGTTTAAATGCACCTCTTTGTTATTCAACTACGGTGGGATGAAGAAAGGGATCAATGTGCTTTTAATGCTCTGACAGCAGTACTGTGAAACAAAAAAAAGAAGTTAAGAAACTTCAATACTTCATTCTTTGAAAAGGGAAAAAGTGAAAGACTTTTTTTTTTTTTTTTAAGTAAGGGGAATAAAAAGAAAACACTTGAAAACATGTAACAGTTTCCGTGTCCCTGAGGTTAGCTAATCCACTTAAAAACCATTAGACTGATTTTTAATCCAAAAGAATGAATGCATTACCTTTAACAAAACTGCTAATGTTCGTTTTAATAAAATCTAACAATACAGCAACAGATAAAGAGATGTATAGCATAAAGAATATATAAGGACACTTCACTACTGAGTGAAGTCTGATTTCAATGAATGTATTAAACAAATTACACTTATAAATTACCCTATACACCAGCTTGAATGGAAAAACACCAAGAATGCAATTAAAACATTTTAGTGTATACAATATAAATGAAATATTGGTTATCACTCCTTTATATTATTATAGTTGTCATTTTTGTTTTTGTAACATATTTAAGATATTATTACTGTTAAGCCTGGAACCACTCAATGGTAACATGAATAAATAACTTCTCAACGTGACATTGACAGTGATTATGAGAATGTCCCTGACAACACAAACATTCAGAGAAAAGAGGAAATCTATGAGAACAGTAATCTATAGGCTTGCATGTAAACCACAGGTTTTTTGGCTTGTGTACCACACAATATGTTAACAACACATACTGGCCGTGGACGCCCACTCTCATTCCTGATGTCATCTATGATCTCATGCTTTGAAGGGTGTGGGGCATCATGGAGTGAGTTCAATCTCCAAAAACATGAGCTCATCTTAATAGACGCCCATGATAAGACATTTAATGGAAATGAAGTGTTGTTTCCTCAAAGGTCAAGGAAGTGTTTTCTACAGGCTTACACAACATATGGTTGGATAAGTCATGTACCAAGCCATCTTAATATTTCAAAATCAGATCTGTTTTTTTCTCAGTTTCTCATTACACACTTCAAGCTGGATTAACATTTTAATGACAGAGAGGAGAATAAAACACGATTTCTTTTTAAAAACATCTTTTTAATAAGGTGCTAAAAATCTTTGACATGTATCCGCACATGGACCGGTGCACGTACGCCTCTCCAGTGCCACTTACAATTAAAATTACAGTGACAGAACAGAGCACAAGCACTGACTGCAGCACGGCACGCACATCACAGTGGAGAGGACGACAGAACAAAGGTCACTGTTAATTAAGGCAACGTTAACGACAGGTAAAATAGAGAACCGTTCCGTACAAAGACATGAAAAGTGATTCACATGCAGGCCTTTTTCCCAGAGAAGAACAGAACTGTGTGTGTGTGTGTGTGTGTGTGTGTGTCCAAAGTTCTCAGTTGTAAATCTGTGGAAATGTGGGATTCGGTGTGTCCATAAAAAGCTTTTCCATCTCCGTCCACTGAAATCAACGCTAAATCCAACAGCGAGTCTCAAGCCGCCGAATTTCACCAAGTGAAAGTGGCAAACTATACCAGATTCAAATGGAGATTTAAATCTGAAAAATGCAGGAAAGAACAGCCCATTGTGTGCATGGGTAATACGCCAGTCTATATTTTAAACTCGAGAGGGAGTATTGCACGTTTTTTTGCATTAGGTTATGTCACAAATCACAAAAAGCTACCGAACATGGCTATTATTGCTGGTGAATAGCATTGTACTGTTCCAGCATGCCCATAATGCCACATTTAACTGCTTTCCTGCAAAAGTACTCAGACCATTAACATTCTCTTATTGTCAATTTTAGTGTATTAATCCCTAAAACGTGTTAATAAATTACAGTTAAATGCATGATCAATTGCATAAAACTCTAAAAAGGCTTGTGCAACAGACAGCCACTGTACGCATGCTACAGCTATAAACCAAGCCGCCACATGAGAATGGGACAAACACAAACGACAACCTAAACATGAATACTATAGATCTTTCATCACATAAACTATGACCTCGGATGCCTTGAGGTAACATGACTTAATGACCACAAGGTGATTAGCAAAACCCCACAGCGGAGGGAATTATCCTTTGCATAATATGGGTTGATAAGGAAAACAAGAAGACTACAGCATATGCCACTTATTGACAGTCCTATCACAGGTCAATTAAAGCTCGGATTCCACAGGCTATTCACAAGTGACACTACAGCTCTAAAAGGTCCCCGGTCCACAGACGGACGTAGCTCTCGCCAGGCGGCTAATTGAGCTTGTCTATAATTATCCATTACACTCCCATTAGATGTGGTGAGAGCACTAGAGAAGTCATCACCATGGGGCACTGCCAAATCTGAAAGTAGACCCACTTGAGCCTCTCCATGCAATAAAAGTCTCTTATATTGTGCCAGTATGTAAACACATAACTTCCATTTATCATATTTAAAAAAATAATAATAATAAAAAAGGTAAAAAAAAAAAAAGTGTCAAATAAAATATACAAAAGGGATGCATCCAGAAGGCAAAATGTCAAGTAGAAAGGTCAATATCTACACTTCTTTCCTCCTTAGTTGGGTCTCCGTTCCTGCTGTTAGATATGATGCTAACACAATGCACTGTCACCACCACTGGTCGTATATTTCACAATGACAACATTTTTCCAAAAAAAGACAAAAAACAAAACACAGATCCATGAAAGTGAGCAACATGCTGTGTGCCCTTTTTCTGCACTCTGCTGGAATATAGTGCCCATAAATAGACAAGCCTTTTAAAAAAGCTCTCTTGGTGTGGTCAGACAGAGACAAAGACATCCAAATAGAGGCGGTCGTATGATTCCCTGAAGAAGAGGAGCAGCAGGAGACTGAAGATGCAGGAGCCTGTCAGACACCAGTTTAACCAGGACAGCTCTGAAAAACAAAAGAGCGAGGTTGACTGAGGTTAGCGATGACAGATGCCATGTACTTCAAAGCATGATAGAACAGACATGTGCTTATCATATTCTTATAAATAACTACAATCATACAGAAAATAACAAATATATGCACTAAATGTTATTGCATTTTTTTTATCAATACAGAAATACAAAGTTTAAATTAGTGGGGGGTTTTCACATCTAAAGGTTAAAGGAATAGTTCACCCAAAAAGTTTTTATAAAAGTATCCTGGCTCTTCCAAGCTTGGTAATGCTGGTGGATAGTGGCCATTATTTTTTTAAGCTTAAATTATGGGGTAATTTTTTTAAACTTTGGGTTAACTAATCTTGGGTTAGCCCAAGTTACATTGCATTGCATTACATTAAAATCAAAAAGCATGTCCAATTATTTAATTGCAAAAATCACTAAATTAATTATATTAAAAGTTTAACAAAAAGTGTTTTATATATATATATATATATATATATATATATATATATTTTTTTTTATTAACATTTTACATACTGTGTACTGCATTATAAATGGTAAATAAAAGCAGAAAATAAATAATTGATCTTTTAATCAAATGTAAATGAAAGTCTTTTTTAAAGATTAAAATTATTTTTGGCAAATAAATTGCTTCAATAGGGTTAAAATCAAAACAGAACTATTGTGTGATTATTCCTTTAAAAAATTTTAACAATAATTTTACTAGTAGTACTTTTATTGCATTACATTATATTTCTGAGTTTCTTCAAGTTAAACCAAACTTTTATTTATTTATTTACTTTTGGGGGGTTGTAGTGAAGACCCGTTTGTTGACAAGATGATAGCTTTCTCAAATGAATTGTGTATGAAATGACTCTCAGAGCAGC
Organism: Enteromius radiatus; assembly: GCA_032357445.1. Lineage (NCBI taxonomy): Eukaryota > Metazoa > Chordata > Actinopteri > Cypriniformes > Cyprinidae > Enteromius > Enteromius radiatus. Next base: position 14,352,307 of record JAUCMS010000153.1, on the reverse strand, counting down.
TCTGGAGATTATGTTCTTGTGTTCATGTACTCAAACATTATGGCAGCAGAGGCTAAAAACACTTCAGTATACGTGTAGTAAACAAAACCATTCATTCACACAAAGACACACAAAACATTCAGTATTTAAAGTAAAATAGCTGTTTTGAACCTAAATATAAATACATTTTCTTTTTTTATATATATATATAGCAAGAAGAATGTCAAGATAAAACCCACAAAACAAAATGATTACATCTATTTTTCTCTGTTGTAATGCATTTTTCACTATTCAATCAACTTACGATGGAGAGAAAAAAACTTTTTTTATATATAATAACAGAAATAACAGCCAACAAATTTTTTTTCCCCATTTCACTACATTACAGAACTAAAGGTATCTACAAACAGCAATTCACATCGACTAAATGCAGCTGGCACGTCTGACCATATACATGTTCATGCTCCAATAACCAAGGGCAAATAGACTAAAGAAACAATACAACTGTCTAAAATACTTTCAAGTATGTGAGAAAAAAGACATCAGCCATGTTTCCCACAGTATTCCTTTCATCGTGCAGTTAAAGATATGAGAGCTTTTCCATTAAGGTTGAAGGTTAAACCAGCAATAGAATCATTTCACACACTCTGCACATGAATGCTAAGATTCCCTTTAAAAGATGACACTAAAAGCAGCATGCAAGAGCTGTGCAAGCACATTCAGAGTGGACATACGCAGCAGCGATTCAATGGCCGAAAGCCTCACACCAGCTGCTGTGGCTCTGATAGAGAATATAACATAAACCAGGTCAAACACACAGACCCTTGAGGACAAAGGAAAGAGCGCAACTTAATTTAATAGAGAAGTGGATTTCAATTTCGAGGCGTCCCCTATCCAGATAACAGGTTGATCAATTGCCCCTGAAGTGAGAGCTGCAATCGATGGCAGGAGGTGAAATGCATGCTGGGTCAGCTGCTGAGCCCATTTGGGCTAAATTATATGATTTAGCCATGCAGCAGAGTCAACACACGCAGGTACAGCGGAGGATAGAGCCATGTTGACTTGAAGAAACAAGAAGTGGGGATTCTTTCCAAAAGCCCCCTCATTAATCAGGCCTTACTATCCCTTCAGCAGAGCCTGGTATAGCGGCAGGTTAATGGAGTTGTGTTTATCTGGCTATTATGTCTCTGCCGCACGCCCGCCTCAGCCTCATCAATTTAAAAGAGAGGGGTAGCATCACCAGGCGGGACGTCTGCACCGAATGTTAATGAAGAGATTGACTTGGCTCCGGTAATCCAATCAGATGCCCCCCCCAAAAATCTGCGAGTCGTCAACAGTCACCTTTCCAGCGCTAATGGAAGACAGAACTCTGGACACAGCGCCCATCCAGAGCACTGCTACGGAGAATACAAAAGAAGTCGGGTTAAAGGATTCGATTTCTGCCACCTTCTCTGGTAATAATGGGAGCACGGCAATTATATCCTGTCTGTCAGTTTACGTAGCAGTCAAACTGTTATGTCGTATTTCCTTCCTCTTAATACCTGACGGCAGAATGCAGAGATGTTGTTATTAAGGGTACAATTTGGCCTGTCTCTTTTCTGCCATCGTCTCAGGGGCTGTAATGTGCTGAAAAGGCCACGGTGGAATGACAGCGTAAACAGGCCACTCACCGTGACACTCGCAATCTCTTACACGAGGAACCGCTGGGACAAAAAGCAAGGACAAGGGAGGAGGGATGCGAGGAGACATCCAACAGCCGCTCTCTCACGTCGTGACCAAGCGGCCCAGTGTCTTTGCAGTCACCCACGGGGCTCCTCACTTCCTGTCAGACGAGCTAAGGCGTTGGAGATGGCCCTCTTATTGCTGTAATTATTCTTAATCGGTACCCATTCAGCTGGCAGACTGATGGCATATTTCAGCTTGGTTTAATGTCTAGCTCTGGCCCCAAGCAGCTCCGAGAGAGGCTGACTGACAGTTTGTGTGCTCTGTTTTCTCCTTATGAGATTAAATCACACCTATATTTGCACCTATGAGTTTGATTTGTTTACCTGGTTCGGCCTAACAACAAAAAAAGGAGTAATAATATAAAAAAACTGGTACAAATACAATAGTACAACAGTTATTTTGATTTTATGGGTGATAAGAAATAAATGGCTGATAATAATAAAAAAGCTATTTTGACAAAAAAAAAAAATATATTATTTAAATATTACATGTGACATTTATGCATTTAAAATATTTAATATTATTATTATTTAATATTAAAATGTACATATGAAAACTGTACATTTATTTAAAAATGTAAAGACTACAATTAAAACTGTTTTACATTTGTGAGGATTTGATAGTATAAATTAGTGCTGTCAAACAATAATTCACCAATAATCACATCCAGATTTTGTTTATATAATATATCAAACAATGATATAAGCATCACTCAGTGTAAATTGTGATAATCGTAATTAATAATCGCAATTACAATTTTAAGAGAATAATCAACAATTTCGATTTTTTCATAATCGTGCAGCCCTACTGTACTCACAAAAACATATTTTGGATGTGATTAATCTCGATTAATCATGGTTACATCTAAACTATATACAAATAAAATATATTAAAAAATAAATCATATTGTACCAATACATTTAATCCCTACTATAAAGTACTTCGTCAAAAAATGACACACATCAGCTTTAATTTAGGGTTAAGCAAGCTAAGAAACTTGATTTTGCTAAAGGTTTACCTTCACAGGCAATTCAACATTTGCTAAATCGAAGGCTGTGAAAGAATTTAGAGCAGGAAGTGCACACTCTGGGTCTCTACAAAAGTTACTGGACCCTTAGTTTTATTATTGGCATTTGACATAAGGGCCACCCTCAGACACTAGGTGACATGGCTTTTACTAAGTCACACAATCAAAAAGGCTGAATGTTCAAATCTTTACCAGCTATTCACATGCTTTCAGATTAAGAGTGAATGAACCGACCTTGCCAATTTAAATGGCCAGCTGGGAAGGACAGCAACCGTAACTCAGTGAAGCACATCCCTTTCACTTCATTTTAAAGCAAATACAAAGAAAGTGTAAGACATTTGTGAATGCATCATTGGCCACAGGCAGAAGCGATTCCTGAAAGCACATCAATTCAACCTTGGGTGGCAGGAAAAAAAAAAGAGCATCTGGAAAATAAAAGAGCATCTCTTAGGCAGGCTCAATATAGAAGGAAACAGGCAATTTTCAATGCACACTGAAAACCCAATCCACACCATGGTTCAGATCTACATTAGCAACCGAATGGAAAGAAACAAGGTAATTACAAGAGAGAGTAAACAACAGAACTCTGTCTGAATAAGGATAGAAGGACACAACAATGCAATATAAACCACTCAAAAGGTCATGGTCGGTAGGATTTTGAAAAGATTTTGAAAGTCTCTTATGCTCTCCAAGGCTGCATTTTTTTATTTTATTATATATTTTAACTACAACTTAAAATGGCTTTTTTATTGTAATACATTTTTACATGTAATTTATTCCTGTGATGGCTGAAAGCTACATTTTCAGCAGCCATTACTCCTCAGTCCTTCAGAAATCATTCTAATACACTGATATGCTGTCAATGTTGTAAACACTTGTGCTGCTTAATATGTCTTGTGAAAATTATATCTATTTTTGGGAGTACAAAAATATTTTTTTGTAGAACTATAATTTGCTATATTATCACTTGAGTGCATCTTTGCTGAATAAAACCATTAATTTCTTTTAAAAAAAGTCTTACTGACCCAAACTCTTGAACGTTAGTGTAACTTAACAGGAAATATTTTTTAGAAAGATGTTGAGAAGGGCTTTCTGCCAGTGAAAACAGCGAGAGGTTGCAGGATGGTTCTGATGAAACAAACAGAAATCCATCCATCATCTCTTCAGCGCCTACTCACCGGTTGGCCTAAACAGAAACAAAGTGTTCAACACTCAACAGCAATGCCAACGCAATAACCTTCTATATATAGAGACCTCATTGTTTCAACGTTATTTTCAGCTGTGGCACGGTGCTGGCGTGCCACTGCTGCTCTGACAGCCACACAAAGGCAGAACGAATCTCATGGCTTCATTTGGGACCGATAACCCAATCAGATTTGAAAGGATGAGCCAGTTAAGCTCACTCATCTCAATTTAATCTTCTCCAGGGATCAGCAGGAAGACCGAGGAGTTTTCGCAGCCTGGGAGCCATCCAGCAACCTGCCTGCTCATAAAACAGACACCCGTCAGCTGGTCAGTCAAGGCTAGTGACAGAATGGGGATATAAATGTATCGCAGTGGGGATCTGGACTTGACAGCGGTCAGTGTGAACAGAGGTTGACAGCTCCATAATTTATAACATATGCTAATTTCTGAAGAAAATGTGAATGGTGCTTGCCTGCACCCACAAGTGTTGTGGATGGCTTGCCAGGCATAGCTATGAAGTTTTAGAGATGCTCTAGCTTGTTCATACAGTGCATTTTTAAATGATCACTAAATTTGTAAATAATTATATAAATAACAATATTAAATTGCATTGCATTCTTGTTCTTATATTTGGCTCAGGTTTAACTCAGGTCTACGCATTTTTTTCCACCTGTTATTATCCTATTATCACATTGGAAGAATAATTTTACCTCCCTAATAAATAAATAAATACGTGGATGAATGTACTTAACACTATGATGTTACTAAACCCCTAATTCTCATTACTGTAATGCATAAAAAGAGAGTTTAAAAATAAGTATTTATATTACTTTATATATTTCAAATAATAGAATAATATGCATGTTAAAATTCATTTTATTATAATTTATTTACATCTTGGTAGCGTTTGTTTTGTACGACAGCGTTTTAGTGCCATCAAAAAAAACTAAAACTACGAGATTAAAGTCGTAATATTACGAGATTTAAAATCGAAACTACGAGATTAAAGTCGTAATATTACGAGATTAAAAGTCGAAACTACAAGAATAAAGTCAAATATTACGACAATAAAGTCGAAGTATTACGACAATAATGTCGAAGTATTACGAGAATAAAGTCGAAGTATTACGAGAATAAAGTCGAAGTATTAAGAGAATAAAGTTGAAATATTACAAGAATAAAGTCAAAATGTTTCAAGTTAAAGTTATAATATTTAGTATACTGCACTTGCACATGACGTGGATTGAGAGACGGACATAGGATTTTCGGCATATTTGGATATTGTTGTGTCCGAGCAGCACTTCATCTTACTGGGATGAGATCTAAGAACTCGCAGAAATCGCTTAATATAAAGAATATGATATTTATTAAAAGACTGAACAGGAACAACTGTTTATCTTAACATCAGCTCACAGACTCAGTCGACATTCCTTTGTTTCCTTTGGAAATAATGTCATGTATTCCATTGGATTTGTTATAGTGCGCCACCCAATAGCAATAAGATTTCCCTTTAGTACTTTTAAAACAAAGTCTCAGCTTCAGTTCTATAGCAAATAAATTGTGTCTTACAATAATGTGTTGTTCAAGCTCTTTACTGATCAGATCGCTGTATTATATATATATATATATATATATATTCATTATGCCAGACACCCAGCAATCGCAATAATGTTCTGCTTTGTTGCTTTTGATATAAAAGAGCTCATCTTTCAAATGAATGTGTTTTTCCTCTTTGTTTCAAGTGTATAGCAAGGTATAAAAGCTATAGACTAATTTATAATGAAGTCTCATTGTAATCGGGAAAATGATTTAAACTAAATTTAAACTGCTTAAACTAGCAATTTCAGCTGTATGTCAGGCTATGATATATATGTCATGTTATAATAAACATTTCGACTTTTATTCTCGTTATATTTCGACTTTTATTCTCGTAATATTACAACTTTATTCTCGTAGTTTCGACTTTAAATTTCGTAGTTTTAGATTTTTTTTTTTTTTTTGGTGGCACTAAAACGCCATCATAGTTTTGCTACCTTTAATTTAGACCTTAATTTTAAATCAATTTAAAATTTACAAAAATAGTTTGAAAAACTTTATTATGTTACAGTAATGAGAATTATTCAAACAAAAAGACAATACCATCCCTATTATAAAGAACTGTCGGATAAATGTGCTCAATTATCCTGAAAATAAAATCATATTTACTTTAAGCCTTTTTTTTTGTCTTGAGGTGAAATGCGCTTTTCCTGGACAGGTTATAGAAGATTTCACCCATTCGCAACATAGAACATAATTACTAAGTAAGGGATAATAGACGTGTAGCCGGTAGTTATCGCAAAATAACCCCCGACAGTGTGATCACGCTTGTATCACGCTGAAGGGGCTTATTTTGCG
>JAUCMS010000153.1:14311201-14328864 GCA_032357445.1 Enteromius radiatus | reverse complement strand
ATTGAATATTAGAATGGTACATTTCCTTTTTGGTGCTTGAATCACTTACTGTTGAATGAAAAAGTGCAATTCTGCTAAATATCTGCTGCTTTTGTGTTCTTATATTAACATAATATATTAATATTATGCAATACGCAGTACCATTTAAAATGTTGGCATTAGTAGGATTTTTTCATTTTATTATTTAGTATCACATTTCAACAACTAATAAGAAGAAATGTTTCCTGAGCATCTAATCAGCATATTAGAATGATTCTGAAGTAACATGTGACACATTTAGCACATTTTGCAAGTAGCACATTTAACACATTTCTAAAGCTTTTTTCACAATATACAGATGTGCAGAATGTGCTGACAGTCAAAAGTGATGGTTTGTATCGTTTCACTTCAGAAGACACAGATCTATCATCTGGGGTTATATGAATTTTGTTTTGTATAGTTTCTGAAGTGTTAACTTTGAGGGACCCATCTACTCACATTACATAAGACTATATATTTTCCTAAAACTCTCTGTGTCCTCTAGAGAAAGTCATATACACCTGGGATAACACGAAGGTTAGTAGACAGCTTCCCTTTCAAATACTTAAGTGACATGAACAACTTTTATGGTTCTTCCATCCTTTCTGTGGCTTGAAAACTGCGATCACCATCCATTTTGCAATTAGTAGACCATTAGTAGACGGTCTACGTAATAACTTCTAACACTTTATTTTGATGGGTCCACAACATACAACAGAAACTTTGCAAGTATGTGTCAACTTATTTCACTAAACTAACATTATATTTTGAGAGTTAGTAAACATATAGTTAAATTAATGAGAATTAGTTGACATGTAGTTACAAAGTTGCTTATAGGTAGTAGAATGTGTAAAGGTATGCAAGTTAGATGTCCCTTTTATTCTTTTACTTCTATTAAAAGAACTTAAAAACTTTTGCTTTCAATTGAACTATTCCTACTTTGTTCAAAACAGTTAGAGCAGTCTGGTAAGGGAGCACTGTGGTTATACCTCAGCAGTCTGCAGATGCTGCTCCTGTAGCTGAGACGTTGGCTTGCCGCTGCCACGCTGGGAGGGATGGGCGGCCTGGAGGGGAAGTAGAACAGCACAGCCACGAAAAGTGCTGCAATCATCCCAACCTCTGCAAGTTCACAAAAATACACAACATTTATCATGCAGCCTTGGTGTCAACATCAAATCTCACACAAGATTTTACGGATTCAGACTTAATCTATCTCTGTTAATTAGAAAAAGAGCTTAACGCGTCTGGCATTTCACTGCAATTTTCAGATACTAAATTCAAATTAATGAGAGAGAGCGAGAGAGAGTGGTATCCAAACCAACATCATTAACAGTCATTAGATGGCTCACATTAATCTAGAGTTAACCATGAATCCAGCAGATTTATTGCAATCCTGTAGAGGGAGGAAATGCACAATGAAACAACTGATCAGCTCATTAACCCTAGTCCACAAAAAGCTCCTGCTTTCAAATGTGCTCATCCAGTGCTGGAATTTGTGACTACTAAGTTAAAAAAACCTGTTGGCACACAGTATCTGAAAACCGGATGCACTGACACTGCCAGCAGAGTCTTCAGGTTGAGTTCCTAAATTTTGCGTCCCTCCTGGGTGCTGTCCACATGATAAAATAAGTGCCACTTCCTTGGACATGTCCCATTTTTATTCAGATAGTTAACTTTTACAATTTCGTTTCTATAAACCTGCCTTTTCTGTGATAAAACGTATAAAACAGGCTTGGGCACAGGTGGGCAATATGATAAAAATCCTATATCATAAATGAATAATTTTATATCGCAATAATAGTACATATAAAGATATACATTACTGCTCAAAGGTTTGGGGTCAGTAAGATTAATAAAAATAAATAAATAAATATAAAATTACAAAGGATTTCTATTTAAATGCTATATAAATGCAGCATAAATAAATGCATTTCATTTCCACAAAAACACAGAGCAGCACAACTGTTTTAATAATCAATATTGATAATAATAATAAACGTTTCCTGAGCATTAAATTCTGTCATTAATTTCTCACCTTTATGTCTTTCCAAACCTTCGGAATGTAAATTAAGGTATTTTTGAAGCTTTTTGACCCTCTATGGACAGCAAGGATATTACCACAATCAGCACACAGAAATGTAGCAAGGACATTTGTAAAATAGTCCATGTGACATTTGTGGCTCAATCCGTATTTTTACGAAGGTACGAGAATACTTTGAATATGAAGAATACAATAATACTGTAATTTATTTAACAATTCTTTTCCCTGAGTAACCATTTTCTGCCCTTTTGGAGAGTACGATGTTCAGCGTTTGTGCAGTCTACTGAATGTAAACAACAGTCATGCTCAGCAAAAGCGTGCACATGCTTTACTTAATGCACAAAAAGTATTCTTGTAGCTTTGTAAAATTACATTTGAACTACTGGTGTCACATGATCTATTTTACTGATTTCTGTGCACTGATCGTGGTCATATCCTTGCTCTCAGATTTAAGTGAAAATATCTTCATTTGTGTTTCGAAGATGAACGAAGGTCGGGTTTGGAACGACATGAGGGTGAGAAATTAACAGAATTAAAAATTTTGGGTGAACTAATCCTTTAATATATAGGCTAGCACTGTCACGATAACTCGCATTCAAAACAAACGTTTTTTGTAATATATGTATGTATACTGTGTATATTTGTTATGTACCTATAAATACACAAAAACACACAGTATATGTTTGAAAATATTTGTATATATATTCATTTTATTTTATATTATATATATATTTCATGTATACATTTTTTTTCCTAAATATATACATGCATGTGTTTTATATATACATAATAAATATACATAGTATATACTATATATACTAATAATATTAACTAATAATATTTTTGAATATTGCTGATTCACAGAAATGCAGCCTTAGTAAGAATACAGCAAGATATCTCTTTCAATTCTTTCAATATATTTTTATGAATTAATCATGTGGCATGCTTATTTTTGGAAATAAAAATATAAATAGGTGTCAGTGCAGTGGCATCATTCAGTATATATGGGAACTCATTCAGTATTGTTTAAAATCTGGTTCAGCAACATTTCTGCCACTTGACAGATTTTACCGTCACACAGTATATAGGCCTACTGTTACACCAGCCATCTCTAAAGACTTGGCCCTTCTCTACAGTTTTATTACACCGGACAGATCACTGCATCTCTTCAAGTTTTCAGTTTTCATGGAGCGTGTCAAAATCCAGTGCATGCGGCTGCATTTTGATGCCCAATGTAGCAGTAAGCATCACAATGACCTCTAAACTACTAACAAATCAATGTCTTTCCTGTGTCTTCATCTTTCAACTTAAACAGAGGCAGAGTATCAATCTATTATTGGCAAGATTTCTTTCTCTCTCTCAAAATGTTTTAATTTTCTAAATCATTTAAGCAGAACAATGAGAGGCAATCTTTATAGCGAGGTAAACGCAAACCATGTTAAGATGTTTGATTGTGGTATTTGGAGAGGCACCATGGACTGCTTTCTTGAGATTGCTTTTCTGTATGGCAAATGCTTAAAATAATTTAATATTGATTCAGAATGAATGCTGTTGCTGGATTGTCAGCAGACAATACCGTACCTGTGTAAAGAACAAACTGTATCCTGTCTCCGATGTGGTTTTGGGTCCAGTAAACAGTGCTTCCCACAGTGCCATTGGGTGCAGGGACAGCCAAAGGACCAATCAGAAAGGCACAGGCGGACCCCAGGTAGCCAATAAGTGACGCAATAGCGGTGGCTGTAGCTCTCTGATCAGGAGCAAACCAAGTGGTAGAGAGCAGAGGACCGGCACTCATAATGGTAGGACCTGCTAAACCATTCAGAAGCTGACCTCCATGAATCATCCTGTAGATTTGAAAAAAATGGGGGGAAATGTTAAGGAAAGATATACTTTTAACATTTTAAAGTAAGTAAAGTACAAGTGAGCTTTTTCCTGTAAAAACCACCACCACAATATTATATTGTTGACTTTCCAGGGCATTATTATATGGCTGATAAAGTGATGCGAGTATTTTCATTATGTTGCTGTGCAGTTACTAGGGTGCTATTTTTTCCTATATACATGCAAGTCAGACAAGACAAACATATAATAATTAACGATTCATATAAAACTGGTCTAAATGCAATCACCTTTTTGTTGGCTTCTAAACGCCAACCAATGCTCTCCTACATATCTATCAGAGGCGACGTTTGATAGCAGGGGAAACAAAAGAGCTTTATCTACGAGACAGGATGACTGAGACCCAGCAGGGAGACTTGTGATAGCCTAACTGCCTGAATAAACGCTGCAGTGCTTGTCCCCAGAATAGATCTTCAGCATTGGTGAAGATAGAGATTGACTGAAACACTTTTTCATTTTCTACAGTCCAGGTGCACACCAAACCAGCCCGAAATGGGCTTTTTTCCTTTCATGGTAATCACTGTCATAAAGATCAAGAGGCTTTTTGTGTCAGGCTTTTTGTAGTTTCTTCCTAGCAATTGTCGCAAAATGTTTAAAGGTCTGGCTTGTCAAAGAGTGTCTGAAGGACAGTAAAAACTCTCTGGAGAGTGGAGGATTGATGGTATACTTGCCCCAGTTTTAAAACCAGCCCACACGTGCATTTGGTTTGGTCAGTACACGCACCATACACAGCATTCAAATAGCCATTTATAAGTTCTTGAACCTTACAGTTTGCAAAATGACTCAAGTTCAGTCATCGATCACGCAATGCACTCCTCAATTCCCAATCTAATACAGCGTGAAAGCTCTCTCGACTATTCCTTTCTCTTTTGTTCCAGCATGTTGACATCTGAATCTGCTGAAAGGTGCTTATGCATTCCTACTGCATGTTTCTCGACTAGACATCAGGCCCTGTGACACTATGTTCATGCTAAAGCCTGTGTGATTTTGCTTCTAATGAATTGGCTAGAAGAATGCACTGTGGAAAGAATTCAGTCTGCATTTGCATTGATTGCAATCATTGTGATACTCCTCACGTAGCTCATAATTGGATCGTAGATGATTCTAAATCCTACACCTTGAGCTGATCATTATGACTTCACGTTTGTCGATTATGGTTGGAAATAACGCAAGATTGGCAATTCTGGTACAAAGAATGACTACAGATATTGCCTACTATATCAGGGCCAACGAACTTCAGTCTGAATTGATTCTGTTAGCCTATTTTAATTGAGTAATAAAGTGTAAGAGGCTGTACTATATTGTGATTATAATCAAATACAGGTCAGTGTTACGCGCAACGCTCCGCAGAGTGCCTTTAACCCTTTCAGGCTTGACTATATGGAAAATAAAGCACCGCATTGATAGAAAGCACTGAGATCATTTCAAGCAGCTACGGTGTAAAAATTACACACAAATGTTTTATTAGGCAAATTCATTAAGTGCCATCTTTCCACTAGATGATTCAGACCTTGAAATGCAAATGAAAGCTAATATTTGCTATTAATGGATCCTGCAAAATAATAAATCCAGTAACTGCGCTTTTTGCATTATAACTATTAACTACATTATGTGTTTTGGTACGGATGTAACACTGTATAGACCAATCACTGTTTTATAATATTAAGTCTGCAAAAATTTGCAAATGTTGGGCTTTGCATGTCAGTGACTATTAACAGGTCTAACCTGAAAATAATGCAAAGTGTAAATAATATAATGGGTCACACATTAATTTAATGTCCAATTCTTGCTATCAACTATGACTTGTGCCTTAAACTATTCATTTGCTGCTTATTAATAGTAAGTACTGTAGTTGGGTAGAATCAGGAATGTTAATAATATGGTCATGCAGAATATGTGCTTTATAAGTACTAATGAACAGCCATTAAGTAAATAACAGGCATGCTAATAAGCAACTAGTTAATTGTGAGAACTGCTTCCTATACTAAAGTGTTTCCATATATTTTGCAATATATAATCAAGCATAACTATAATATAGCATAAGCATAACTATGCTTCAGCCTGTAGAGGAGAAATAATTTCACACATTTAAATTTTTTGATGTATCCAGTCAAACACTACATTATTTTGGTAAACAGATCTATCATTTGGTATAAGCTAAACATATTACTCAGTTGCCGCCAAAGCAAAATGATCAAAAACTATATCAAGCAAAACAAAATGATATCAGCTTTCCTATTTAACCTATGCTGAAGTAATAGTATTCAGTCAAAAAACTGCCTGACTTCTGTTCAGCTTGGCTTGCGAGTAATATTGTGTCTGTCACTCCTCACTGCCAAGACAACAATTTAAAAAAAAATTGACAAAGGCACAATGGTACAATCTGCTGAGACCACAATCACTGTTGATTTGAGAACAACCATTGGCATTTGTAACCAAACTTTATTTTATTGCTGCTACATTCTGACATGATTGAATCTCGGTCATTTTAACACCACACCAAGCATCAAGTAAACGTTTACGCTAATAAAAATAAGAAAAGTCTAAGAAATCCATGAATAGGCCTGATCATAGAAAAAGTTCAACACAAAAAAAATGAACTTGCACTATTATTTACTATTCATGTTAGTCACTACTGGACTCTACTATGACACTACTATGTCCTGAAGAAAAATCCGTGGAAAATCACTGTCGTATGATTTTCTTTCTGCAGATGACAATCTGCTAAACCTCGAATTTGAATCAAAGTAAGAGATGAAAACGGGTCTTATGCATGAACAAATGTGAAGGTAGTGGAGGAGTGGCAATTTAGCCTTAGATGATTCTGCTCCAGCACGAACAATGTCAGGGAGGATTCTCTGCTTTCTAATGAAACTGCTGGTTTAACAGTATTTGAATGCAAATGTTATAACCCAAGTAAAATATTTTATAATGGACTGCTTTATACTGACCAAAACAATAATGCTACTCTAAAATATTCCAAGTAAACATCAAAGCCAGAATAAAAGAGAGACCTGGGAAAATCTAAAAGACAGTGCCAGCCTTTAAATCACAGCCAATGAAGACATAATATATTTGTGTCCTTATGTTAAGTTACAGAGGAACAAAATTATTCAATCAAAAGAATGCCTGTAACTTCTTTTCAGTCTGACTCAAAAACACTGTGGTTCTAATCAAGTGACTCCTCATCGCCAACAAAACAATCAAAAACTGACAAATGCACAATTGCACAATCTGCTGCGACCACAATCGCTGTTAATTTGAGACTAAACATTGGCATTTGTAATTAAAAGGCATTGTAAAAAATATCTTTTTATCTTTTTGTTGCATTCTACCCTGACTGAATCTGTAATTCTGACACCAAACCAAAGCTTTTAAATAAAGATTGAGGTTAATAAAAAAATGTATTAACTACTAGATATATATATATATATATATATATATATATATATATATGTATATCTTGTTATTGTGTACTATTCTTTGCATTGTTGTTAAACATATGCTGTTATTTACTCCCCACAGTACACAAAAATCAATGTTCTTAAGAATTTATAAACTGTTCTTTTGCATAACATCCATGCAGTGATTACACCAACGTCTGTCCCCAAAAGAACCATTATAAAACTAGTCCATTTGAGGTGCATTATATTCCAAGTCTTCTGAAGCAATAAGATAACTTTGTGTGAGATCTTTATGAACTACTGTACAGAAAATAGCTTTTGTTACAATTATTTAGAATAAAAGAAGGAATAAAAGAAAATATACATTAAAAAATGTGCAATGTTACTATTTTTAATATAAACATTATTTCATCATAAAAATAAACATTATAATAATCCTTTAAAATATGAAACAATTAGGCTACATAATTTTTATCAACTTTATCAAAAACACTTCCAGGATAAGCAATCTAAACTGAGCTAACTGATGTCTCATGTTATTCAATTTAGCCTCACACTATGGACTCTTAAACAAAATGGAATTCTTGGAACTCTTTCTAGCGTGACGTATGAATGATTACCATCCGTCACATGCTGGATCACTTGATGTGCAAGATGGTCATTACCTTTTCAATGAACATCTTTTTACACTTTATCAATGCAAGTGCTGACACCTAGTGGTAGCTCAATTCACAGCTAAAGTCAGCAGGTCATCATGTAATGCTCATGGTCTCTACTTCCTCTCTGATCTAAGCTTAAGACGTTCAGTAGATCTCCATAAACCCGAGTTTTAGAGTTGCAACACATGTATCTCATGACATAGGCAGTGTTAAAACACTGAGTCATCGGGTCTGTACTAAGCAATCCACCAGTAACTAATATACTTTCTAGCACCTGCTAATTTCTGAGAGATCTATACATAAAGAGAAGACAGCCCATTGAATAATGTCTGCTGGTGGTGTAAATGTACTGAAACAATACATCATAAGCTGCACCGGGCTTCTAAAATATAAAACACATAACAGAGTTGAGTCACTTTATATGAATCAATAGACTCGACACATTAAGTGCCCTTGTGTTGAAATCAGCCATTACATTAACCGTCACTGCAGGCAATAGCTGCTTGCGATGTAGCTTTGTGTTTAAACATGCTTGTAGTGTAATATATAAATATATAAAACAATCAACATAACCTCTGCTGTCTCTCAACGGGTGCTAAAAAGCTTTTCCTGTTATATATCAAGCAAACGCACAATTTTAATTGTATAACTAAGAAGGTCAATGTGGCACTGTGTGTTCTAGGATTGTGGGAGCTGTGAAACTAAGCTATGTAGCCTTACTGCATATAAGTTATTAATAAGTAAAAAAAAAAAAACCTAAAACAAAGAGGAAAAGCAGTAAACTAAATGCAATGTTCTAAAAAATGTTTTGTGTTTGTAAAAAAAAAAAAGCTATGAAAATTTGGTAATGGTGTATAGTGGTTATGTACTTGTATGGATTTGGCCCTTATACACGCTTATACAATAATGTTTTAATACAGATGGAAAGAACATCATACAGATAAAATATTGAATAACATACTGATTTATAATTAATATGATTTATGCTCACTGTTGCCTGATTTTAGTATTATATTGTTAATTTACTTCACTAATAAAGCTTCTAGTTTCATTTAGATAACCTTGTTTAAATGTCCATCGGTGGCGTATTTAGCTCTTTGTCAAAAAAAGTAATAATAGAAAAAGGTTTGTTTCCTTTTCTAACAACTGCAATGAGAAATTCGCTTTAGTTACTTCTTTATGTGCTGATGTTAACCATGTGTGAATGAGAAAGCTTAAAGAGATAAGGAGGAGCGAGAGAAAATGGAAAAAGGACACAAAGCACAGAAGAGGAGGACAGGAACATTCAATTTTTCAGGTAAAAGAATCCTAATCTAAAGCGAACCGAACGCAGTCGCCCTGTTAATGTGTATTTAAGCAAATGAAAAGGTCACATCTTTAACTTGCAACAGCACCATGTGATTTTGCAAATGCATAACACACGTTCTCTTATCACATGTTGCAGTGAGTTTTAAGTCGGCATAAATATTATGAAATAAGTCATTTATCATAAAATTGTATTATGAATATACTGTCCAACCTGCTCTCTAGACAGCAGCCAAAAACTACATCTAATCCCACAAAAAGAGCTAAATCACAAAAAGCCATAACCAAACATTAAAATATTTGCCATTCAAGCTATCAATCGCAGACTATGAACAATATTTCTGGGATGTGCAAATTTAGACCTCAAACAGTAGAAAGCATGCAAATGTATCACCAACCTAAAGAACATGTATCAGAAAAAGACACTGTCTGCACAGCATAAAGTACGTCACAAAACAACAGAAGTTATTGCGACTTACATCGCGGGTTCTATCCACTGGTTGTTGATTGGATGGAAGCATAAATTACTTGAGAAATGTTGCGAGAAAAAAGCTCTGGCATTTCACCAGAAGATCAAGTTATTTAATATTTATAATTTGCTTTTACACTTTCGCTCTAAAGTAACGTTTCATACACAGTGAGGCATCATGTAATAAATGCTCTTATAATGTTTGACAACACAAGATGTTCGGACAGCAATCTCTGATCTTTACATGAATTATCACATTGGGTAATTGAGGAATTGCATAATTACACAAGTGAAAAGGAACCAGCATTGAAAGCTAGTTTGGCTAAGTGGAGTTTTTGTTAAATAAATGATGCATAACATTGTGCAACAGAGTCTTACCAGCGTCTGTAGTACAAGTCTTTGAGAGGAACACTTCTTAACGCTGCACCCAGAACCATAAAGAATGCTGACAGCAGCAGAGACGCTCGCAAACCTTTGGCACCAGACAGAGAGGAAGGAAAGAAGATATATCAGAGAGATATAATATCTTGTAAGCTTTGATTAACTGATGAGATTAGCTGTTGATGTAGATCTATCCCCAAGATACCAGCAAATTATGCATGACTATCAGTAAGATATTAGGCCTAGGAAATCAGATGGGAATGCTTATCTTTTTTAACCACCAAAAAGAACTAAATATGTTTATTTATGAAAAACAAATGTTTTTGCCCAGAAGCCATAACAAAAAGCTTTACTCCATGAGCATTTTTTTCTGGATTTACGCATAGGAGCAAAACTTTTTTTTTAACATTTGAGTTTAATATAGAAACTCTGGCCTGTGGTTTTTTTGGCAGACATGGTTTTCACAGCCTGTGGCAATCGCTTTCGTGTTAAGAACAAAAGGGAAGGTAAAATGCTCTCATTCACAATAAAGAGCAAAAAACATGGTTAGAAGCTTTTTTTGAGAGAATGGCCTTTCTTAGCAAAGATTTCAAATAAAGTGCACTAAAGTATTAATAAACAGAAGTGGGCTCTTGACCAGCTAATAGAATAAGGTGTAGAAATGTAAAAACTGAAGGTATTTGTTTGGCATTACCAAGTCTTAGAGATAGCCGTAAATGCCTTATTTTATAATGCTTTTAAGTTAAAACAACATCAGCATGGAATAACTCCACTGTAAAATTGGTTTTGCTGAATATTGAGAGAAGGCTTTACTTTACTGCAGTGTGAACAAGACACCATACCAAGTTCAGTTACCCAACTTTATTTTTGGTCAATGAAAATTTTCAGTTTCAGTTAAATATTTGTGCATCACCAGGATGTATAATTTTGGGTGAGCTCCAGGAACGTATTTATTACACAGACACTTTGTGGTCCTTTAGATGGTTCCAGACCAGTGTAAGCATTGGTATAAAATCCATAATTTAAATACAAGTAATAGAAATTTAGTAAAATATTTATCTTATATCACTACTGGTGATATTCTCATGTGACCTAAAACAGAAATGAAATAATAACAGAAAAGGGTATTGAGATTCTGAAAATACAACATATTTAAAGTACTGAAATCAGCTAAATGACAGAATATGTTGCACAAGTTGAAATTCGTTTTCCTCCGGCCAAAAGCTAAAATGACATTTTACCATTAGATATTTTTGACTGTTTTACATTGCATTCAAGGTCTCAAAGGAAGTACTTGCCTGAACTGAGAAACTCATTAAATTGTTTTTACAAGTATGAATAAAAAAATATGGCATCTCTGACAGCAGGCTTACATAAAGACATGTGTCATATGATGTTAGGGAACTGCTTCTGTGGCCTAACATGTGATGAACTACCTTTTTAATGATTACTTTTTTATTTCACCTGACATATGGAGTCCTTCTGAGCAGTTTGTGGTTCATCTAACCTACATAAAGCATTGTATAAAACATAATTACTCCCTAATTTTCTATTTTTTTCAGAAATTATGCACTTTGAGAAAGTTAACATTACACATCTGTCCACACAAATGCAAGTCTGTAAGGTTATATTCAGATATTCAAAAGGTAATTCACATTTACATTTACATTCACAAATAACTACGTTGTAATAAAAAAAAAACACAATGATATATAAATAGGATGGTCGAACAGAATTATGATTACGGGTCAATAGTAAACACAAAGGATAATTTGGAATTGGATGTGTGGTTTGAAAGCCCTCTTGTTGTAGTGAACAACATATAATAGATATATGACATGATATAAACAAAATACAGAGCTTATTTTTGAAATAAGCCAAAAGACACCTTGAAATGATCAAACTGGCTGATATTACACAATCAACAAACCTGTCTGGATATTGGCAGATGTATCTATTATCAATTGTTTGTATTTACAGATGTAGTTGCCATGACAAAACTAAAGCCAAACCATCTCACCTTTCTTATCCATCAACCACATAAACAACAGCCAGGGCAGGTAACCCACTGGACCCCACAATACCAGCACCGCGATATCTGTCGATGAGAACTCAAACACATGTTTGGCGGAGTTCTGGATCGGGCCCCAGGTGTTCCACACAAGTCCTTGCATAAAACCCAACAATGAAAACATGGTGAGAACAAACCATCTTCTCCCGTACACCCTGCTCAAAACAGGCTGTGTGTTTGTCGCCGGCTGGGATGGAGTCAGCAAAGGCTCCCTTTCTCCTTCGGTGCTTTCCACGGCACCCATTGTAAAGACGTGGGGTCACGTTTTAAAATGTCTATATGCTATCCGACAACGTCCTTAACATGCCACATTAAAAACTAGGGCAGTCGCTCAATTGTCAGCTGCCCATCGAAACAAAAACAACCGATGACACTCTCAGCTACCCTCCAAACTTTAATACGCATGCGCTGGGTCGAGACGGAATTGACGTAACGTGTGAAACCGGGCGTCTTTGTTTTCCATGTTGGATCAACTTTGTCATTAACTTAAAGGGCACCTCAGCTCTTCCGTTGAGCCAACATGGCCGTCGTTTCGTTTCCCGTGTCTTGAGAGAGAAAAAAACAGCGGCAAGTCTCACGTGAGTTTTGTTTACTAGCTGGAAAATGGATTTTAGGTGTGCTTATATATGTATAGATTTGCAGCAAATTACTATTTGTTTATGCAAATGTTGCACATTCACAGACTATGTTTGTACATTTTACTATAAAGTTGTCCGTTCTATCACATAATACCTGATTTGAGCTAGATGGTTTTGACTTCACTTGAGTGACTGTGATGTGTTTATCTGAGTGCTTTAAAGTGAATCTCCTACAGTTTATCTGAAAGATAAGATCTGTGTTATACAAGACAAACCCCACTCATCTTAATCGTTCCTATCTCCTTATGTTTATGTAGAATGGCTTTAAAACCCTTTACCCCAGAAGAGGTGAGGAGGATTGTCCAGTTTCTACAGAAACCTGCTGTGTTCCTGAACATGACCACAGATTGGCCAGCACTGCATTGGAATGTGGAGCATATGTCAACTTGCCTTACAGAGAGGCTTCGATTCCGTATTGGGAAAAGGACTGAGGATATGGGTAAGCCACAAACATCACACAGCCCCTCAGAGGTATGATCAGAGTAGAAGAACTCATTTTAAAACATAATCAGGAATTTATTTTTATTTTATTTTATAAATTGAATTGACAGGTAGTTATGGTTAATGGTGTTACTGACAGGAATAAAGAAAGTGTGGTAAACTTCGGAAATGTAACAGAAACAAAATGTGAAACATTGTGTAGGGTGTGAATACTTTCTGAAGGTGGTGTACTTAATGGAATAATATTTTTTTAGAATGCTTTGAGTAACCTTTCCCCTAACATTGTCAAAAGAAAAAAATAAATTTCCCATCACACACCCACTATTACAATGTGTAAATTTCTTTTGGAGGAAACATTATTGAGACATTTGCAGCAAATTAAACAACAATGAAATGCGACACAAATAATTGCCAGAAGTGAGAAGCGGTAATAGTTAGCCTTGCAGAAACCTTTTCTATCAGTGGCTTCTTTGCCACTTCATGTGTCTTGGCACTTTTAGCGTTAAAAAACAACTGACAGTCCATAATAACTCTCACTTCACGTTTTACTGAAGTGAAATGTAAATATGGGAAATGAGTATGAAATGAGTCAAGCAGTAAAAACTGCACAAAATTATGACACTGTCTGTGAATTTTTTTTTTTTTTGTAATTCACTGTTTTCTATGTAAAATCATCCTTAATAAGTTGAAAACATTCTGTGAAAAGTTAACCTTGATATCTGTAATACTGACTGAGTAAAAGATTGAAATTATAGTAAAAATTAATGGTTAAAATCAGCCTTTGACCCTGTTGGAATAATCTATTAATTTATTAATTTTAACTGTGTTTGAACCAGCTCCTCTTTTTGAAACTGAGTGTTTCTACATTGAAGCAACCATTAAAGAGTTTCTGTCCTGGACGGCCAATGAAGATGAATCACTTGTTGGGCCATTTTCTGACTATCACTGCAAAGAATTCTGGGCTTATGCTGATTACAAGTACATTGCCCAGCTTTTTCAGGATAAACCTGCCATGTTTCAGGTAAATCATTCCAAAAAGTTATTCCCTTCCATTACTTCAAATAAATTGTTATTTTTTGAAATATGTATTATTATTAAGTAGTATGTTGTGTATATATTTAAATATATATTCCTATAATTTATGAAACTATATTTTGCACTTGAGTTGCATTTTTCTAGAGTATTTATGACTGCTAATAAAAAATAAATAAATGGGCAAGACACTACTCTTTTAATTTTCCCCCACCATCAATCATACTCTCAGACCTCATCAAGCACTACATTAACCCATTTGCCTTTTCCCACATGCCAGTTATGCTTGAGAGCGACCAATTTTTCATGAAGTGGTGCTCTACGGCACAGGGGCACGTCAATGACATCAGCTTTGATCAATAAACACAGTGGAATATTCATTAGTATGTATTGCCTTGTCTCCCGAGGATGCTTACCTTTATTTTATGAGCGCTCTGAAACTCTTTATTAGCCTACAGTTGTTACAACATCTCATGAAAATGTATCACAGCACAAGGAATAACAGATACGAAGAGCAATTAATCAATTCTTGCTGTTTTATTATTTCTGTAAAACATATCCTATGGCACATCATTGTCATTCTGTGGACATTTAATGATATTTTGTGCCAATTTATTTTGTTTTGTTTTTCCCAGCCAAGGGAACAATAACCTAATGTTCATTTCTAGCTTTCAGTTTTTGTAAATCATAATAAATGCTTATGAGGTGCCAATATTCTCCCTGCCAGCCAGGGCATCGAGAGCAGACAAGGGCCTTTCTTAAATGATGAATAGGGTAGTTTGAACATTGCTGAAGGCTTGATTACATACCATCTCATTTACAGTCCCCTGGACATGGTAATGGTTTCATTATCTACCTTCAAGGGCAGCATCTCTGAGTGGTTCTTGTTTGTTCTATTGAAAAGAATTGACATCAGTAGGTGGTCAGATTGTTTTCTTTTCTTTGTAACCACAAACATTATAACTGCAGGATGTGGTGTGGTCTGACTTTGGTTTTTCCGGCCGAGATGGACGAGACAGCACACTTTGGATTGGTACACAGGGTGCTAACACTCCTTGTCACCTTGACTCTTATGGTTGCAATCTTGTCTTCCAGATCCAAGGCAGGTAAGAACCAGATTCAGACAAGATTTACACAAGTTTTGGGGCAAAAACTCCACAAAAATGGACAAACAGGCCTGAGCCATTAGCAGTTTTTCATTTTTCAATTATTCATTTTACTAACATTATTCCATTTCTGTGTTATTTTAGTATAATTTATGTTTTGTTTTGTTTTTTAGCTATTACTTTTATATATGAGGTTTTCAGTTTAATTTTAGTTCAGGTTTTAATAATTTATGTGCTTTTGCCATGTTATGTTTTTTCTTTTTCTGTTTAGCTTTCTTTTTTTCTTTATTTTTGGTTAATAATTTACTTAAATTATTTAAATGGCAAGATTTTAAAGGTTTTCATTCAAAATTTATTGTTATTTCATTTATGCATACTTGCAGTTTGGTTTCATTTTATTTTTGGTTACAGGTTTAGTTTGTTTGTTATGTGCTTTTGTCAATTTAATAATTTCTTTTTAGTTTTAATTTATTTTTATTTCCCTTTTGTGTTTTAGTAATTTTTCATGTGAAACATTTTAATTCAAGGTTTTTTAATTAACAAAAGCAATTTTTTATTTATTTATTTATTTTGTTTTAGTTTAGACATCTCACCAATCCATGTTGGTAAAATACAGTGGGATAATGTTAGAGTTAGTCTTTTTTTCTATATTTAGAAAATATAGAAAAAAAGATTGTAGACCTGTCACAGACACAGTTGTGATTTCTCAAGACACTTGTTTCAGTGAAATCTGTCAAGTAGAAGGTAGTTCATTCAATTGAAGTATTTGACATATGTTTGAAACAATATGCCCTCATAAATGCCCCTGAAAATCAATTTTAGGGGGTGAACGTCACCATTTAATAAATGAAAACCCATAACACTGCTATTTTATTGTATTTCTGTGCACCAGTATGAACTAGATGAAACTAGTTTTTGATGACCGGCTGTCAATACACCCCTGAACAAGATAAGCCCCAGGAAAAACTGCCAATTTGGCTTATTCTATGAGCATGGTTTAGAGCAACACCATGTGATTCCTTCAAATATTGACAAGAGCTCTATCTCATCTTATGTTAGGGTTCCTGATCCAAACCTGAGCTGCTGAAAGAAAGCTATTTTTCCCCTGCAATCAAAAGAGCAAATGAGAAACGGAAAGTGCAGTGATGTGAACAGCTATTGAGATATGTTATTTGCTCCATTGAGAGAAGCAGAACATGAAAATGAAGAACCTTCTCTTCAGTCTTATCTCTCTCTGCTTGTCTTGTCTCTGTAATTGGTTATAGGGACTCCTCGTGTCAAGATAGCCTGGCACTGAAATCATGTTATTGTATAATATCCACTGCGAGGAGGTCCTGGATACACTATAATAAATCTATAAGCAATCCTATTCTTCTCAATGGCAGTTGCTTGGTTGGCACCTTAAGTAAATGCACAACCTGCATGCTAAAAATAGTTTTATGCAACATTTTTCTTTACCAATTCAATTAGAGCTATTTCCTCTAGAAACTGACATTCTGCCAGTTGTTTGTTCTTTACCAGAATCCATTTCAAGTTTTTTTTTTGTTTTTTTTTTTTACAAGCAATCCAAAAACTTTGGCACTGATAAACATTTCTATAACCTAATGACATGACATGTTTGTGACTGATATATTAATTCGGGCACACAATCTCAATGGTATCTCAATGAAGTCATTTATTTTCCAGAAAACGTTGGTATCTATTTCCTCCTGATGACACACACTGTCTCTACCCGACACGTGTACCATACGAGGAGTCCAGCGTGTTCAGCCAGGTCAGTGTCGTCCAGCCAGACCTGAAGAAGTTCCCAGCATTCAGAAGAGCTCGAGTTCATACGGTCACTCTGCAGCCTGGTCAGGTAGGCCAATATGACATTTTCTAATATACTTCCTGTCAAGAGTTCTGGACACACCTACTAATTCAGTGTATCCAGTGCATACTAGAATAACACTTGAGGGTGAGTAAATTATGACAGAATTTATGGGTGAACTATTCTTATAAAAGCAGTATATAGCATTATTTTTTGGAGAAACATCTTTGTAAACTAGATTCCTTTACAACAATACGCTGTGTTTTCCAACAAATGGGCATGATCATACAGATTGAAGCTGCAGTATAATATTCAGTGTTGGGCACGTTACTTTAAAAAAGTAATTAGTTATAGTTACTAGTTACTTATCACAAATAGTAACTGAGTTA
>JAUCMS010000153.1:14300370-14311101 GCA_032357445.1 Enteromius radiatus | reverse complement strand
TTTGATTACTCATTACTGAAAAAAATAACGCAGTTAGTAACGCCGTTTATTTATAACGCCGTTATTCACATCACTGATAATATTGCCAGCTAACAGTTAAAATCTGCCACGTCAGAGTAGAATTACTGGCTATAGCATTATTTTCCAGAGAAACAGCTATAACTAAACTAAAAATAAAAAAACTAAATTTCAAAATTCAAAACCTTTAAATACTATAGTAGTATATAAAAATATTAAAATAACAGTCTAATTACTTCTTCAAATATATTTAGAATTTTATGACCAACATAATCCAACATGACAACGAAAATAGTGCACCAAGCACTTCTGGAATATTTGCTGTTATTGTAAAACACCCCATTTTAGAATCGTATAAAACAACACAAATGGGAAGTATTTAGCTTTTTAAACAATATTAAAGAAATTTCCTTAACTATTCCCTTCAATTTGCCATAATAAAATGAATAATGTTCTACTCTATTAATAAATTGTTAACAAATTATCATTACTGTTATTTTTTATTAAATATATATATTATTATTATTATTATTAAATAATTTAATTAAAACAATCTATCGATCATAATTACCGACAAAGCTCATTTCAAATGTGTAGTCACAAGTTGCAAATAAAGAAGGGCTTGTTGGAATCATACCAAATGTAAAATCAGTCAAGATTCGTCCGTAAATTACTGATGGTACGTTTCCAAAACATTCAATATAGCATTCCCTGAGTGTCTTTTTGGATGCTGTATCACAACAATCGGTCTCCTACGTGTGAATTCTAGCAGCTCGTAGATGAATCAGACAGCAGCAGAATAAAGCTGTGTGTGTTTTGTAGCACATCCCCCTCCTTCAGATTCCAGCAGCGTGTGTGAAACCTCTCTGATCAAGCTCTTTGAGAGGCGAGATGGTGGCAAGGCAATTAGCGGCGGTCCAACACAGTGAGCGTACTCTCTGGGAGCACTCACACTTTTCACAGCATACTAATGAAGACGAGAGCCACAAACTTCTATTCTCTGAGAGAGCTAACACTACTCCACTGCCTCTCACTGCAAATACAGAGGGGGAAAAAAATCACAAGAACTTTTGTTATGTGCAGTGTACCTTGAGTTCTGGAATGTTAGCAGTAAAACATGGTTTTAACTCTCTGGTGCTAATGTGGAAAAAATGTTTTGAATCTTTTAGGATGTGATTTACATTCAGTGCCTCAAGCATATTTACTGTTTTCTAATATTCTGAACGAAAGATGTGTATGTGACTCTTATAATTACAATTGTATTGTAGTTTTATTGTTAGCCAAGACTACATATAATTGTTTTTGTTAATTGATATAAAGCTGAAATAAAGTAAAATTAATTCTGGAATGAAATGACTAAAACTGCAATTAGAATAATTCAAAGCTAAATAAATGTTAATAATTATTTTAAAATATTATTAATATAAAACAAATGATGAGCATATAACACAATTGGTAAAACATTAACAAAATTAAAACTCAGATATTCAAATTACTAACAAATAATTTCTAAATAACAAACCCTCTCTAATTTAATATTTTGAATAAAGTAAAACATTCACTTTAAGTTATGTGTCCATGTCAATCCCTGAGCGCTTAACTCTCTCTGCATTGTTTTTTAGTTTTTTTTCCATGGATCTGTTTTCACATTTGGCTACATTTGTTTATTCCTCAGTGATTATTCTAAAGACTTGACTTGGATTAAAAACCACTGTATGTGAAAATCGATTGACTCTATCCAGTCTCATAAATATTGCTAGGTTAAGGTTTTTGGGTTTTTTTTATGACCCAAATGACGTGGTGTTATACAGAGCACAGCTGCCATCTGGTGGTACATAAAATATTCACATCTTTGGATCATTTTGAAATCATTCTGGAGGACATGATCATCAGGTTTACAGTTTTTGTAGTTAAAACGGAGGAGGAAAACAAAACACTTAAAGCATATGAAATTCAAGTAAATAATCGATCTTTTCAGTGCACCAACTACTGTAAATGTGTTTGATATAAGTATGCACAGCAGGTCATTGTTTGATGTGTTTTGACTGAGTGCTGTTGTCTTTCATCAGGTTCTGTTTGTCCCCAGACACTGGTGGCATTATGTGGAGTCAGTGGATCCAGTGACTGTCAGTGTGAACTCCTGGATTGAGATGGTAAGACACTTTATGGCTCTTCTGGTTTATTTCTTATGAAATATCATAGTTTTGTTCATCAAAATGCTGAAATCTGCAGCCTTTATTTGTCTTTGTGCTTTAGGACATGGACGATGAGGCCAGAGTAGGAGAAGCTCTCACTAAGACTATTGTGTGTGCCCTGAAAAGTGCCCCTAGCTTAGACAACAATGACCACTGGCTCAATCCTACTGAGGTATTCACTCCGGCACACACAGACACAAACACAAAAGATTTCTATTTTAAATGCATCCGTTTCCACAAACATTTTAAGCAGTAGTAGCAGTTTCTTGAGCAGCAATTCTGCATATTAGGATCATGTGACAGTGAAGACTGGAGTAATGACTGCTGTAAATCAGCTTTGATGTTACAGGAATAACTTACAACTGTAATTCAAATATTATATTTTAACATTTACTATAAATAAAAAAAAATAAATGAAAATAATTTAGTCTAGTATATACACACATTTTCTAATGAAGAATATGAAAAATTTAAGACAACATCTGTTGTGCAGTGTGACTCAGGTCAGTGCCATGTTTGCTAATAAATCACTTGCTTGTTTTTACATGAATAGCATGGTAATATTTATGTAATGAATGAAGATGTCATATTTACTTACCACCATGTGCTGTTGTGAACAATTTGAAGTACCTGTGCAAACGGTAAAAGCATTTGTGCATTTCAGGTCTTCTGAAGCCATATGATGAGAGGTTATTTGTATGAGAAACATTGGCTTGGAAGTTGGAAATTGACATTTTTGTATGAAACTTGTTAACTGTACAGTACAGTGTGTCATGTCCTGCTTGTTGTTTTTAGGATGGAGTTTCTTCACATGATGAAAACATGCAGTATTTGAACCTAGCGGTGAAAGCTTACATGGAGAAGAGAAGAGATGATACTAAAGGCACAGCCTCACTTTCAGAGCAGCCTAGAGCAGAGCTGGGAAAACGAAACTCCAGTGGACTGTTGAAGACTACAACATCTCTCTCCTTCGCGGTTCCCTTCGGACCTCATCTCATTCCTGTTCAACTGGCTCACAAACCTAAATGCACCTGTCCAAAGGACACATCTTGTTACAGGTACAACGAGCCATCAGTGTGCCAGAGTACAGCCCAAGATGAAGATGAACCAAAAAGTGACAATGCACTTGAAAGATCGGGTCCGTATGCAAATCAGGAAGCAGAAAGTCCAGGTACCTCAGGAGGAGGTGCTGGTTTGCACATATCAACCAATGACATGCTCCAGTTCCTGGTACACCCTGATGTCATCACTCTGGTTACAAGGCTAATCATGTGTCGACAAAGAGAACTTCATTCTTAATTTGTACCTGATGTACAGTATTTTTAAAAATAAAAGATCCCATGTTAAGTTTTTGAATCCATCACTCCTTTTGTACACATTAGTTCTCAACCATGTTTAATCCTCAAGTGTTTTCCAGAGTAGATATGGTCACATTTTGTATGTATTACATTTGCATGTATTTTGTATGTATCACCTGAATGGCCTTTATAAGGCCCTCTTCAGACAGACATAGTTGTTGCCTAATGAGGTTTATGTTTCATATAAACTCAGTAGTAATTGTAATCCCATTTGAATTGAACAATCTGTTTTTCTCACAAAACTTCCTTAAAAAGTAAATAGTGACTGAAAATGATTTTTCATCCAAATCAGGTGTAGAAATGTAACCCTGTAGTATTTAATTTTTCAGAACGCATTTGCGAAATTATCTTCATTAAATACGTAAAGGCAGGGTATACGATTTATTTATTTTTTTAAATGGCTTAGAAACAGATTCTTGTACCCAAAAAAACTTGTAGCCAATCAGCAATAATGGGCGTGTCTATTCGTGACGTGGAGGAGAAAGTGTTCAGTGAACAGCCGGGCAGAGTGACAGGAAGATAAAACGCAAAAGAGTAAAATATCTGCGGCACGATAAAACAAGAAGTAAATATCATATCAGCTTTCCAGCACTGGAGAAAACTCAAGGAGTGGAAGGACTGCGATCATACGCCGAGGTTGTTTTGCTTCTTCTTGATCGATGAGTTACACTGGACGTGATAAAGCAACTGTTTCTGTCGGAGATTTGTCTCGCCAAAGGTATGACATTGGCACGACTTTGCTTCACAGAACTCATTGAATGGGTTACTTAAGCTATGTGTGGGGCGGAGCTATCAAAGGGGCAAGGCCCTTTTGGGGTAGGGGTGTGTTTGTTTTGGTGATTTCAAATATCAACATTCGCTTCCAGAAATCATATACTCTGCCTTTAAAATATAAATTTGATCATGTTTTTACACCATAATTATTTGTTTGGTCCACATTTCTATATAAAATAGCAGTTGGTTGATCAAATCATGCTGAAATCCTATCTAGTGTGATTATATGCATCATATTATAATTATATCACACATACACATGAGAGAGTTCCCAATCCTGTTCATATTGATACAAGAAATAAGGGTCCTGTGTAAATAACTTGTTTAGAAACAAATTTCAACTGAATGATGCAAGACTGACAAACATTATGTACAAATGCCATTAAGCACTGCTATTATTGAAGTTTATTTATTAACATTTGGTTTGTGACTTTTTCAACTTATGACTACACAGAAATTCATACTTTTATTCAGCAAAGACTGTTTAAACTTTTTTTAAATATTTTACAAAAAATGTTTTTTTTTTACTTTCCATTCATCAAAGAATTTCATCATTCCCCTCAAAAATGTATATTTCAACAGAAATATTAAGCCATTGTTTTCAGCATTGATAATAAGAAATGTTCCTAGACCACAACATCAGCATATTAAAATGAATTTTTGAAGGATCATGTGACATTGAAGACTGGATTAAAGCTAAATCTTCAGCTTGGCCATAGAAGGCATGATAAACTATATTTTAAAATATATTAAGGTAGAAAACAGTTATTTAAATCGTAATATTTCACAGTTTTTCCTGTATTTTTGGTCAAATAAATACAGCCTTAGTTGAGTATTTAGAGACTTTAAAAAGAAAATTTTTTTTACAGATCTCAAAATTTTGAAAGGTAGTGTTCATCACATTCATTTTGTAACTGCTAAAAAACAGATTTCTTTTGTAAGCATAATAATAATTCATTCAGAGTAGTACATTTCTCTTAATTCAGCTGAAATATGATCCCTGAGCAGTAGACATCAGCAAAATGCCACATGCATGCCCTGGAACAAAATAATCTGTGTTAACATAGCTACAACAGTCCGATGTGAAAGAAGTTAATTAGCTTATTGGCAATTAATGGGTCTGAATTGTTCATATCAAAGCCCAGTCGCTACATCTTGGTTTGCTTCGGCACGTCAGTCAAGGTAAGGGCCTCGTTTTTCTTATTATCAGAACTCTTCATTTTCTCATCGTCTGGGTCCTCTCTGAAAATCTTGTCCAGCTGGTCTGGATCCACGTAAGTGTAGAAATAAGCCATGATGGAGAAGATGATGCTGACAGCCACCAAAAGGGCAGCAAAAAGTAGGAATTCTGTCCACTGTAGATATAAAATCAATTTGTCAGTAAAGTATTTATGCATTAAAACCATACAGTTGTTTATAAGAAAGCCCACTGCCTACCTGTTCCATCCCGGCCCCCTCTGCCACAATCAGTACAATGACATTTCCAAATGCCACAGTCATAAGCCATCCAGCCTGGAGAACAGACTTCATGCTTGCCGGTGCCTAAACACAAAAGCATAAGAATAAGAAATTTATCGACGCAAGCTTAAAGTACAAGACGTGTGATGGACTTACCTGCGAGTAGGAGAACTCCAAACCAGTGATGGAGAACATGACTTCTCCAGCAGTGAGGAAGACATACTGTGGAACCTGCCATGCGATGTGAATATCGTTGGCCTGGATATCCTCCATCTTTTTGAATGATAGGCCATTAGTCTCCTGTGGAAATTATATGCATGTCAAGATATCCATAAAGGCAATGCATTATCTTAATTGAAGTTATGATCGGCTTAATTAAAAAAATAATAATAATAATAATAATAATATTTGGGGGGGGGGGGGGGTTTTTTTTTTTTTTTTTTTTTTTTTTATAAAAGTAGGCGCAGCAAGGCTGCATGTACTTGATCAAAAATAGTTACAACATTAATATTGTGAAATGTAATTACTATTACTAATGTAAAATTTTTTTTTTTTTTTTAGTATATTTTCAAATTATTTGATGCTCAAGAAACATTAGCACAGGTATGGAAGAACAGTAACATATGAATAAAATAGATCAAAACAACTATTTATGTATTTATTTTGTATAAAGTCTTTACTGCCATTTCTGACCAACTGAATGCATCCTTTATGAATAAAAGCAAATATTTAAAAAACATTCTTTTTAAAAAATGTCATTCATTGAAATAAAAACTGGTTGTAAACAGATGGAGAGCAGATGGGGGATCGTTCAGGAAAGGCACTTAAACAATCATTACTGTCTTTTTAGTTATGAATGTGGCACAAAAACATTTCAGTAAATTCAGGCCGTGGAACTGAATGTTGCATGAAGTAAATATGTTGCAGCGAATCTCATAGATCAGCAAAAATGGCCTGTAAAAACTTCTCATTGACTTCAGCCCTTTTATAGTATGCAGTGACCTACACCTTAAACTTCGCAGTAAAGTAAAAGTTACAGAAAAATATTAACTAGAAACTGAACTCTATCACCCACCGTTGAGAGTATGACAGTGTAGAAGGCACCGAAATCAAGAAGTCCCAGGTCGATGTGATATTGTTCGGAATTTGTTTTGCAAACAACCCCATTGTATCTGAAAAGAGAGTAAAAAAACTGTGGTTGTTGATGGCTTCACTTGAAACTATATGGATAAAAAAATAGATGCAGACTAAAAATACTCACTCTCCCCTAGGCACGCTAATATTTTGAGAAATTCCATAATTTGCAACTGCATAAAATTCCCCAGTGCCAACAGTTATGTTGATATTCTCTGTGTGAGTATTGATAAACCTGCGAAAGACAAAAGAGCCATCGCCATTGTTTTGTCAATGGTTAGCTTTAAGGTATTGATAACTGCAGCTAACACTAAAGTTTACCAAAGCTGTTAAACAGTAACTTGACACAATATAAAACAATGTTCTGCTAGTTTTAACTTACCTTAGATAAGCAGCCCCGGTTTCAGATTTGGTGATGTGATCTTTTACCTGTTTTTTTAGTTTAATAATGATTCAGATTATTCAAAAAAATGTATAATAATGTATATGCTGGTACAATCTTTGCTGATGAAATCTGAAATAAAATTTCACAACTAGGTCCTTACCAGTTTGCATTCAGTGTCACCAGTTTGTGAAGCGTACAGGAAGAGGCTGTAGGCAGCGCGTTCTGTAAAGTGGAGTCCGCACTGGTGTTCGTTCCCCTTGTGAGTGACAGTAACTGTGTACAGCTGGGATTCGCCAGTAAGAGGAAGACTTGTGTATCCTGAAGGATCCTGCATTACATACAAGACAAGTCTTCAATCATGGCTGTGAATCAGAATTCAGAGTCAAAACTGTACGACATAAGATAACTTATGTATTCTATACACTACTGTTTTAAATGTAGGGGGTTTGCAAGATTTGATTTTATGTTTTCGAATAAAGTGTATACTTTGTATTCTTTGATTAATTGAAAGTCAAATGGTTTTTGTTTTTATTGTATACTGTCAAACAATAATTCATCATTAATCACATCCAAAAAGAATAAATTGTTTACATAATATATGTTTGTGTACTGTGTTTATTTATTATGTATATTTAAATAAACAATCAGTATATATTTTGAAAATATTTATGTGTATATACATTTATATATTTATTAGTGCGCATCCAAAATAAAGGTTTTTTTAAACATTATGTATGTAATAAATCACTTTTCTATCACTTTTGATCAATTTAAAGCACCCTTGATGAATGTAAGAACTGATTTAACCAAACGTCTGACAGTAGTGTATTATGGAAATATAAACAGAGAAGTACAAAGTGACGTTACCGCATATGATTTAAGTGGATCTGGGAAGACATTGTGTCCTGGAAACTGCACTGTGATCTCTGAATCCATAAGATTATAAACCTGAACAAGGCT
Source organism: Enteromius radiatus (assembly GCA_032357445.1). Classification (NCBI taxonomy): domain Eukaryota; kingdom Metazoa; phylum Chordata; class Actinopteri; order Cypriniformes; family Cyprinidae; genus Enteromius; species Enteromius radiatus. The sequence goes on along the minus strand of JAUCMS010000153.1, from coordinate 14,302,819 downwards.
TTCTTTGGCAGGAGGTGGCTCCACAACAGTTTTCTGCCCAAAGAGATTCAATTTATCTTTATGTTAATGCTGACAAGCTTGAAATGACTTATTTTAGTGATTTCACAGAAGCTCTATAGATCTAATATTTGAAAATGTACATACAATGACGTAGATTTCTACGACAGTTGCAGCACAGAACGCAAGTGCAGCAAGGATCATGCCTGCAGCCATCTTTTTTAGTGGACTAAAAATAAACAAGATAAAGTCAATCAATCAAACTGTTCAATCAAGAAACATCGCTTCAAGGAGGTACGTCAGAGTGACTGATATTGGTAGACAGGTATTAAAATGTCTTTTTTATGTGATTGTGCATTTACACGGCACTCACGTGAGTTTGATCCGACACAGCCCTATCAGCGGGTATATGCCCATGTCGAAGATCGGAATAAAAATCAGAATCAGCAAAGCATTCAGCATCTTAACAACATAGAAACACACACCCATTAAATGGCACAATAAACTTTATATGCAGAAAAGACTTTGATTATAAATGTGATAACAATCAAATTTTGTTGCTTAGGTTTTTACAACCTGTTATAAACTGACTGGTCATTTTTGTCTGACAGTACAACAGAGCAGGAAGCAGTAAATCTTTGGAATTTAGAACTTTAATAAACCGTTTTGCCAAATAAACCTGTATGACATTTGGAATAATATAATCAATAACGAATGTAATGATTTATTTTGTATATACAAAGCAAAGCATTCAAAAGGGTCCAAAAGTCGAAGAAAAAAATATAAATTAAACCTTTTATTTTATATACAGTTTTTTATTTTATTTTTTAGATATAAAAATAAGAAGCATATTAAGAAAAACATATTACAATGGAAAATTAAACGCACACAAGATTTAAATTATAGATATATTTTTTATTCTATTAAAATTAATTATAAGGAAAAAGTTACATGACGTGTCATATTGAAATATTTTATAATATTATTAAATCTCATCATAAACACCTAATGACTAATTGCTGTAGCATATGCATGTATGCATCTATATGGTGATTTTTCAGTTTGTCTCACCTGCATTTGATCAGGCTTTAATATGAAGCCTCCACCCTGTAAAACAAATTAGCAACCCATTATTCTGACAGTCATCTTCTAAACTGATATACATATTCTAAAAGCAAAAACAAAATTTGCATTTGAATTTCTACAACAAGAACTGCAATAACATGTTAGATAACCTTTGGATTCAATAGTGACGATGTCAAAGCCTGTATATTGTTATCATACAAATATCATCTGATCACTTCAAGGGCATGGTGTTATCTTACTTGCCATAATGCTTAATTACTTAGAATAACAAAATAATATTATGAATTGGGGTGTGATAACCAGATTCCAATAAAGTGTTAATGTCTTTCTATTGGAGATCATATAAGAAAGGACTTACAAAATCCATGTTCATGCGAGTGGCTTGCAGAGTCCAGCGTGAACCCTGGCACAGAACAAAGAGAGCCATTCTTAACTAACTTTTATTTATTACAATTCTCATTTGATTATTCTCTGTTCCTTATAAAATGCTGTGATCAGAAGAGCAATCTCCACTGGTTCCTTAAATCATTATGTCCAGCAGACATTAAAGGAATTCACAAAGAATTAACAGAACTTTCATTTGAGGATGTACTGGCCCTTTAAGTGAGTGATAGAAAATACAAAGGATACAAATATAACGTTTAAATACCTGCTGATCAAAGAGAGCCCAAAACATGGGCAATGGAATATAGAGAACCAGCACCCTGAACACCATTTTAATTTCCTGAATGAGCTGCTTCTGTAAAAACATCAAAATCGTAATGTAATTTGGAGCAACACATTATTTCAATTTGCTAGATTTGGCTTGTAAAGCAACTGAAACATACGGAGTACTTCTCTTCAGCCCAATCAAGCCAGTGACTCCTTTTTGGGCTCCTCTTTGAATTCTTCCATCGATTTCGTATAGCAAACTGGTAAAAACAGAGTAAAACATGACCGTTAGCCTTCTTTTCATGCTCCAGATCCTTCAGCAACACAAAAGCTGTTGAGCTGTTGAGCCATTGACAAGATTTACTCACCCCAATACATTTGCAGACACGCATCAGGACATTTCCTTCTGGAGGACTTTTCTTATATAGTCCACTTCCAGCAATAAACACCACTGTGTGAATAAATACAAAGTTAATTACATGGCTAATGAATTAAATGAAGTAGATAAAGGGACCCTAGCAGTGATGTAGAAATAGCATGCTTTTCTCTAGTGCAGTAATAATCAAACATGAATTCATACAGGCATTTAAGCCATAATATGTCTCTAAAAATTATATTTCTCTATTTTAAAATATATTCTAGGGGTGTAACGATACGCGTATCGTGTATCGAACGATTCATGGTCGTTTTCCAAATCATCAAAGTGATCATTTGT
>JAUCMS010000153.1:14265347-14294855 GCA_032357445.1 Enteromius radiatus | reverse complement strand
ATTTTGGGGGTCATTTTGACATTTTGGGGGGGCAGTTGGGGGGCAGTCGAGGCCTAATGGATAGGGAGTTGGACTTGTAACCCAAAGGTTGCGGGTTTGAGTCCCAGGTCCAGCAGGGATTGTGAGTGGGGGGAGTGAATTCCCAGCACTCTCGCCAACTTCAATACCACGACTGAGGTAAGACCCTTGAGCAAGGCACTGTTCCCCCAGTGGAAGGGTAGGAATACTGTTATTTGGATAAGTTAATACTTATTTTGTATGGTATTGTTTTTTTTTTGTTTGTTTGTTTGTTTTTTGCCTTTTATTACTTGTTCAAAATAAAGTAACAATGACAACAAAGACTGAATTTTAGCTTTGCCAACATATATTACTGTTTAATATAAAACAGAAAAAGAAAAAAAAAAGCATTTAAAATTGTAATTATATTTCTGCTTTACTGTATTTATCAAATGCATGTGAACTTGATGAAACTTTAAAGTCTGGCTGCAAACCTCAATGAGCCAAAATGTCAAAATGACCCCAAAAAAGTAATTGAGCAATTTTAAAATAAATTATATATATTTAAAAGCACACAGCGTTTTTTCCCCCCATTTTGATATCATAAAGTCAATCTGTGAGGATGCTGGGTAGATCTGATTAAAGTCACATAAAGATAGCTGTAATGATATCTGAAAAGCAGATTGCTATGAAAAAGATTGTAAAGTTTAAAGGTCTTCTTGTTATAGAGATTTAATGTGTCTGAGAAAAAGAGACAGAGATGCAATATGACTGGCATGTAATAAATGCCTTTTAAGCTAAGCTAAGCTATGCTGACCACCTTCAAAGATGTACGCGTGTGCCCTCTGCAGGAAGCTTACTATAACTGTTTGTGCAATCTTACTATAACGACCCATAAACAATTATATTTCAGAACAGCAAAGAGCATAAAGAGTGCGTCTAAGCGCGGTGGGGCACTTCAAAATCAACATGAGCGGACATGAGCAAAAATTACGCTTTTCGCAGTATTTATACGCTCGATCATTTATTACAAAACCCTTATTCCAAAAAGATATTTTCTGCCTCTTTTTTATATAAAAGTGATTAAGACAACCCAAAATATTTTCCCAGTACAAAAAGTGGTCCATGAGACTCATGATACGATAACTTCAGAAATAAGTAATTGTTTTAGTACTACCTTGTTTTAGAGAAAGTTGACTATGGTCGCTGTTCGTTAGAAATGGCTCTCTGGCTTATATGATCGTGTAGATGGTTCTGTAAAGGTTCGTTTAGGCCTATTTCAAACGCTACGTTCTCTATTATTGTTGTTGTATTTTTCTGTTTGTTATTTATGTATCAGTTGTTGTATCTATAAAAACATCCATCCATCTGAATGCTACTGTTTGAAGACTGGCCAGCAGATGGAGACCGTGGCATTGACAATGTTTACAATGTTAAATGTTCAGACTTGCATTTATAGCAGGCGACTTGACAAGAAATCTGTATCATAGCAGAGATTAATAGATTTTCCACAACTTTCCAAAACGGGGAGAAAAAAAGAGTTTGCAAAAACTTTCTTAATTTACAATGAAAACAGTTCAATTCAAAATATTTAACAGTTCACATTTACATTTACATAAAAGGGGAAATGTAAGAAACTCTTCAAAGAAAACCATATGTAATACAAAAATAAATCACCTGCCTTTATACATTTTCGAAGCAATTATAGCAATTTCTATAAATTTCTTATAAATAAATAATATATTTCTTAACGTTTTTTATACACAATTAAACCATTCATATACATTTTTTAAGCAATCTCTTATTTATAAATTATGCATTTTCTTTTTTTTTTACAAATGTTGGTAATTTTTTTCTGAAAATTTCTTACAAATACACATCTTATAAATGACTAATCGCAAGGTGCGAAGTTTCAGACCAACATATGCTAACCTGACACAGTGTGAAACAGTTGTTTTTCGCTGTGCTTTCTCAAAGGCCATAAGGTCTAAAAAATAAATAAATAAATGAATACATTTTTTTTGTCTGCCTGAACATATTACTTTGAGAGGAAATTTTAACTTTTCCAAATGTTTAGGAGATCTACATCCTAAAACCTCCTGAAATAGTTTTTTTTTTTTAGCAAATCTAGACTTTACTCTTGAACCAGTCATGGAGAAGCATAGAATATGCATAGACAATGAATAATAATAATAAGCTTTTTCAAGGTTATCCTTGCAGCGAGTCCCTGCATGCAAATCCTTCTTCACCTAGCCTATAGCTTGTGGCACAATTCAAATCGCCAAAAATGTAACCTATTATTTTTCTTAAATGCATTTTTTTTCGCTCATATATTCATTATTCTTACTCTTATCCAGTTCTTCTGCATTGTCATCTTCAATTGAACTTGCTTGTTCCTTTAGAGACTGGAGCTTCTTTACAATCATGGATCCCTACAATGTGCTGTTCAGATGACTAAATATCAATAAAATACTGCATATTATAGTATGCTTCATGTAAGAGTAGTGCTTCACTGTTTTCTTGGAGGTAATACATTACAAGTAACGTGAGTTACCTAATAATATTATTTTTTTCCAAGCTAGTAAAGTAAGGCATTACTTTTTAATTTTAGAAGAATATATACTTTTTTCGTCTCCTGACCCCATGTTGGGAGAAAACAGAATTACAGAGGCTGTGTGTGTGTAAATACAGTGTAGTTCTAGACTAAAATGTGAATTAATTCATCTCACTCTCATAAAACAGATTTAGTATTCATCAAAATGAATTAAAATAAACTGCAAATATTAAATTACATAAATATCTCTAATCCCATTTTATTAATAAATGTCTTTGCTGCTGACCTTTAATAATCCAGTTCAATCATACTTACAAGCAAAAATGACTTCAAAGCAAACTATTGTGCTTCATTGTTTTTTTTATTGCTGAATAGTATTGAACTTTCTTCTCCTGTATTTACAGATGTGAATTTAGCCTGAGGTTTATTTGTGACACTTTTTGGTTTGAAAGAGCTTTTACATTTGCTTATAAATATAACTTCTTATATTAAAAACAAACACTCAACCTCTGCCCATATGTAAAAAGTAACGCAAAAGTAATGTAATGCATTACCTTCCATAAAAAGTAACGTAATTAGTTACTTTTTAGGGAGTAATGCGATATTGTAATGCATTAGGCCTACTTTTCAAAGTAACTTTCCCTAACACTGAAAGTAAATAACCTTTTAAAAGATCTATTTATCATGACAGAAAGACTGTCTGTAATGCTCCTCTAATTCATTTTTTGATGTGTAAATGTCTATTTTTTTAGAAAGCATCTTGGTGTAATTGCTCTGATATAAACAGATGTGTCACCAAATGTTACATACATGTTACTAAAATCCACAATGATGTATATTCTCATAAGTTTCTCAAATCTGAATGTTTCCAAAATCCATTACCCCACTTTTAACACAGAATGACTTTAATGTTACGCTGAGAAGAAAGCATTTGAACATATGACAATGATACACAACAGTTTTAAATAAATGTGCAGTTGTCCATTTCACCACTAGAGGGAGTTCTCGGATTTGTATTTGGCGCGTAATCTGACATCGCGCCAATTTAACGGAGTAGTAAAAATGTGTCTATTTTCATTGTTTTGGTTTCCTTTCTTAACCACTAGTACATGAGTGAAGAGCAGTTTTGTTTATATGTTGTTGAAATGTTTTATTCGTCTCAGAATTGGCCTAAATCTGATTTTTACTCTTTTCAGATGCTGGCGTATTTTTTTTTACCACACATCAGAAGCGGAAATACGATTACTTTATCCGTGTGCACGCGTTAAGAAGGGGGATAAAGGATGTAGTGTATCCTGGTCATAAAACATAAATGAGTGCTCTCTGCCTTCTCTTCCTTTTCCTCACCATGCTCTTGAATTAAAGCCTTATAGCTGGAACCGTTGTGGTAGACAATGAGAGTTTGTTTTAATTCAGATTGAAACAAACGACGAGTTCTCAGGGCAAAGCAGATTTATTGGGCTTGTTCTGGCTGCTTGCCCCATGCTCACTCTGATCAGTTATTACATCTTCTCAGCCCGTGACCTCCTGGGTCATTAAAGACCTCAAAATGGCCACACTGGCCCGCGGCCCATTTCATGCTGTTTATTTGTCCACGAAATTACTATATTTAACAATAGAAGAAACTGCCAAATTCAATAAACATCATTCTGGATCTATCTGAAAGAGGCATTTTCGGATGGCTTTATCTTTCTATGATCGTGTGAGATGCTTAATGTTTTAAGAAAAGTGATCATACCCAATAAAGTGTTACGAAAAACTGAAAGACATTTGAGACTACTGGGGATTTCCTCATTACGTGGACACTTTGTAACAACTACATTTCTTTCTTTAAACAGTGGCTTTAAGCCAGTAAAAACATTTGTTAAGGTTGTTGCTTTTGTATATATATGGCACCAAGAAGCATTTTTTTTCCCTGTCATCTATGCATTCCTCAGATTTTTAAACTTCTTTTGGATCACGTTTAAATAAAAAAAAATTCTTTCTCGAATTTCTTCTGACCCCCTCCCTTGTTTTTCAAAGATCTTTTCCTCCTTACTGGCTCTACACAAGAGAATCCTCCCCCCCCACCCCCTCCCCGAGATCCTGTTCAAACACCACACTTAAAAAAAAAAAGTAAATGGTTTCCAAGATCTCAGCACACTAATGAACATACTTTCACTTGTCAGGCTGTGGAGTAAGTCTGAACCATGAGGATGGAGTTGGCCGTGTAATGATGGACATCAGATGGACTAGGTTAATAGCCATCTGGAACTTTAAAAGCGTGAAATGATGATCAGAAATTGAAATGATCTCGTTTGATAATAGGCAAGAACAATGAATATTAACATCGACATGTGAGGTGGAGATGTCTTAGATTGCGACTAAGATAAATAAATGCATGTTTACATTTAACTACAGTAACTTGTGTATTTAAAGTCTTTAACTATTTTACACTAGTACAATAAACACTGTGGCCGTCGCAGTGTTAGAGAACTATTGTGTATTTAGGAAAACAGGGGTTGTTTTGTTCTTTATTCCATTTGTTTTAGAACTGCTTCCTTTTTCTTGTCACAAGGGAGTATACGATACCTGTGAGACTACTCAGGCAGAACTTTTCTAAGTCATTTGCTTCAATTTTGCATTTTGTTTATTAAATAGGCAACACTATTAATTTAATAATTTTTCTGAAAATAAAATATGCTGCACTAACATTTTAGAATTAGATATTCAATATCTATACTTATATTTAGCATTGCGATACACATACCTCTCATGTAAGTTCTTCTTAAAAAGGTTATAGACTGCTACAGAAGAAGCTTTTTCAGCTTTAAGACTTTTGCAGTCGATTGTTTCCATGGATTTTAAAACTCATGGAACCACAGATGCCAATAAAGAACTGTTATTTTAGGAGTGTAAAGTAATTTAAATATTCCTAATTGTGAAAATAGTCTTTTTGCCTTGTAATTCAGCAGCAGACCCACCATGTATAATATCCAGTTAGTAGAGTTTGCAAAGTCAAGGTATCGTTTTGTGGTTGAATTTGAGCTGTTTTCAACCAGCACGACCACTCAAATCACAGGTTTGCAATTTGGTCTCTAAAACAAACTAAATCTTAACCCAACCCGAATGTATTCTGTTGTACAGGTGCAAGCAAATACTTTATGTTTCTCGGTCAGCGATGGAATGTTGGAGATTGATTCGTATTTCAGTCCCTATTTGGTTCTCCAAGGTAATATCTTAAATGTATCTCATTTCACTGAAGAGCACTGAAATTGACAAGAGTCAAAGACTGAATTAAAAGGTACTTTAACAGGCCTAAAGCGGACAACGGATTCACTTGCCTTGTGCAGAGCTCTGTGCTTAAATTCACAGATCAAAGTGAGGGCTGTCATTGTTCAGCTCACACTACAGCCACAATGTCACCATTCATGCATGCATGTCTTTTAAGCCCAAAGCCTCTCATAACCCAAAGCATTGCTGGGTAAGAAGAGGAGGGTGCATTTGCGCCCCAAACCCTGACCCGGTCAGATCTTCTTTGATCGCGCAGCCTGTGTTCCTTGCAAGCATCCTTTGATGGAAAGTCTTAACGGACTCAAAGAAAGTACAGAGGAGAGGCTGTAGTAAAGTGATGTAATTTAATGTGATGATCTGTTTCTGAGGGTCAAAGGTCAAATTGAAGCACACTTTTTAATACCCTGAAACACTGGAAGCCTTTGGTGAAAAGGATAATGCAGAAATATACTGTATGATGATCATTTGAAAGCAGGTGCTGTATAACATAAAAGCTGGATGCTAAGATATGCCTAGAATACAAGTTTGTTCACCCCTTAAATATTTTTGGGCTTGGCTGAATAATTAAGCTCCTTGTCCAGACAACTGATCTTTTCTCAGCTGTCTGACGTCTTCCTAAGATGGGACTGTTGCACAATGTCCTTGGGACTTCCAATGATGTCCAGAGTTCACCCTTATTTGGTAACTGCCCTTTTTTTGGAAGTGTACCCTTCTGTTACACATTTTAGTTCACAAACAAGTTTGGGGTCAGCAAGGTTTTTTTCTTTTTTTGTAAAAAGTTAATAGACTTTTTATTCAAAGATGAATACATTTTTAAGTTTCCATAAAAATTTTAAGCAGCATAATTGTTTTCAACACTGATAATGGTAAGAAATGTTTCAAATCAAAATGATTCCCAATGCATATTATGACAGAAAATGTCATGGTACTGTTGGACAAACTTCTATTCTAGAATCCAGTGGTTTACGGTCTTATTCAGAGTAACATTTCTGGAATTGTCAGAGGTGCATCAGTTGGTAGTCATCAGTTTCATGCTATCCTCCTGTTCTTTGCGCTTCTGAGATTTACCCTGGGGCTGTTTTTCCTCCATCATTTCTCTGAGAGAATAAAGAATTACAAGAAGGCAAGAGAAATAATTTGGATGTGGATCAAATAAATCCTCAGCTAAAATTTTCTGTAAGACTGGAATCAAATCATTTGCTCCCTATACGCATCAGTCGGTCCCCTGAGTCGCTCCCATTCAGTTACAGTTAAACTAACTATAGGAGTTTTCTTGTGTATAGTTTTTTTAAACAAGATTTTATGTAATTAAAGAAGAACAGAATTCAAAATTCTTCTGCATCCAAATTCAGAAATAAAAGCTGTCACACAGTAAACTGTGTGTGCTGACCTTTTATAATACACATGAATCTAGCAGATGCTGATATTATTTAATACCTTTTGCTTCTGCATTTTAATGAATGTGCACACTTTTTCCACTCTTATTTCTTAAATTTGACTACAGCGCTTTTGTAACAATATTTAGCAGATGAATAAGAGACAAAACAAACCCAGTGTTAAAACAGAAACGAAGATGCTGTATTGAAAATGTACAAAAGCTATACATATGTTGAGTTCTGCAAATGGCATCACACACACACAAAACAAAAACGGCACAAAAAACCCCAGAAGAACTCTGAGAATTCAGACCTTCAGAATCGCTCTGTCCTTGGTGGAAATTTCTTGTAAAAGCACTAAATCAAAGGCAGAAGTCATTTTAGTATGCGCCTGTGGTTCATCACAAGCTCAAGTGGGTGATGAACCTGTTAATTGGGATGCGATCTCCGCTGAGAGCACACAGAGTACTTGCATATTCCTTTAAAGACATCTCAAAGGACGCACGAGTTGACAGGCCTCCGCAGACTGAATCTCAGAGACGTAACGCTGTCCTTCACTATCACACAGCCCGGATCAGATGCAACTACAGAGATCTGTAACTCCTGGAGCGTGCTTCAAGGGAATCCGTCAATATCGATGAAATTGACCATCTTTGAGCAGAAATGTATTTTCCACCAGTTTTTCATAATACCCAACAGAAGTGACAAGGGGGTACATCAGAGCACTGTGCACACTGAACAAGCTTGTGCAGTTAATATGCATTACACATAATTTAAAGCATGAAGGATATGGAATAACTATTAACAAATTGCAATAAAAATATCCATAAATCTATTAGTATAGCTACATACCAGATTACATAGCATTATATGAGTTTAAAAACATACTTATGTTCTTTTAAGTGAGGCACTTAGTGAATTTCAGTGCACTGTTGAGAAAGGGAAAATCAGACTTAGACAAGCCCAATAACCATTACCCTGATGTACACTAATATGCATTAACAAACTTACATAAAACATATGGCTTGTGAATCATGTCATCTTGAGGTCTTTGCCAGCCTAGTTGCATACAACAGTTGTTTTAGCAAATGTCTGATAATGTAATTGACTGTTCACCTGAAATGCTGCAAGTTTAACTCATCAGAAACTGTATTTCAGTGCCTTTGCTCATGAACAAAAATATGCATAAGCATGTTTTTCCTCCCCTTAGAGAATGAAGTAGCATTCTTAAACAGATCACTGTATTCTGTTCCATTGAATTGTCCAATTTTTACATTAAAAAGCAACCCCTGATTAACTCTCAAGCCATCATGTTTAAGAATTTGCTTTCCTCTGCAAGGGCTGTTAACAATGAGCTCATATCACCAATGGCCATGTTGCCAATACCTGCCGGTATCGAGGCTAGCGTAACAGAGTTACGCGGGGTGGTGAGCCGTGAGGAATTCTGCGAAAGACTCTGCAGAAGGCCTGGACTTAATGTGCCAGACATTAGGCTCGAATGGTCTCCGTCATCCAAAATGGCATCGAAGTCTATTTGAGTGTGCTCGAGGGTTTGAGTGGAGTCCACTGTGCTGGTGACCTGGTTAACCCCAGGAGACGCCATTGTAGACACTGAAGCAACTGTGGCTTGATTTGCGCACGGAGACATGGGAGAACCATAATCAACGTTGCTGTCCAACATATGGATCTCTCCTGAATAGTACATTGTGCCATTCCCATTGCTGTGTTGACCGAAGTCACCTGGTCTCTTTGGGCTAGCTTCTGAGGAGTTGACGTTGGACAGGGAGCAACCATTTTGCTGAATCATTGCTGAACCTGAGTGTTGTCTATTTAAAGGTTTGGGCTCGGATGGAGGCCTGGGCTGTATCAGTCCTCTGCCTGCATTTTGAACGGCTGACTGAGTAAGTGGGACGTAATGTTGTTGGTTGATGTTATTCATATGTGAAAAGTTTGAGCGGTAATTCTGCATCTCCTGGTTTTGCACCGCTCTCCCATTGGGTGGACCCATGCTGTTGCATGTTAGGCGGTGACTAGAGTTGTAATTCGGGTCCTGTCGATATCCCAGTTGAGGGTTTACTTGCTCGGATTGCCGATACTGCTGGGCAGAGTTTATCCTTTGAGGGGCCCTCTGTGGATAACCCTGTTGCAGATTAGCCAGATTCTGGCTCAATGGTACAATCTGCTGATTGGTGCCAAATCCTTGGTAAGAGCCAAAGTTCTGCTTCTGCTGAACCACTGTCAAGTTCCCTCGAAGTTGCTGCTGCTTTGGAAGCCTTGCAGTTGTATCCACCGAACCAGAGCTGACCTCGTTCCATTGCACTGGCATGTTGTTCTTGTTCATGCCTTGTGGATTGCCCATTTGCTCTGGACCTGAGCAAACAGGCTCTACCTGGTTTCCGTTGTTGTTTGCCATGCCCATTCGACGCTGTCCATAGAACTGTTGTTGGGAAATCATATTACCATGGAAGTCTACTGCATGACCACCATTGACAGAAATCCCTGGGTCCTGATTTGAGCTTCCACCCTGGGAGTTGAGGTACTGTACCATGTCATCTGGTAGCACCATATCATCTTCTTGCTGATCACCTCCATCAGAGGCCATATTCTCCATTAAAACGTTCTCTGAAATACTAGGCGGCCTCTGGCTGAAGGGATGACGATGCAAACTGCCATCAGACCAGGTGTTGCTCTGCAAGTTGAAAGCACGTCGATCTATCACAGGCAGACGTGACAGAGTCATGTTGCTGATGCTGTTGAATCGCTGAACCCTTGGTAAGGAGAGCGGGTCGATAGCTGTACGGCGAACAGGATCACTTGCTCGTCGTGGAAGATTGCCCGGAACATCATGAGGCATCATTCCAGGGGCGCCGTAGCCAGTGTCACTGCAGCGTCTCGAGTTGACAACACTTTGGGAATGGTGCAAATGTGCTGAGCTTTCCTGCGAGTCATTGTACAGGGCCATTCTAGTTCTAAGACTCATGCGATCTATGTTGGGCAGAGGTGTTGGTGGCGCACCTCCTGTGGCTGCGGCGTATTTCGCTTTGAGGCGGTATTGTTGAGCCGGCGTGAGATTTAGCAAACTTGTGAGTCCACCTGCGCCACCAGATTGGCTAGCTTCGCTGGAACGGCGCGATAGATCTGTGGAGATGGGGTCATAGGAGTCTGCTGAGCTGAGGTTGTTGTTGCGGACACCAAATTGCGAAGCTTCGCTAGAGCGACGACTGGAGTAGCAGGGAGAAATACCGGAGGACCGACGGCTTAGCGTGTATGCTGAGCTCATTGTGCTGGTGGAGCTGTCTCTGCGCTCTTGCAGCTGATTTAGCATTGTCATCTCATATGAAGACAAGTCTCCTAAACGTTGAGTTGGAGGTCCTGGCATCTGACTGCCTATATTTGGAGTCTCCAGCAGAGAGTCTAAAAAAACAGAGTTGGGAGAGGAACATTACTTTCTCAAAATGCACAAAGTGGGAACAAAGTAATAAACCCATATTTGGCTCACCAATAGAGGGAATTGGAGGCAGCTTGGTATTTCGGACTTGAGGTGATGTATTCGCCCAGGAGCAGGGGTCTCTTACAGTTTTTAGTTTTTCCTTCTTGATGTTCTCAAGATTTAGTAGCCCTCCCCTGTTTTTACGCAGCTGGAGACCCACTCCTGCAGAAGTACCTGGAGAACCGGTAGAATCTACTATAGGCACGTCATCTAAAGCACTCAGGTCCCCCAAACTGCCTCCACTGTGCATGGCCATCTCTACTCCACTGTCATTGTTGGTGGCACTGCCAAGTGGCGATGGCTCACTGCTACATGATGACTGACCACCAGGGCTGGACTGATACATCTGTAAAGAAATAGTAATAAGCAAAATCAGTTCCATTGATATATTTGTCACAGAATCTCGGTAAAGTTTGTGGAATTAAAAGCGTTGTTCTAAATTGGAACTGCAGTAAACTAAATTGTTTTTTTTTTATTATTATTTTGACAGTGCCAACTATACCAAACCATATAACAGAAGTTGGGTTTTAAAAAAGTATTAATATTGCCATGCATAAAAAGACATTGCTGCAGTGCTCACCTCAGTACAGTCTGTCCATTATTTTCAAAGAGAAGCAAGTTAGTTAAGAGGAAAGGAAAGGGTTAGTTTATTAGATGAGGCAATGGTTAGTACATTAGTTTGATTTCTACATTAAGAGCATTTCACACAGTATATGATAAACAGCAAGATCTGAACATGCCGTGATTACTGTAAATAGTGCATATTTTACATGCAAGTCAACAAAAGTAACTAGCCATTTATTGCTTCATAAAATAAGGTTGACACCATCTTGAACAGAACCAGCAACAACAGGCATTTCTTTTCTCTTCCATGTTGTTTTTTTCACCACATAAATTCAGTGACACACCACAGTAAAAGATTTTTTTTCTTGTGCAATAAAAATAAAAAAGGGAACACTACACTACTCTGTAAAACCGCTTTTATCTAACATCTCATCAGCTATGTAATCATTTATTAAGAACAAAACAGACTATTCTTACCACTGTGTTTTCCGTCTTGATAGATTTGACATGCTGGCAATCCTCCACTCCTCGGGTGGTGCTGTTGGCTTCCCCTGACCCGTCTGTTTTTCCACTTGCATGCTTTGTGTGCGCCTCATTTTCTCCATTCCCTTTAGGAGGGTGTGGTTTAGGTGGTGCATCACCACGCTGCTTCTTAGTGACATGTGCTTCTGGACCATGAACAGTCTTCACATGTTTCCTGAGAGAACTGGGGTCTGTATAGCGTTTTGTGCAACCTGGGATCTTGCACACATATGGTTTCTGAAAAGGAGTGACAGATAGCTTTCAGAGTGCAATCAAATCTGACTTAAATCAAATCTCTTGGTCTTAGTCTTGATATGGGAAACAAAATGCACATAATGAAAGCTCGAACCTCGTTCGAGTGCGTGCGGTTCTGGTGCTTGGCTCTGTCTGATGCATTGGAAAACGCCTTGTTACAACCCTCATGCTCACATACATAAGGTTTCTCTCCTGTGTGAGACCTCAAATGAGTTTTGAGGTTTTCCAGTCGCGAGTAAGCCTTCGAGCAACCTTCAAACTTGACAGAGAGAGTGAGAGAAAGAGAAAAAGCAAGACATTACATCAGCCATCATCAATCTGAACCCAAAATCAAACAACTTTATGAGTGAATCTCATAAAACACTTCTGGATTATAGTTCATCCCTGATTTAAAGGTAAGATACACAATTGTATTTTACCTTAAAGACAATGGAACCCTTTTTGGGATCATTAAAATAGTTGGCAATATTTTTACTTTTCTCATTATACCATAATAAAAAATAATTCTGCAAATAGAGCAACTTTTTCCTGGACATAATTTTGAAAGAATTACCCTCAGAGATTTTTTTTTTAGTAGTAGTAGTAGTAGCTTTGAACTTTTTGCTTGTTCAGACCACATCATTATCAATTATTATGATCAATCTTCTTTGCTTTCTTATTCATAAAAGTTTAGTTTATGCATTAATAATAAGCCACTGGTGTAAAAAGAGATCACATTAGATAAACAAAAAAGTGCTTATTAAAGTCATAGGTGCCTTTTCTTGTATCTTATAGGTCTTGTATATATATGGAGGCTGTGTGGAAACGCCACTAAAATTTAATAAAGATCCATTGCGCCTTCCTCTCCTCAGACTTTAATTATGTCTTCATCCTGTCAATCAGCACGCTCAGAAGTTCACTTTTTAATAGGATCTCAAGCAACTAAAACTGACGTTGAGGCTGAAAGCACAAGACAGAAGATCAGTGGGCCTTCATCATTTACTAAGGAGCGTATAGCCGAGATGAAAAATGTGAAAACATGTCCTGTTTAAAATCAGGTGGGCTGTTGAAATAAGAAACAATGAGCCTATTTCTGTACAGCAATCACTTGCTCTACTTGTGCATACAGAAATAGAGGTTTATTCTTGCAATTAAAGGTAAAGTAGGTATAAGTTATACATAGTGAGGGATGAGGTGATACATGCTTTCTACAAAGAAATGAAGTCCTGATGAACAGAAATTTATCACTTACTGTGCACTTATGGGGCTTCTCCCCAGTGTGTCGGCGCACGTGGACCACTAGCATGTACTGGGCCTTAAAAGGCTTCTGTTCTCGTGAGCACTCCTCCCATCGACACACAAACTCCTTCTTCTCCCCATGGATGTGGTCATTGCTGATGTGCTGCAGGTAGAGAAAAGTGATAATATAAAAACAGCTGTCATAATTCCTTAATTTTCCAATACTATT
Source organism: Enteromius radiatus (assembly GCA_032357445.1). Classification (NCBI taxonomy): domain Eukaryota; kingdom Metazoa; phylum Chordata; class Actinopteri; order Cypriniformes; family Cyprinidae; genus Enteromius; species Enteromius radiatus. The sequence continues at coordinate 14,281,377 of JAUCMS010000153.1, read as the reverse complement.
TTTGATATAAACAAGTTTTGCTACCTTTTTTTTTTGACAGAGAAATGCTCACCAATGCAATTTTTTTATCAATAATACAATAAAAACAAATATTGTGACATTTTATTGAAAATTTAAAAGGACTTTTTCTATTTTAGTATGTTAAAATGTAATTTTTCAGCAGGTATTACTCCAGTCTTTACGGTCACATGATCCTTCAGAAATCATGCTAATATGCTGATTTGGACATTTATCAATGTTAAGAACAACAGTTCTGATGAATATTTAAATATTAATATTTTTGGTGCATGACACATTTTTTTCATGATTCTTCAACGAATAAAAAGCACAAGATTTACTTGAAATAAATAATTATTATAAATTATATAAATTCCTGATCCCAAATATATATATATATATATATATATATATAAATAACACACACACACACATAAATATATATATATATATATTTATAAAATACAAAAATATATTAAATAACTGTATTCTGTGTACACTGAAAAGTACTTGCTTTGTACTTCTCTAAATCACCTAAAATAACCCTGAATGAAGTTCTTCAGGGAAGAAGTCATGAAATAAAATCAAACACCATGCCATTATTTTGTTTCCTGGGGTATGTAATTTAGACTGCAAGCAGAGAGTGCAGACTATAGCCTGAGGACTAAGAAGGGTGTGTAGGGAGGAAGTCCGGGCCCTCTATGTTGGTCTGGTCTCTAAACATCCCTTTGTTTTTCACTACTGATTCTTCTTTCTTGTCTTCTCTGGCTGTAATTATACCTTATACTCATTCTCGCTCATTTTATCAGGTTTCTCAGAAATCTGACTAATGTCTGACAGCAATCTTATAATCCCCAACAACAATTTACTTGCTACTACTTAAGACCATATGTTTGTTTGTGCTTTCAATTGTAGTCTAGTGTGGGTTTTAGAACATAAAACACATGCTAGACTCAGCTTAGACTGGTTTGGGCTTGCTCTGGAATTGGAGAATGGCAGGAGCCCAATTCCACTGATCCATAACCCCAAAGGATTCCTGAGCTCCAGGTCCTGGTCTCACGAGGAGCCAGACTGGCTCGGCGTGTTCCTGTCAGGGCAGCGAGTCTGACTCTGGGCCCAAGTGTATCTGTCACTTTGTGGCTCGCAGATTGTTAATAACGGCCAGCAGAGCGGCTGAGGTGTCAGAGGTGGAGAGGGCCACTCCAGAGCTGCTGGCATGACGACGGATTTACTGCATGGCCTCAGGGAATGTAAAAGGTCAGAGGGAGCACAGAGACGGGAGCCATACATATGAGAGTATATGTGCTCAAGTGAACACGTTCGGCACCTCTGCGGGTATCAACATGCTCATTAACCCTACACGTGTCAGTGACAGGAAAGGATCAGTTACAATTCTGGCCAAAGCTGACGATGAGAAACTTGTCCAACATGTGCAGAGTTTCTAATTATTTACACTTGTTTCTGCTTAAAAAATGCAGGGAAGCTGTTTGCAATTGGTGTTTGTTTCATTTAGTCCCAATAGCTATTCTAAAATCTAGTGAGCTGCCTCGCTGGACAGCATTTAAGGGCGTCACATGCACACCCTCAACACAAAGGCTCTTTCCCAATTAAGATGCGATCTATACTCATTTTGTCCAAAATTCAAAAATGTACAAAAAGGAGGAGACACCAATGCCAGCTCACTTTTTTTTGTTCTTGTATCATGGAAATGATCATTTATCATTCAGTTTAAAGTTAGGAGACTTTTAATAACAAAGGAGAACTGAATAGGGACTAACAAGAACTAGCTGGTCCTGGGTATCATACTCTTTGGAACATCCTTCCCAGTGGCAGTTGGTCTCATACACGGCCTCTGGCTCTTGCTTGCATTCGTCCTTGTCAAGTTCCTCTCGTAACTCCATGTGATCCTGTAAAGGAAAAAGTATTAATTAACTAAAATTTATGTAATGTCATACACATCAGTCAAGAGATAAACTGTAAAATTGTAAATATATAAGTTAAATATAACTGATATATAGTAAGAGTTCTCTTTGCAAATCTGAGATATAGAAGATCCACGCTAATCTCACTGTTTAGTGAAAAAATGTAGCTATAAAAAAAAAAAAAAGAGACCTCATTAGTGTTTTAGATTTCTTATGGGAGCTGATCCTGTTCTTGAGTTATTGAGAATCAGATGGGAACTATTGTTGGCGGTCAGGTTGATTTCCAACACAATATTGCAACCCTCGATTCTCTTAAGGTCTGGGAATGTTAAGAATGCTTTTGAGCTTTAATGAACTTAAAATTTAAAGGTTTTAAAAGCTCTCTTATGTGGCGAGAGAACGGAATGCTTCATGGCCACATCTAATGTCCCCTCCCACTGGCTAATTTGTGTGATATCCAGTCTAAGTAAAGGGTATGTTTACCCACGAGCGCTCTGTTGGTAAGAGCACTAAAAGCAACAACTGATAATAGTTTCTTTGAAACCATTCCGAGTTTGGTTTCTATTATTCTATCAAGTGTGGAACATCAACCTCAAATATGAAGGGTTTTGACAGAGGTCTATGCTGACTACAGCTTGTTTCTATTTATACCACTACTGTATGCTCATCAATTCACGTCTGCCCCAATCGCACTCTGCACCTCTCCTCATGTATCATACCAACCAGTGTTGGATAAGTTACTTAATTGGATAAGTTCTTAATTATTTCTTTAAAACTGTAATTTGATTTAATCACTGATTACTGCATTTAAAAAGTACTATGTAATATGTTGAGTGCATATAAATGTTGTTGGGCTCGTCTGCATTTTAGCTCGCATTCTCTGATTTATTAAAGGGCATACTGACGTGCAAAACATTATTTTGATTACATTTTTGTTTTAACACTGCATTTGAAATTTAAGTAACGTACTTTTCTTGACATAAGTAACTGTAATCAAATTACATAATTTTAAAATGTAATGCATTACCAGAAAAGGTAATTAGAGTACAGTAATGTGTTACAGTGTAATATATAGGGCTTTATGAAGTTATGACAGATGCCCACCTCATAACTCCAACTTCTGTTATTTTAGTATAATTGATAAACTATTTCAGCATTTATTTATATTTTGACTTAGCTTTTTATTTTTATATTTTTTGTTTTTAAATATGTATATTTATTTCAAGAGTTTGTGCTTCTTCATAATCAAGAAAGGGTAAAGTTTAGCAGATTTGGCGTGCTGTCCGGGGGGGCGAGCCGGGAGGACGCAGGACACCAAACCCTAGGGGCTTGAACCCTAGCTAGGGCTAGAGCTCGGCGTCCGGCTCAGTCCTTGCATGCCCCCCCAGAGGAAGGCGTGAGGGCAGCTAAATGGCGGAGAAGGGGTGGAGGAGGGATGCGCAAAAGGCGAACTGCGGAAGGAAAGAGGACAGGGCTATTTATAGTGGGTAGAAGGGTTTTGATTGGACGGGAGAAATGAGGAGGTTGATTAGGTAATGCGATGCGAGCCGTGATTAATCAACCGCGCTCCTCTCGAAATTAGTTTATTTGCAAAAACTTCACTTATTTTTTTTATTTTAAAGTTAGTTTTAGTCGTTTTAACACTAATTTATCTTGGTTCATGCCAATTAAATGTTATTTTTTAATTTTATTTTTCAATGTATTTTATTTGTTTGTTTATTTTTAAATCTGATAACATTTTTTAGCTTTAAATTTTATAATATACTGAACAATAACAACACTGTTACTGTATCTCAATGATTTTTTGAAGGAAAACCGACTCAAATAATAATATGTTCAAGGAGATTTTCAGTGAACAACGACCTAAATTTCAGCGTGTTCTCACACGTAGCTACCGTATGACTCGAGTCCATTTTGAAGCTTAAAAACCTTAATGTGATCTAAAGTGACAGTAGATAAAATTCCACAAACCTGACAACCAGGTGAGATGGGGTGGGGTCCATCTGCTTCAGTCTTCACCTTTGACCTCTTAAAGATCATAGGGTTGACTGTGCTGCTGACAGCCGGGTCTCCACCAGCATTCTGCAAGAGAACAAGGCAAGAGACATTGGAGCCACCATGTCGACGGTTTGGCTGTTGGCATGAGCGCTGATTTCACGCCTACAAAGGCACCATGCTCCAGATGCCATATTTCACAAAGCAACTCGCCGCAGAGACTAAACAGTTTAGACTGCACTATGAGCATCTGTCAGATGGAAATATGAAAAGGAAGAAATTATTACGCCCAGAGAGCAGCTACAGACTTTGATCCTCAGATGGATTCATAATTCAACAGACAGTCTCTCTGAACACGCAGGCTCTGCGTTGAAGTGGTGCCTTTCCTCCCAACCGCTACAGTATGGCAGAGGCCCATGTTTTCTATAACTCAATAACCCTGACATGGTTTGCTCAAAAGTGTGGGAAATGTGTTTCTCATAACTATAGTGCGTGTATGTGTTTTGGAGATCAGCAATAAAGCCGGAATGAAAACTGAATCGGTGTGTGTCTGGACCGACTGAGAGTAGGTCAGAGGAAGTTTATATTTCTGGATGGCCACACTGTTTACATGGGAGTGACAGAAGCTCTTGGTCTATGAGCATTACACAGACTTCTATAGAAATGGAGATACATACTTTTTGGGAAAAAAGATCAGTTGAAATTAGCATGAATTCTTAGGTTTGTTTATGTTGGTTAGTGCTATAGCCACGCTATTCGTCATTGCCACTATTTAACATTAATGCTTTAAGAAAAACAAAAACAAATACCAGTTCAAATCTTTAGAAAATGTTACCATGAATTCAGTATTCAATATTTCATTTATTTTGAAAAACTAGTATTAAAATAATAATTTCGCAATTATTTGTTATTTTCCATAACATGAAAATAATCTGTCAATCTGTAATCAGAAATAATTATTATTTATTCAAGCATCCTTAAACATTATACAATACTGTTCAAAGGTATTGCATGTTTTTAAAAATTTTTATTTATTCTCAAGCTAGTTTACTGGATAAAAGATACAGCCAACATAGTAATATTGTGAAATGATTCAAATGTGAAATAACGGTTTTATATGTTCATACATTTTAAAATTACTCATGTGATGGCAAAGTTCAATTTTATTTTTAAAGGTCACGTGATTTTTCAGAAGTAATATGCTGAAACGTATAAATTATTATTATATGATTATTGTTATTAATACCAATGACTATTATCAATGTTGTGCTGCTTAATATCACTGTAAAGCAATAGCATGTTACATTTCTTTGCATTATTACTGCCATTTCATCAATTTAATATACCCTTGCTAAATAAAAATATGAATTTATTTAAAACAAAAAATAAGATTATTATTAATATATTAAAGAAAACAGTTGTGCTGCTTAATATCAACATGTATGTTCAGTTTCTTTGTATGATTACTGCCTCTTTTAATCAATTTAATGCATCCTTGCAAATTATATAATATTAATTTCCATTAAAAAAACCCAAAACAACTCCTTTAAACTTGAATAATAAACTATATTACACAATCTACAGATTTCTCAACATGTATATGTAAAGAAACCATGAACGTCAGTAAATTCACCTGGCTGGACTCAGTGTTTGTGTCGGTGCTGTTATTGTTGGTCAGAGCAGCTGCTGCCACCAGCGTCTGCCTGGTGCTGAGGGATGGAGAAGGCTGCAGGAGAGGGGGAGTGTGTCCAAACGCATTTAGACCTCTCTGTTGGGACAGCAGCTGGTGGTATGCAACCGGTGTGATAGGATGTGGGAACGTAAATGAGGGACTGAGACGGGAAGAACAAAAAAAAGTAAGATTTCGTGTTAGTTCAAACAATGGGCAACCTGCAAAAACATTTACAAGAAAAATCAACACAGATGGGAGATTCCTGTACCTGATGGCCCCGACGGAGAGGTGGCCGTAAGAGCTGCTGGCAGCCGAGCTGGAGCGGGAGTTATTGATGTAGGCCACCAGAGAGTTGGGCGAGGTGCGGATCATGGTCTGCAGGTCGATGCTGGCATCCGAGACTGGAGAGATGGACAGCGCTCGCTTCCTGCTCACCCTCGGCGTCAGTCTGGGACTGGGGAAACGGGACACTGCAGAGAAAAGACACTTTTTTTCAATCTTACCTTAAAAGAGATCCGTGTCGGACATACAATTTTCTTTATCTCCAGCGTCACTACTATGCTGGCTTGCATACAGATCGCTATGAATTATTTATCAGTTTATCATACCAATCTCACCAAACGGGTTGTTCAGCAGAATGCCAAACAGATACTTTTTAACAACACTGATCTGAAAGTAAAATAAGGCAAACAAGCAAGCAAATAAAGAGTGGAATGCTGAAAAGTCTATTTACTTAGAAATTTCAGAAGGTTGCTTATATAAGAATAGGAGATATGTATGTATGTATGTATGTATATATATACACACACACACACACACACACACATACTAATACTAACAAATTCATGTATATATTTAAGAAATGTAATATATTTATATATAATGTAAGAATATAAGTATATAAATGTATACACATGTAAGTATTTTCACAATATATACTGTGTGTGTATGTATATACATGTATACATAATAGATATATCACAAAAACAAAATGTTTTACACTTTACAATAAGGTCTCATTTGTTATTGTATTACAATGTATTAACTAACATGAGCAAACAATTTACAATACAGTTATTGCAGTATTAATTCATCTTTCTTAAAGTTATTTAATAAAAATACAATCATTTATTGTCAGTTCATGTTAGTTCAGAGTGCATTAAGTAATTTTAACAGTTAACTTGTGATTTAAATAATGCATTAATAAATGCTGAAATTAGCATTAGGTAAGATTAATAAATGCTGTATAACTGTTGTTCATTCTTAGTTCATGTTAACTAATGTCATTAACTAATGTTAACTAATGAACCTTTTTGTAAAGTGTTATATTTTGGATGTGATTAATCATGATTAATCTTGACAACATATATATTTATATAGAAAGTTTATTCACAATCACTTGAAATAAAAGTCAAGTGTTACATTTTCTATACAGACATTAAGCGGTCACCATATCTACATTCATACCTGGTAATTTTAGGGGTTAAAAATAGTAAAAATGACAAAATGACCTCCCTGAAAATACTATATTATGATATTTTGAAGGTATAAATGTTATTAATATATTGCCCATCTGTAGTAAACAGGTGCTGTGCATTAGGCCTGGTGTAAGAGGACAGAGAACAGCAGTCGGGCAAGGAGGCTTTTTGCCCTCCAGGGGGGCATCAGCAAAGGTGCTACAACAGGAAACATGTAATGGGTCCATTAAACTACACACAAACACAGGCACCTCACAAAAAACCCTGACATTCAAACAGACGCCTGTCAAACTCTCACAGATCTACAACCTCCAACCAGTTAATTACCTGGCCTGCCATTCTTTGAGCAATCATTTTGATGTACCCTGCAAACAGCAACTATTATAGGTTGTTACACTAAATATATATAAAAAAGTGAGATTTTGACATTTGATCCAAAAATGAAACATGCATTTTCTACACCGCTACATCAAACAATAACTGGCTTTATTTAAAATAGCATGCTACCATACTGCTCTTATTTAAGTATTAAGGAAGAGTTTATTTGCAAAAACAGATAACTCTGTTTGTAACAATTTTCAAAAATCATGTTTTTCATTGTGTATTCCAATTAATTTCAAACTGCAGGTGGGTTATTTTTACTAAGTTAAAAAATAAATGAAAAATACTGCTAACTAACAGAATAAAACACCCTAAAACATGATATCATAATAAAAAACGTGATTTTTGAAGTTATTTGTTTTTGCAAATAAACTATATAGTATATAAAGTATATAGGCTAGTACATTTATTTTACGATATGCAAATTTCTTGTTTGTGGGATATTCAAAACACCAACTACATTTGTCAAAATGAGCATAACAAATATACAACAGAGCTTACTTTGTGGAATACTGTATCCCATAATGCATCAATGACTGATCCATTAATAAGAAGTAAGAGATAGTAACTCTTGCGCTTGCTTATAGATGTTTCTGCATATTAAACAACTCAAAAATTACACACATCACCTTTTGATTGAAACCCATTTGTGCCGCAGAATTAAAAAAAAAGCAATAGGTAACATTTAATCTCACAAATATTACTTTTATTCTGCACAATTATGGGTTTAGGTCATAATTATGAAACAAAAATGTCACACCTGTGAAATATCAACTCAGAATCAGAAAATATTAACTTGCAATTCTAAGCATAAAACTGTACGATTTTTTCTGTACTTTCGGGTTTAAATCTTGCAATGCTCATTTATATCTTACGTCATTTATTTATTTTTTGGTTTCAGCCACATAATAAAAAATAGTTTCATTTAGTGTTTTTAAGAAAAGAAGGTAGGCTTTGGTTTGAGAGGAGCAGCAATAGTTTGCATGCCTGGGGTCAGACAGCCAACCACAGGCTGACAGCAGACAAGTAACTTGAATTCTGATTTCCACTGAGTATTAACACACACACACACACACACACACAGAACACCTCAATAGAGTTCTACCTAAAAACCTAAACAAATATATATATCTTTTTAAGAGATTTTGTTACAGAACGTGCAGAGTGACTGCCACGTTGATGGGATGGCGTGTGGCAGCACTTAGCAGGCCGCTGCCCACAGACTGAAGAGAACAGCAGGGGGTAGCAGTGTCTGGCCTGCCCTCAGCTGCTGAGTCCCACACACTCTGCAATGCTCTGTTTTTATAGGCAGTGTCTCTAATTTAGGGGTGCACAGGTTCCTGGGAGAGCGCTAAACCAGATGTGCGGTGCTGTGAGGTGGTGGTGGTGGCAGAGGCTGGCTCAGGCAGTCCTGTCGACCCTGTGGGACAGGGAATGGTGGGTAGGGGGAGGTGCTTCTAATTGAGGATCTGGCCTGATATATGGTTTTATAATTACAGGGGTATACAAAGGGGGCAATTATATTAGGCATCTGCTCTGATGTTTTTATTGGGATGCCAGAAAATATATACTGTATCTGAAGGTGTTATTCTTATTTTTCCCTTTGGCGCTTAATAAAAAGTTTATTGTGCAAATAATAAAGTTCAACTAATCTTAATAAATAAATAACTACATAGAAGTATTGAAAAAAATATTATGCAATAAATAATTGAATTATACAGTATACTACAGCTAAACAATTTGGGGTTGGTAAGAATTTTGTATGTTTTTGAAAGCCTCAAATGATGAGTGAACTAGTAATGAAATATGATTACAGTTTTCTATTTAAATATATATTAAAATGTCATTTATTCCTTTGATGGCAAAGCTACATTTTCAGCAGCCATTACAGCGGAATAAGTTTCATATGACCTTCAGAAATCATTTTAATATGCTGATTTAGTGCTCAAGAAAACTTTATATGTATACATGTACTTTATATGTGTATATGTGAGTGAGTATGTTGGCCTGAGCTGCAGTGGTGACAAGACTCCCTCCTTTTACACCAAAAAAAAAAAAACCTCCGCTCCCAAACAGTCCTGCCTGTAGTCGGACAGCAGACGTTTGCTTTGGCAGCAGCTATTATCACGGGACCTTAAACAGTTCCCCGCTGGTTATGCCACACAAATGAGTTCAGCATTTGTTTTCCTCCCCTTTCCATTCATAATCTTAAAGCATTCCTGCGTAAGCAACTCAATTAGAGGCTGCAGACCTCTTCACTTCAACACAGAGAGCAGAAGTAGAGCTGAATTGAAACAGAGGTCTGTTCAACCTATTATCCTGCTGTTTTGGGTATCAGGCAGAGTCTGGCTGTGAGCCGGAGGCTGTGGTGATTTATTTATTCACGTGTTCATCCATCCAGAGGGCGTAAGGCCAGCATTTCCCTTCTCACCCATTGAGAAGCATAGAGTGAGACTTCTCATAACATTGCATGCGCAATAGATTCACTTAAAGTACACAAAGAGGGCCTAAGGAACGTGCCCATTGAGTAAAAGCCCGTCTGGGTGTGATGGGGAAAACGCGGCTGTGTTGTTTTTAGTGGCGACTGCATTTTCAATTGGCGTGTCGCCCTGTCAGGCGGAGACCATAATTAACATGTTAAGTGCACGGCATTGGCATCCACATGCACTTGGCACAGCAGTGGAGCGTTTCAGCAAGACGTGCACTCATAGCCGACGCCGACTCCTTTCATTGTTTGCTGCTATTTGTTATTTTGGGGCCTGTTCGGGCAAATGTGCTTGGCGTTCCCATCGCTGCCAGGAGGAGCAGTGATCCGCAGGAGTGAGCTACATGTATTCAAAGCTTTTGGGGTTTAAATTCAAGACGGGGTGATGATCCATCATTCTTATGTCTTAAGAGTTTACTCTTACCTTTATAGTTAGGGATGACTGATGTGGGGTTACGTGCTTAGCATATTTAGTGATGAGAGATTTGTTTTAATTACTGCTATCAGCACCAAAGTCTGTGCGTGTGAGCTACTGCATGAGTGATATCACCATTCACATGTATGTATACATGTCCAAATAAATGTACACACACACACACATATATATATATATACACACAGTATTTATACACATACATACATACAAAGTATATATAAATATATAAACACACACACACACACACACACACACAAAGTCTGTAAAAAAAAAATTGTTTTTCATTGTGCATTGCATGTAATCTCAAATTGCATTTGGGTTATTTTGATTAAGTGTATGTATATATACACACACACACACACATATATATATATATATATATATATATATATAAAAATTAGGTCTTATAGGTGTTTTTTGCAAAGTGGAGTTCGTAGTAATTGTGATCTTTACAGCTAGATGAAATATCAGAATGCTTATTTTTGCCATATGACTCCAGTTTACGTCTCGGTTTGACCCAGTAGTGCGTGTAAAACTGCTGAATGTCCAAATAAATTTACGTTACCGCACATTTTGGCTGTAATGACAAGCCGGACAAATTTTCCATGTGCAGATTTTTTTTTTTTAAAACAACGATCACCATTTACAGGAAAACCCAAACCTTCTCTCTCCAAGTCAGCTAATGGGCAAATGGGAATCATGAAGGCAAAAACAAGAGGGCCACTTTGTGCATGCTGAACACTGACTCTTGTGGTGGGTCTGCTGAATTTATTAGAACATAAATTGATTTTTAAATACGCATACGAATTTTATCGCCACACCATTCCAAGACAAACGCTAAACCCCGCAATGCATATTTATCAGGGCTTCGCTCTACTGAAGGGCTTGCTTTATGCCACCACACCATGAGCTGACACCGGCCATCAATGAAAGCCCTGTGCCTGTGGGTTGGTGTGGAGAGCTGTGAACACCTGAGTGCCCGGAGTGAGACCACATCAAGCCTGGTGGAGGAGAAAGCCAAAGACTCGAGCCGGGAAGGAGAAAGCCCTGCGCTGTTGAGCTAACAAGCCTCACTACACAAAATGTGGGCAGTCAGCTCCGCGGTGGCCAGCGTTAGCGGTCAGAGATGCAAGAACTCTCATGACCGACTCATTACGGTCACAAAAACGCAGAGGTTCGTGTTTGATTAGTGATTGGAAGTAATTGGGACACGCGATTTGAGAGGGTCCGTGGATTTGTGGCACTTAAGAGTTACTGTGGGTGGCTGGACTGAATCAAAGCAAGAGTGCGTGCCAGCTTAATTATTTACAATCGCAAGTTTCCTGAGCAGACACCCTACACTGACTTCCTCTTCATCCTCTCTCACAGTGTGACCCATTCACAACACTGTATTTCTCCAAACTCTGGATAAGAGCCGAAAACCTGCTTGGCACCACAAGACCTGCAACCTGCTTGCCCTGGTTTACCCCTATAGATTACGCAACGACATGCAATAGCGACCCTCTGGGCATCTTTTAACAAAGCCACATTATTAAGCCAGGCATAATCGGGACCTTGCAAGATCAAGAGCATACACCCGTCCATTACATGACTAATTGGATCACATTACAAAGAAGCAGGAGGGGGTACATAGCTGCCATAACACATCCTTCAAAACAAAAAGCAGAGATGAAAGACCTGGCATTACAGCCATGGCAAAAAAAAAAAAAAAAAAGTCTTCCTCTAAACATTGTATTTCCCTTTTAAGGTGAGGTTTGAGGGAAGTCGAATGTTACTTATAATAACGCATCACACCTGCAGCCCAATCTGAATTAGAGGCCATAACAGAAACGCCTCATAAATTGTTGAGATGGCTCATGTTTACAGCTGCTTTCCATGTGTCATGACTTTTTCACACAGGCGAAGATGGAAAGACTTGATCTTTGATTCAGCTTTTTTGGAGCGAGTAAAGTATCAAATTAGTAAGTACAACTAAAAGTACATTTAAAATGATGATACATTTAAGTAACAGTAAAACATTGTGACTGGAATTAAAACAAATGTAAACCATAACAAAATTGTATATTAAAAAGTGCTTGTTTTATTTCAGCTAGTTTAGTTTATACACACACACGCAATTCTAAAACCAACGAAAATTAATGTAAAAAACGAAAATATATTGAAAATAATTGAAAAAAAAACCCAACACAAATTATAAGGCCTGGTTTCACAGACAGATCTTAGACTAAGCCAGGATTAGGCCATAGTTCAATTAAGACAAAATTAATTACAATTTTATAAACATGCTTTAGAAAAAACATTACTGGTGCATCTTGGGACAAAACAAAGGCACTGTCATGTTTTAAGATTTTTTTAGTTGAAACAGCCTTGCCTGTGAAACCGGGGGTAATAGTATATCAACTGTACTATAATAACACAGGTACTGTGTGTGTCTACTCTGGGTCCTGTTATGATATTCTTCCTTAAAGCTGCAGTCCGTAACTTTAGACGCTTGTGTCGTAGTGACTCAGGACAAGCCAAAAACAGTTTGGAAACTGGATTCATGATGTACTCGCTTATACAAATGTTGTCAATTTTGAATACAAAAAAAGTTACGAACTGCAGCTTTAAATAGTTTTTTTTTGTTGTTGTTTTTTAAAAACAGGTAGCCCTGCTCAAAACACCACTGGATGAGCTAGAAGTTGACATGTTGGCCCACTCAAACCAACAGAGCAATATTTTAAAATCACCACAAAGCCACAGTGTTTACACTCTTGGAGAAGCAGTCCAAATTCAAAAACCGAACCCTATGGTAGTCACTGGCTCATAAAATGAAACTTTCACAAGCCCTTTTTTGTTAGTAAACTGAAACAGCATAATGTGTTTAATTTAATATTTTTTTATATTATACAGAATATGATTCAGTGTATTAAAAAAATATATATCTTTAAATGCATGCTGCCATATGAAGAAGTGAGTATTACGTCTGATTTAAAAGCAGAGGATATATGAAACGAAAATATGTGAACAGAAGTGAATCTGGCTAATTCAGATTTATTGTTGGTGCACTCTGAAGTGTCTCAAGTACGTCTTGCTTTCTCATGGGTTGCTATATAACAGATATTTTCATAAGCTTAGCATAAATCTAGTTTTGTATTAGCTTCTACTGATACCTCCCAACCAGATCAAATCTGACTAGGCTACAAACAAACTCAAAATTCTCCCCTCAGTGGTTAATATAGATTTTATTTGACATTACTGTCACAAACTTATATTTATGCCTGGGACACTGGGTGCTCGTTGCTTACTTACTAACTTACAGCTATCCCGTTACATATGGGTCAGGAGAAAGCATTCCAACACATAAACAAAAAAATCTCACACATTTGAGCTTTAAGGTGACATTATGGATGTAGTATATTGGTCGATGTGTAACTCACTGTCCACTGGACTCATGTAGTCAGGGAGATGAGCAGCTGCCGCCGCGGTCGGCATGAGCAGGTCTCCATAAGGGCTGCGGTGACTGGCGATGAGGTGATAGTACTCTGAAGGGTTGGCCCCTGGTGGGGGAGGGGGCAGGCCAAACAAGCTCCGCTCCTTCAGGTGTTCGTGGGTCACTGCTCAGACAGAGAAGAAGAGACTTTAGTATTTCAGGATTCATTCATACATTTGGGTAGTGAAGGGTCCCCTGTACAATATTTTATCACATGGCCCTATACAGTATTAAGACACATTATACAGCTGCTTTATGACTGAGAGATATACAGTACAGCACATGAGAAAATTGATACATTTTTGATTCTGTTTTTAGTATTAAAAATGGTAAATACCTTAAAAATTCAAATCAATAACACTATTTAAATTGTCTGGCTAATGATTAGCCACGAGTTATTAAATGAAGCATCTTGTGAGCCAGGTTGTGCGAGTTGCTGAACTAATATTGACAGTAAGTGTTAGCTTCAAATAGGAAATGTTATTAATCTTAAATATTAATACTAAAACATTAACATTAATATGACTTCCTTTTCCTTTATTTGATAAATCATTTACATAATAGAATAAGTCTGTACAAATACAGTAAAATATTATGAAATGTTGTTGTAATTTAAAATAATTATATTGTTTTTGAATATATAATTCAAATGTTATTTATGCCTGTGCTGGCAAAGTTTGCAGTAGCCATGAGCCTATAGTAAACTACTTATCTGGTGCTCAAAAAAACATACTGCTTATATTTTTATTAAAACTATGATCATTTTTTTTTCAGGATTCTTCGGTAAACAGGACGTTTAAATAAAGAGCATTAATATAAAATGGTAATAATATTTACTAATTAAAACATTTTATCAGCTTTTTTTTTTTTAACTTGTGTGTCTGTTTAAAAATAGATAGATAGTTAAAAGTACACATCTTGAAGAATGTTTACAAGTAAAAAGTGGTGCTCGCTCCTTCCCTAAACTTGAGTAAATTTGTTAACACCAGCACCTAGTAAACCCCAGACTAAAGGTGTCAAAAGCAATACAAGCAAAGGATTTATTTATTTTTCTTTCAGCCTAGGTCAGATAACCATTAGTGCCTCCTATGTCATTTCCGTAACACTCGCCTACGACGAAGAAATAACATCAGTTCACGTCCTTGTTGCTTAAGTTATGAGACACTCAGGATTGAGGGGGTGGGGGGTGGGTTTCCACCTCATTTTTGCCTGCTTGGCCATTACTACTATTACAGCTCTATCAGGAACAATTAGGCCCTAGCGAGGTTAAAAAAGAACAGGCGTGTGTTTGTACTGGATTCATGGCAGAACAAGGCCGTTTATTTTCTCCACGCTCGCCGGATCGTATAACTGCGTCTCTAGAGGGGCTCAGAAACGAAGTGAGGAGGGGTGCTGCAGAGGCCCGGAGCTGAAAAAGCCCTGAGGCGGTGGACCGATGAAGGCAGATCAGCAGTCAGAACACTGCTCTGGGGCAGGGGACATCTCCACTGATCTTCATCAGTTTTTTTTTTTTTTTTTTGGACCTTCTGTTAAACATTAGAACATGATTGACTTCTGCACAACCGAAGCTCTGTCATGAAATTAGCTGACTCTAAAATTGCAGGAGGAATCTAATTTTGAGTGAGGGATTTTATGCAAATCATTGAATTAATCACTTTTATATGAGACCTTGGTCAACTGCTGGGAACAAGGTGTATATGAAACAGAAATAGACTATTTAGACTAACTTGAACTCCTTCCATTATCTTTACCTCCATTTAATTACCAACACAATCGATTCCACATTGCTTATTTAAATGTGAAAGCAGAGCCATTACTGCCAAGACTTTGTGCATGGTGACTTATCTCTCGTTTTAGTAATAAGGCTAAAGGACCAGGCTTTTGACAAGGTAGGTAATGTTAAGCAAACAGTTCTCTTTCTGACTATCATCTATTTACATATTCAGGCCTACATAAATAAGTACAGGTCAACAATAATGTTTTTAGCATGCTTGATGTCTAAATTGTTGACACATTAAAGGAGATAAACAATGCTTCTGTTGTGTTTCACTTTGTGGAGGAGTGGAACCATTAGCTTTCTTTCTTTGCTGACCAATGTTTTTATTCCTTCTTCCAGACATACACTATATTACCAAAAGTTTTCGCTCACCTGCCTTTACTCATTCTATGAACTGAAGTGCCATCCCATTCCT
>JAUCMS010000153.1:14201280-14265247 GCA_032357445.1 Enteromius radiatus | reverse complement strand
GGGCCAGGCCAAGTGATTAGCACACCTGATTCTGATCATTTGAATGGGTGAGCGAAAACTTTTGGTAATATAGTGTACATAACATAAAAGCCATTTTCAGCCGTTATAATGGGTTATACAAAAGTGCTCTCGGATTTCTACCGGCATCTAACAGCATGGAGGTATCAACAAAAAAAAAAAAAACCATGTTTTTAGTAAGCCATTGTAGAAATACCTCGGCTGTCCCGGATGTTATAATTCACTCACCCTCATGCCATTCTAAACCTGTGACTTCTTTCTTTTTTCTTTCAAGCATAAAATAAGATCCTAGATAGGTTGTTCACTCCAGAAAATGAAACCGAATGGTTTCTAGGGGCTGTCAAGAACCCAAAACATCAAAGTATTTTAAAAGTGCTCCATTTCTGTCTCAAACTAAGATTACAGCACGTAAATCATGCCAGATTACTTTTATGGTAAGTTTGGAAACATTTGTTTTTGTGTTTCTCAAAAGAAAATCAAATGGTTTTAGAAAGACGTGAAATGCAAACGAAATCTTACATTTTTGCCTAAACATGCACTGTTTTTGAAATAAGTCTTATGTATTGTATAGATAGATAAATAGATGGATGGATAGATAGACAGATAGATGGATAGATGTATAGAGCAATCAATCTAACCAATTTGATGAGACATTGCTGAACAAAAGTCATTTTTTTTAGAAAAAGTTTACGTTACGTTATTTTACATATATGAAGAGCACCCTGGTACAAAGGGAACACTACGAGACTCACCATCAGCAGGGCTCAGTCCACGTGCTGCAGAGATCATGGAGAGCGTGGGGCTGCTGTGGACTGATCGCAGGTAGTGCTCCATGTGTGGGTTGACATACGGGTGAGGTGGGTTGAAGGGTGATTCTCCGGTAGCTGCAGCGTGAGGTGATAGTCGGATAAGAGAGATATCAGAGATAACTGGACTGCCTGCTAATCCATGCGGTCTGGCAAAAGACAAAAGAAAAAGAAGTCCTCAATTAGTTTCTTACACAAAGACAAGCTGCCACACAGTTTAAGTGCTTAAGTGTAGCGTAATTAGGGACCCTCTGTTTAATCTTTGTCTTGAGGCCACATACAAATACTTAAAGTCTTTTTCACTGTGTCAAAGAAAGACCTTAATTATTTCACTTAAAACAAGTGAAAAACTTATTATTACAGTGATCAGGAAATCAAAAATGACGTTTTACTTTCTCAAAGCACAGGCCTGATTTTATGGTGCATGATTCATTTGGTATGCTTTTTAGATGACGCCGCAAATCCCTCTTTTTTCAGCCTATGTCTCCTGGAGTCGTCTGGCTCCCTTCTGGTATGTAATGCCCACTTTCCAAAATTAATTCAATTTGTGATTAATACAATTAAATTTTACTCTACTTTTTTCCCCCAGCTTATCCAGTTTAATTTAGAAATATATTGCAAATTTAAGTATAAAATAAATAAAGTAAATCAGACACTTCAATACTTAGAATTTATGTCTTCTTCTTGTTAAAAAAAAAGTCTAAATCTCAAACCGATCTACATTCTACATCTACATCTACATTCTTGACAACAAGTTGCTGTCAAAATTCAGGTCAGGTCCAGTTGACAGTATCAACTGGGTCAAGGGACTTTTTACAGACTGGGTTTGGGCTTCAATGTGAACTGAAACTGGTGATGTTTTTTTTCATGACTCCCAAATGTAGACAAGCTACTCCTCCCTATCCGCCTGAGGTCGTGAACAAGTCGAGACTCAAAGTGCTGTAGTACACGGCTGTTGTAATGTCTGCTTGGGATGGACACCTCTGAAGACACACAAGCCTGAAGTGTTATGATGAGACTGCTTAATACTTCCCCTCCATTTTTCAGACGGTGTTTGAAGAAACTGATGTGTAAAACAAGATAGTGGGGCAGAAGTTCACAGATAGCTCACAGGTCGAGGTGAGGATATAAATGTGTCACGTCTTGGCAGGTATCTACGCCGCCCGCACGCCAGTCCAAAAAACACCAGCCAGGAGGCAGCTGTAACTCTAACATTTCCTGAAAGTAGAGCACACAGTCTGATCTTCTGAATCAAAAAGAGATTGTTTGCGTATGCTTCCCTCAACTACGTGATAATGGATAGTGGTTCAACACCTGGACGAGAGCAAGATTAGAAATCTGATGTCCTACAAGTACATGTATGCATTTTACAGTTGCATTAAGGCTTTACCATTTTTATAATTCATGAATTCCTTGGGAATCAAACCCATGACCTTCATGTTAGTGTACAGTAGTTGAACACCCAAATGAGAGCAAGAACAGAATCTGATGTCCCACTTTTACATTTACGCATTTGTCAGATGCTTTTAACTAAAGCTACTTTTTTTTTCAATACCTGAATTCCTTGGAAATCGAACCCATGATCTACATGTTAGTGTACAGCAGTTGAGTGCCTGAACAGAATCTGAATCTACTTTCACAGTTACACATTTGGCAGATGCTTTTTAGCGAAGGCAACTTATATTGCATTCAAGTTTTTCAATCCATGAATTCCTTGGGAATCGAACCCATGACCTTGGCATTACTATCGCCATAATCTCTAAGCTACACAAAGAAAAAGTAATTATTGTAAAATTAACCCAAAAAATACGATCTGGACCAGGACATCAAACTGATTCTGATTGGCTAATGCTGTAACTGACCAATGATAACCCAGCATCCCAGAGAGTTCTTTTGTTGCAGTCGAGTCCCTAAATGGAGCGCTCTTGAACACAGAGGGGATATGTCAGACAGTGTTAAATAAAGCAGACTCGTCTATGTCCCCATACTACTTTACTTTCCACTGGGAGAGGAAATGACCATGCGTATGAATCAGAGCCTGCGTTCCACAAGGGTGTGTTCTGCGCACAGGCTGCAAAATTGCGGGGGGATGGTCGGTGATGGCAAGCAGGCTACAACTATAGCTACACATTCATTTTGTTTCAAGAAAATTAGACCGTACTCAACGAGAAAGGAAAAGTAAATAAAATCTTTCGTCTCAATGAAAGGGGGATGTTTCTTTAATCAAAGTGGATGTTATTTAGATTTGTTTGACATGTGAATGAAGAGGATTACAGATTGCCTCCATCAAAATGCATTAAGTTTTAAGTGCCAAATATTTAAGGTAACAGTGTTCTCATCGTCCACTCACTGTCATGTTTTTTTCCAAACCTAGATGTTTAGCAGAGAGTTGAAGAATCTTGCTGTTTGGCATGCAACGAAAGTTCTAAAACTGACTAAAAGAACCATTCAAGTATGATCAAAGTAGTTAGAGTGACTATATTCTAAATATTTTTGAGCTGTGCAATTGAATTGTGTGAGGAATAAGGAATAATACTAGGTTGATAGTGATGATTATTTTGTGGGGTATTTTGGTAAAAAACTTAAATTTGTGTATTTTTTATCACACAAAACAATTCTGAAGATATTATGAAAAGAAGTTACTGCATTGGAGGATTTTTTTGTCATGTTTGTAGTACTATTATCCTTTTGCAATTGCACTGAATGCAGAAAGAATACAGATTTAAAATGACATGAGGCTGAGTAAATGATGACAGAATTTGAAACCTTCGCTTTAATACATGCATTTTTCAAAAATGGATAAACTGTTTTCTCTACGTTTAATGAGATGTGAGCAAAGCCTACAGTGACTATCTGAACGGCGGGTATCGGATGCATTTTGCTTGGCACAGTCTGGCTTCATCTCAGTCTCTCATTTATACCATCTCTGTTCAGAGGCCAACCTGCACCCAGCCTGAGTCGTGCTCAGTTTCCAGTAAACGCCTGCAGACTACCAGGCTTGTCCTGTTGCCAACTTTCTGCCATCAGCCTCCTTGAAAGTATAGCCATAAAGACGTCTCTGTTCTTGAGGAGCTAAAAGAAAACAGACTCGCCATACACAAACCACCAAATCCTCCTCCCCCCGTTTGTGAAAAGGGGGGCTGGAGCAAGTGCTCAAAATTAATATTCGCCTGCAATAGTGCTACGATTTTGCAAACTGCCAGAAAGATGTGTTATCTGCGGCCATAAAAGCATGTGCTTTGGTTGCCATCTTGACCACTGACAAGAGTATCACAACAGATGGCATGTAATTATAATTATTAGTTTCAATGTCCCAATCTGAAGATCAACAGATGTCAATTAAAAACTCTTAATTAAAAACAAATCATATATATAATGTAGGGGTGTCTTCGAATAGTCGACGATTCGATGCTTCGATTCGACGAGCCTGATTCGACTTCCAATCTCTCAGTCGAATATTCGTGGGGTGTTATGATCATGACATTTGACCATTTGGGGTGCTCAGTGTCTGATTTCACATACAACTACTGGTTTTCTCCTAATATGTTAACAGCCTATTAAAATAATGCTGTAAATAAGAATCTGAAAACAGAAATACACAACACTAAGAACTGTTGTCATGTACATAACGTTATAATGAGAGAGAAAAAAAAGTTGTGAATTCTTAGGGTTTCTTTTAATGGAAACATAAAACATTATTTACTCTGTATCTGCGAGGCATCCGTTACACATTTTCCCTGTGTGTTAACATCAGTAATGATGACTGTCCAACGACTGACTTGATTCTCATTTTGCCCCGCCCCAAACATATGATTCGACTATTAGTCGACTATTGGCAAGATTCGAAAATTTGAATGCAGTAATATTTACTCTAGTATTTCCTGGTATAATTGTACTGCTATGGGAAAATATGTCAACAACAGCAAGAGCCAACACCTAACTATACAAAAACATAATTAACCCAGTTTTGGGTACATGCTACATTCCCACATTTCTCAGTGATTGCCAGACAGTCAAAATTGACAAGACAACATGTCAACGTGTAAATAAATCAGGAAAACTGCTCAGGGTGTTTGAACTCCCAATAATAAGCCATTATTTACAACTTTACCTGTCAAGAGACAAGAAAAAGAGGGCCCCTACTGACAAGAATGATAACTGAGGTCTTGTTGTTACGCCCTCTTTCTGACAAGATGGTACTTGAACGGTTAAAGAGACCTTAGTCATAGACAGAGTATGTCATGGTGCATTTAGAGAGCTTCTTCTTAATAGCTACCTGTCATTTTAGCGGTCTTCCATCGTTGCACCATGGGTGGTAGCTGCCCCGTAGTAACACAACATAACAACTCCATTTGAATTCTTTTAGTGTCAGTATGTGAACATGATCATATTTTGACAATATGTGTTTATTAAGCAGTTTCTGTGAAATATCCAGAATACGCATAGGCCTATTCCTTGCTGACTCTGGAGAGAATTGCAGTATGACACATAATCACAGTGTTCCTGGTCAGGTGTTTTGTTTTGGTTAAATCATATTATATCCCACAGATACTGTGGTTAACTGCCACTGGGAGTCGTGGGAACATTTTCCGAATTTGAGGCAAGCTCTCAAGTCGGTACTGCATGTCCAAACCTTACAAACATGCATAAACTTATATGCAAACCTATGAACCAAGCGTGAGTGTAAAATCTCAATTACTATCACATAAACCAAAAGATATGTGCAAAAATTCCCTTCATTCAAGAGGAACACTAATTAAGTTGGACAACTTCTGTTAGTACACTGGTTAGAAAAAATGTTGGGTGGTTCTCGATACCACTGCAATCTGAAACAGTTTTCTAAAGAGAAAAATGCTAGTGAGTGAACAAGGGAGGATGTGTTTTTCTCATTCACTCTGCTGTCATTGAGGTTCTGGGAAAGGAAAGCTAAATTCTAGATGCTAATTGCTCTGTTTACATGCTGAAATACTCTACAAACATTTAGACATTCATCTTCAAGATTTGTTAACTCTTTCCTATTTACATTTCTGGGGAGAGGTTTGATTACTATGGAAAGTTCTTTGGCAATTGAGTATATTTGAATATACAGAAATCTGCAAGACACAATTGCCGCTGTTATACGACAATTCAATAATAAGTTCATTTTAAGAAAAAAATCCTTGCATTGTATTTGTGTTCCACCTACTTCTCCAAGCAACACATTGTAACGATCCTGTAACGGTGAATCAGTGTTTTTGAACATATCAGTTAAGATAATAGTTCACTGAATCACTCTTCAAGAAGTTTCACTTGTTTTTGTTATCAGTGAATCAGTGTTTGAACAAATCGGTTCAGAGAATAAATTTAATCAAACACAATGACAGACAATGAATCAGTATGTTTGAACAAATTGCAGAATTAAGAGAATAACTCAATGAATCACTTTTTAAGAGATTCACTCATTTTGTCCAAAATGAGTGTTTGAACAAAAGGGTTGAATAAATGACTCACTTCTAGAGTGAGTCGCTACCTACTCGCATAGTGATGTAACATACTGAAAAGCACTACCGCTGATGCAGATGTATATACTTAAATTTAGCAAAGATGTCTTATCCTAAGTGGTAACATGAATCCAATGCATCATGAATCATTCTATAGGATCCGATCCCTAAATCAGATCCTTGCCATGCACCTCCAAAAGATAACATTGTGCTTAATTTGCTGTGCAACATACATGTAATTAGGTGAATTGGACACAGGCAGTGAAAAGGACAGCTAAATCAAGGTCTTGATGAATTAGGGGGCCTCTGTCAAGGCCAAGTCACATTAATCAAAGGAGCCAGAATACATAGAGAGATGGCAGGAATTCTCTTTTTCTGACTCTTTCGGCTCTCGTGATAAATTGTTCTAGTGTTGCCGGGTTCGCAGTCTGTAGCGCTATCCAATCTGTGATTTTACATGCAAATGCACTCATGTTAGTCTTTGTACTGTATATATAAAAACTCTCTTTTTTATTTTATATGTAGTATTAAAATAATATAATAAACAAAACTGGATTGTCTTTTTTACTTTGTGCAGTTTTTTTTTTAAATATCCTAGGACTTATTATTTCCAGGTTTGAAAGATGAAAACCTGCCAGAACTGTTTCAGTAAATGTCAGCCTTAAAGATGTTGTCCAAAACTATAAAATACTACAAGGATGAGATGCTAACATGCCGTCAGCTTTGTACTAAACACTCATTTTGTCTGTGATATGAAACTGACTGAATCATTGGCATTTGTTTCTCACTACTTCTCCATGTGCTGCGCATCTACAGCTCGAGCGGAACAATCTTTCAGGCAGAAGACAAACAGATGTACTGGATGAGACCTGACAACGGCATGCTCTGAATCTGTGCTTTATATCAAAGATGACTCAATGGGTTATTTCTTGATTAATGATGATTCCGTCAGTGCAAAGAGAGAAAAACGAATGTTGAAGTGGCTGACAAACTTACCCATGCATGGGGTGCAGAGGATGTGGCTCGTAATGGTACCTCCCCTCATGGTGACGCATGTCGATCGGTATCGGTGTGTGGAAGGTTGAGAATAAGTGAGGAGCTACGGAGAAGAGAAGAAAGTCAGACATGTCAACAGAGTCTATAATACAATATAAGGAGGCTGTTTTGTGCAAAGGCGCTATTTTTGCAAACTAGCTGAAATAAAATTAACACAATTTTACACATCTTATTTTATTTCAGTTAAAACATTAAAATAACATTTAATTTTAGTTATAATGTTCTAATGGTTTAGTTCAAAATGTAGCCTACTTCTTCACAAATTTTAAGCATATTAGAGTACAGAGGTGTTAGCTTAGCAATAGGCTAATGCCAAACTATGTATGACACACAAAGCAGATTTATTCTAGATTTTATAACTGAGCCTCAGTCTTGTCCTCCAAGATAATTAAAAACTTAGAAACGGTTTCTCAATATTAGTGGTCTTACATGTGTGATGAGTGGATTACAGTTTCTCATGATGAGCTTTTATTTGTCTGGGCTAAAAAAAGAGGGCCAAAACATGCTCTTCCTGTTATAAAAATGTTGATTGCTTTAAGGGGGTCTTGTAAAAAAACCAACATGCTTTCATTAATGAGTGAAACTTACTTAAGGTGGTGGTTATAGATCTTTGAGTAAGCACTAAATAGTGTATACTGTCTGCATCTTAAATTTATTATTACTAATTACTCTTAATGCGCTCCTGAGGCCATGTTTGGATGGACTCGTCGTCTCATCTCCTGTGCGTGTCTGTCTGTGCCCATTCCTTGCCTGTATTAAAATTCTTGGGCATCACGTGCACCAGTAAGTCAGGCTTGACCTGAGAACAGAGACTATGGGGGTAAAGTCTTCAGATCATTATCTCTACCTGTGAGGAGATGAGGGTAGATGAGGGTGGGGAAGGGCCGCAGGGGCCTCTCAGGGGCCCATCAGGAGGAGA
Organism: Enteromius radiatus; assembly: GCA_032357445.1. Lineage (NCBI taxonomy): Eukaryota > Metazoa > Chordata > Actinopteri > Cypriniformes > Cyprinidae > Enteromius > Enteromius radiatus. Next base: position 14,256,968 of record JAUCMS010000153.1, on the reverse strand, counting down.
CCTGTATGAGTCAGCATTCCAGAGCTGCCACTCTCACTCCAATCATCACCGTGGCTTTCAAGCATGCATTATTCTGATTCAAGACTAAGGAACAGGTCAAACAATAGGGGTGAATTCAATAGAAAGATATTGGGCTTTTGCGCACAATATTTCAGCACAAAACTGTATTCACCTGTAAATAGCAGGTAAACTTGTTCCTCTCTCTCTCTGTGTGCATCTATATATATATATATATATATATATGCATACAATATTAGCCATTTATTAGTGCTAATTAAGTACATATTAATGCGTTATTCTACATGACCTTACTCTATATCCCTAATCCTACACAATACCTAAACTGAACAACTACCTTACCTTATTAATAAGCAGCAGCAAATTAAGAATTTATTAAGGGACAAGTAAATAGTTAATAGTTAACAAGTGGTACCTATTCTATAGCGTTACCATTTTTTTTTTTTGCAAATATATAAGCACATTTCTGAAACCAAAGCTTTACAAAAAAAAAAAAAACAGTGCATGTTATTGTACTTTGTGAGCTTGCATTCAATTTGAACGTCGGTATTTCCAGTGGAATTTGTCCTGGAGAAATGATCAACTCTTCAACCTTTTCATCACTGTCACAGCGGAAACTACAACTGACAGGTAAGCAGGCTATTTCACAACGGCAAATGCAGGGAGGGATCGGTTGTGTGATGGCTTAAAAATCCATCTCAACAGCTCAAAGTGACTGCATACTTTGAGGCTGTAGTAGTGCGTTTTTCCTTGCCAATTAGGTGGACTCCCTTTCCTTGGCGAGTTGGATATGGAGAGGCATTTCTCAAATCTGTGAGTTGGGGCCAACGTAATGAGGGTTTGCGTGTAGGAGGATAAGCATGCATATACATAACATATTCATTGATGCTTTGGCCAAGTGCACAGCGTGTCAGCGCTTGAGTAAGGCTTTGGAAACTCATGGGATTCCTGTGTGTTTAAGAATGATGGGAACTGGTGCTGTAACGTGTGCCCTTAGTAAGTTACTAAAAGCTGTTTTTGTATTTTTTTTATTTTTTTCACTGAGCTAATGCAATGATTCATATTATACATCATAAAAATATACTGCAACAGACCAAACGTCATATGGCAACCTCTCCAAACACAATAACCGAGCAGACATTAAGACCTAATCTGGGGTACAGTAACTCTGACTCGAGGGTGGACAAGGCCTCATGAGGATGTAGCGGCAGAGATGGCCTGAGAGGGGCTTATTCCATCACCCGGACAGCTTCATTGTTCTTGGGCCAAAAGGAAGGCCAAGGTCCAGCACTCAGGAGGGTACACACTACACAGGTGTGATTTGAATGGTTTGACCCACTCCCTTTAAAGAACAATATGATACAGTATGCTCCAACCAGTATGGAGCAAGTGGCCAAAATGTCAAGGGGCTTGTGTATAAATATTCATCCCAAAACAGACTGGAGCCCAAGTTCAAGAAAATCTTTACATTTAAGAATGTTTCATTCTTTAAAAGATGACAGACATTAAAGTTTTCTAAATGTATACTAGTCGATTCATAATGTTGTCTTGTCTAATGCAACAAATTACATACATACAGAGGAAAATCTTAAAATCAAACCAAACCAAGGCCAACCAAACCAAACAAAAGAATAAAAAAAATAAAATAATAATAATCACAACATGTATAGTTAATATTATTACATTAAAATGTGCCAAATTACTTATGAAATTAATAAATGTAGACTTTTGGGACACTTTATTTTAAGACTTTAAAATATGCCTTTAGTCTTAAGAATCTCCTATTGCATAATACATAACACAAATAATAAATAATAATAATAATAATTTATTCAAAACTTTAAAGTAAAAGTTGTTTAAATAATTTTATTATGAAACAATAAAATGGAATAGCCCCCCTCCCCATAAAAAAATAAAAGTAACAATTTATTGCAATAAAAACACAAATCCATCTATTAATCCTTTGAATAAGCACCATGTTTTGGTTACGAAAAGTATTATTGTTTCAGTGCCCCATTATAATTCCTAAAACAAAACATCCTGTCAGGACCTGGTGAGAACCAGGCATCCACGTTCTGTTGCAGGTCAGGATTAGCTTGTGGTTTGATGTCCTTTTAAAGACAATAGCAGGTGGTAGACATTATCAACGGGTACTCAAAGCAGAGGAAAAACATTCACTTTTCATGTCCGAACGGAGCCGAGAGACAGGCGGCTTTGTACTGAGAGTAGCTCATCTTTAGAGGAAGCACTCAAGAACAATAATAATATCCTGAGAGGCCAGGCAGCAGCAGTGTAATTAAAAAGGCTTTTCTGTCTCGCTCCAGGAACAAGAAGGGAGCGAGCAGGAGGGAGTCGATTCAGACAGGAAATTCCAGCAGAATGGCCTGGCAAGGGGCCTAACTACACAGCACCGTGCAAACCGCTCTACACCAGATCCCTAAGCTGCCTTGAACCCTGGGAAGCCGCAGGCCGAGCGGGAGCCACCAGTGGAGTCAGCCGATCCTGGTAGCATGCAATTTGTTCCCATTTTTGAACAACCATAGTGAGGCCTTTCTTGACTTAATGTCACACATCAGCGTGCAGCAGTACGCTACAGTTAAATGCCCAGGGGGAAGAAAAAAGAGAGAGAGAGAGAGGCTTGTCTTCTCTATCCATCCTGCACCTGAAAAATGTCACACTGTATAACATCCCTATTTAGTCTGTGTTGATGGTTTTTTCCCAAGGCGTTAGTTGTGGCGGCAGAAGGATTAGGGGTTTAAGGGAGAGCACGAAAACTGCTTCCAGCACTGAAAGGAAGTATTAAGAGAATGACTTTTCTTTTAACACCCCAGGGGCTTTGTAAAATGATACATTTCTTATTAATAGGGGATTTCTGGCAAAGGCCAAGTAGATTAAATTATGGCATCCATACCACAATCATAAGTGGTACTGTATACATCTTGTTAACTGTAGATCCTGTGCCAATATATGAATGAATATTTCAGAGTAGCTGCACAGTTTCTGTTAAACGGAAAAAGGAAATTTGTCCAACTGAGCATTTTTTTAGTGCTTTGTTGTTGTTTACTGGCCTAAACCAGAAGCGCCCAAACCCAAGACTCTATTCTATTCTGGTCTCTAGATACGGCTTCAGTGTAAATCAATAAGAATTTATTATCAGTCTGACACATTCAAATATAACAGGCGTTATGTCAGTAGTTTACATCTTAATGTTAACCCTGTACTTTTTCATCACTGGAAGTATACAAACTAGTGCATCCAAACTGAAAGTTTTTGTTTACATAATGTATGTGTACTGTGTATATTTATTATGCATATGCATGCATATATATATATATATATGTAATTACATGTATATATTTCTATTCTTATATTTTATATTATATATAAAACAAACACAAACATAATTTATTTTTCATAAATATATGCACGCATGGGTTTGTATTTATATATACATAATACATATATACAGTACACACATATATATTATTTAAACAAAAACATTTATTTTGTGTGGTTAAATTTGACAGCACTAATACAAACTAACAATAAATACTACTGTATTCACTTTTTATATAAAAAATGAATTAAATAACCAATGCTGTAAAATATTTTTGTTGAGTGTTTATGTATTGAATGCATTAATGTTAATATACAGAGTCCCGTGTTAATGTTGATACTAATGCTTGCATTTGTAATCCCCTGTGATTCATTTAATTAATAATTTTAAAAATATTACTTTGATCAAAAATAAAGTAAAAACTACATTGTGAAATATTATTAGAACAATTCCTGCATATATCAAGCATTACTCCAGTCACAAGACCCTTCTTATATGTCTAATATGTTGCAAAAACATGACTAATTTACAAATAAAAATGATAAACGCCTTCACTGTCAATTTGGAACAATTGAATATGCACTTGAGTATAAAAATAATAAAAATAATAGTAAAATAAATAATCTTACTGATCACACATCTTAAAATGGTAGCATATCTCAATGAATGATCTGTTACGCATTATATAATCCTTTTGACTTATTTACAAAAGCTTATAAAAATTTTAGATACAAAATGCAAGGTAAATTATTAACATTTGGGGCTTATCCCACTGTGATTAATGAAACAACAGTTTAGTTCATAGCAAGATCTTTGTTTGCAAAACCCTGTCATAAATACAGTAGCCCCAGATCCTCAGCAGACCTTAGGTGCCTTCCTGTTAATGTTTATAAAGCAGGGTCTCGCTGGCTTCTCTCTGGCAGTCTAAGGCCATGTCAAACAACTGGCCAAATCCATCCAATCACTCACATAATTTCCAGAAAGCTGCTGGCCCTTATAAGCCCTGAGAGCTGAATGTGATTTATTAAGCCTCTCTAAGGCACTGGACTAGTTACCTTAATTGTCTCGATACTTTCACAGTTTCTCAGTCCTGGGACAAAAGCTATCAGGGCAGGGGGCACCAGAAAATAACCCCAATGCATCACAGAACAAGGTATAGAGCTGTATGTTTGAGTGTGTGCTTTGCTACACATTAGCATGCTTTTGGTGTAACAGTGCCAGTTAGATGATGATAAAAATCTCAGTAAGACTAATTACACACAAGGCTAAACGCCAGCCTGATTTATCATGAGGGATGCTAATCTTGTCAACAAAACTACTAACGAAACAACCATAGTGAAAAGAAAAATACAAAAATATATTTGAAATACAGTTAATTCATGCTAAGTGCAACTACATTTACATTTTTATGTACTTAATAAAAAATACCCTGCGGATGTATGCATACTGGTTTACTTAAAGTTTGCTAAATTGGAACAACAGTAGCGCTGAAATCCAACTAAATATATACTGAGGTATATTTGATTGTGAAAAAGAAGCATACTTCAGGTACACTTGAAATATCTCGCATTTAAAGACTAGTATTATTCAAAGGTCATACAATCCTTATCAATAATGACATTAAAACAAATTTAATGCTTAATGTTAAATAAAAATTAAATGCAAATTGTGCACAAGTAGTACTCGAAAAAAATAAATGAACTGGCTAGCTAAATAAATACACACAAACATTGTTAAATATAATAACAATACATTAAAATCAAATAAATGTTTCTCTTTTAATATATTTAAAAATCTAAATTATTCTTCTAACAACAAATAAATTATTCTAATATTGTAATTCTGTAATCTTAAGAATCATTACAATATGCCAGTTTGGTGCACAAGAAATATATTTCTCATTATCAATATTGAAAGCTGTTGTGCTGCTTAATATTTTTGTGGAAACATTCTTCACAATGGTTTGATGAACAGAAATCCTAAAAAAAATAAATAAATGAAAAATGACAGCATGTGTTTTAAATAGAAATATTGGTAACACTTAATAGGACTTTTCACTAAATAAATTCTTAATCTGCTGCTTATTAATAGTTAGTAAGGTAGTTGTTAAATTTAGGTAGGATTAGGGATGTAGAATAAGGTATTAATATGTGCTTAATTAGAAGGGCTAATATTGTAGTAATATGCATGCTAATAAGCAACTAATAGGTGTAAACATAAAATAAAGTGTTTCCACATTACAACGAAATGCTAAAATATTGAGTACATTTTATGGATATTAACATAAACAAGAAAAAAAAAAACTGCATATGTGTCTTGTCAAGATTAAGTAAATACTTTTGGTCTATTATCTGCAGGGCTGTAGATATTATGAGGTTGCAGAGTGCCAAAGCCCTCAAAACCAAAGTTAGTCATTTAAAATGGGTGGATTAAAACAATCATACTGAAGATCTGACATCCATATAGCATGCCTCAAGATCTCATTGGATGAGGGGTTGCTGGGTCACAGCACTGATATTTGTGGTTTTCAAAATGGCACTTAGACATCCTCTTAAGAGCTACTTTGTGCCTTTGGTGCTTGCTGGAATTAGTGATTTACTGCTCCTTAGAGTACACACTATCGTTCCTTACCCATGGAAACCCAGAAAACATCAGCTTAGTGTGATTGAGGGTTTCCAATGCGGGCTCATGGTTATGCACTCCCTTAAGCTCTACAAATCTAAAAACGGAAAAGGGAGTTCATTTGAGCATCTTCTCTTGGGAACATTGGTCTCTGTGGTGTTTCAGGAGGCCCTTTGGCCTCTGAACTGCGGGTGATACAAAGGATGTCCATTAACACAAAGGGTGTGCTAACAGTGGTCAGTGCTGCTTCAGCACTACCGCTCCACCAAAAGGTCTTTTACAACAGGAATGATGGCTGTGGAGGAAGTATTCTTACAGCAAAACAAAGCAGAGGCTCAAGAGCCACAGTGATTCATAAGAGGGAATCCCTGCTTGGGTTCACACCGAGGTGAGACCTTGTTATCTGAGATGTTTGGTGGGGGGGGGGAAACAACAGTGGAGAAAAAAAAAAGTCAGCCAACACTTAAATTTGAGATATTTTCCCCAGTGTTGTATGAAGCAAACAAGACCCGCTGTGACCCAATTCAAAACCCACTAAATAGACACTACCAGGAACAACCAGAGTGGACCATGATCTGGTCAATTTGGAGATTTTACATCCATAACATGACTTCTTCCAGTCTAGTGGAAAGAAAATAGCCAAAATATCCACACACTAGAGTGTTTATTTTATTACACTTATTACTCTTTTAACAATTACGAATTTAAGGAGATTCAATTACAATAAATATAGGCTTTGTTCTCAAAATAAGTTTTTTTTTCCCCCCGGTCCCACTTCAATCAATGTTTCTAACTTTAATTATATTCTTACGATTTTTACAGAGGAGTGTGTTCATGTATAATTTGCCTGATTTATATAAAATCATATACATATATATATTATAATTTATAAATTAAGATTTGTTTTTTAGTTTCATGATTTATGGAGTGCTAAAAATGTCTCCGCGTTTATTGTCCATACAATAACAGTCATTGTGTTGTTTTTAGTGCTGTCAAATGATTAATTATGATTAATCTAATTCAAAATACAACTTTTTGTTTAAATGTATGTGTGGTGTGTATAGTTAGTATGTATATATAAATACACACAAATGCATGTATACAATTCAGAAAAAATTCATTTTTATGTATTAAATATATTTATTTATCAATATAAATATAAATGATGTAAATATACACACAATATATATACTGTATGTGTGTGTATTTATATATATATAATAAACATACACAGAACAAAAATGTTTATTTTGTATACGATTAATCATTTGACAGCACTACTTGTTTTGGATCCCATTAACTTTTACTGTTTAAGCCCAAAATATCTTGCGCAGAAAAATCATACAGGTTTAGAACGAGTAAATGATTTTTAGTTTGACAAGACTTTTAGACTCAAGGAGAGACGTTTCCATGTGTGATAAGACCCAGTTAAGGTAATAGCCCATTTACACAAAACAGAGCCCCGACTCTCTAGCCAACCCCTGGCTCTGACTTCAGCATGCTCTGGGGGAATTATGTGAAAGAATTTGTTGTAAACCCTTAAACTGAAAACATCTGTGAAGGCACGCTGTTATTGGTCTTGCGGATGCCTCAGTTGGGGGTCAGACAGGCTGGTTGCGGTGCCTCTCCTTTGCCCTCTCTAGGGGGCCCTCCATTTTCTGTATACGCCTCGGGCCACAACCGCTAAGCAATTTTGTCCTTTTCATAAACCAAAGAAGCTTTGGTCCATTCTCCATTTCGGTCTTTTTGTTATTCTTCTACACCCAGGCAGCGGTCTTCCTGGCAGGCTGTAATGAAGTAAGCAATCGTAGCAAAACACTCATTCCTGTTACTCAGCATTTAACATCCTTTTTGTGCAGCTCCAGGTCACAATTGCTTTGCCTCAATGCCATTTACAATAAGACCTCATTAAAATTCTTTTCCATTGTGAATGCATCACTTCCCGTGGATGAAACTTCCCCTCTTTCTGCCATATCCCCGTGGCTCATGGCTTTCAGCGCTGTCCATTGCTTTTTACTCAGCCGTTTGGACCCTACATGCTTCAAAGAGGCCCGTCATTACCACCAGCGCCGAAATTGGCAGCGTTCTTTACTTTAACCAGAAGCGTCTTGGCTCGCGATAACCGTCTCATGCAGTCACGCTGCGCAAGTGAGATGATTTATGGACGGCTGCGACTTTTTACAACATTTACGGCACTGCCAGCGTCAGCGCCATTGGACACATAGATAATGAACTGCAAGGAAACGTTTCCCGTCAGCCTTCCTCTTTTCTGCAGATGAGAGGATTAGGCTCTTAATTAGTGCCTCCAAAGGGAAAGCTCAATTTACGGGATAGCAACAGAGTGCTGGTGGGAGGAGGGTGCAGGAAAATGTCTAACAGGCTGGAATGGGGGCCTCCCATTAGAGAAGGGAAAGGGGGATGGGACGATAAGAGCGGACAAAAGGGGTGCATTCCTCCTGCACCATGATTCACAAAGTTTTTCAAAGGAGGAGGAGGTACAACAGCCTCAAATTCTCGATGGCCCTTGAATATAGCGGGTCATGGAGGTAATGAGCAAATTATCATAATATACTGTATCACGATATATAATTATAAGGCCAACCATCCACAAAACACAATCTGATATCATTCTATAAATATCACAGTAAAATATATTTATATAATCTTAAAAAAAACAAAACATTAATAATAATAATAATAATTAATTAATAATAATAATTAAATAAAAATATGGTAACAAATAAGTTAAATTCACAGTTAAATACCGTAATTTCATTAACTAATATAAATGTCAATATACCAGCTTTTTAAAGTACTGAAATCTGTTTTTGGACCTTTGAAATACACTGATAATGGCAGCTTTTAAATATGAACACATATAGAAGGTGCTCAGTGTCATTCACTCAAACACTAAACACCATCACAGTGAGACTCATTAAACTAAAATATGAAACAAACATTCATTACAACACTAGATGTAACATACAACCCTAATAAACATAACTAATAAGAAAAACTAAGAAGAAACAGTGATTTAAAAAACAACAACAACATCAAATTCAATCAAAATTTGAAATACAATGCAGGGAATTCTGACTGAGAACATCAATTTATGTTTCCTCCCCTGTAAATTTTACAACAAATTACCGTTAACCATTTAACAGGTTTTTACAGTGGCATTTTAACTTTTAATTTTCTGTTAAAATAGTAACAGTAAATTTTTACAATATATATATATATATATATATAGAGAGAGAGAGAGAGAGAGAGAGAGTGTTATTATTATTATTAATGTAGTTAATTAAATTTAAGATTATACGATTATATATATATATATATATATATTATTTTTTTCTTTTTTTTCTCTTTTAATACAACATTTAATTTTAATACATTAGAAAACGTACTCTTTTATATTTTCATAAAATTAGTTTTAATAATTATTTTAAAAGTAAAAGTAAAAAAAAATATTACTCAAATTATAAAAAAAAAAAAAAAAAGTAATTTAAAAAAAAAAAAAAAACTTCATGTGATTTCATTTTTTTATTTAGTTACCGGAACATAATAAATGTAAATCAAAAATATTACTCATAACAAATAATATGTTAGTCATCTACTCAAAAGAGTCATATTAGCTAATACTTGATTAAGAAACAAAGTCTTAAAAATGCAACTCAATAATACTTTTTACATTTAATTTAATCTGCAAAACAACTTTCAGTTATATTGTGTGGTTTTTAAAAATATCCAACATTAAGCACCGTTTCTACTGTTTGACACATTTGTACTATCAGCATATTATATATATATATATATATATATATATATATATATGACAACATCATCGTGCCCAGCTGTACTTCACAAAAATGTTGGCTCTATTAAGGATGATACCTGTTGCGGTAAAAATGTGGCTGAAGGGGGGAAGCAGAGGGGAGCAGACCTGATTTTTTAGGTTCTTTCCAGTGATGACTAAGACTTAAGGAACTTATGTGTGTTTCTTTGAACCACACCGCCTGCTACCCATAAATCATTGCGGTATAGTCCTGTGCTAGTGCACTTTCATGTGGGAAACCTTTAGTCAAGTCATGCTTTTCCCACCATTGTTCCCAATTTGGGGGCCCACCTGTTTACTACTTTTAGTGTTCTAAATGTTTACACAGGACCTTATCCTGCAAGTGTATTTTTTCAGTTGGCTTCTCCTAACCTGACCAAGAGGTTCTGGATGCTGAACGTGCAATTTAAGTGGTTGGTATGAGCTTTACATTAATACCCATGTACAGAACGAATACAGTTCCAGACAAAATTTTAATGAATGTTTAAACGTGTCAGCTTTAAATCCTGCTCGCTTTCAGTCAGAAATCTCACTGTAAATAAACTAATCCTATGTTTTGGTGGTTGCTGAGGTGAACCCAGGTAAAGAGGCACTAGAGAGCAGCTCTAATGCAAGGGGCTCATGAATGCGGCACACAGAGCGATCTGCTAGCCTCCCCCATACCTCTGAAACCACAGTTTGCTAAAGTGACTTTCTAACAGACTGCAACTGAAATGTTTACTTGGCGGCAATGAAAGCATAAAACTAAATAAACAAGGACCCATGAGTAACACATGTAGCTTTTTTCCTAGCCACACTGGTAGGGAGGTCAGAGAGGGGAGACGTAGGGAAATGTTAGTCTATATGTCTCTTCTCATTCAAGTCTAAATGAAAGAACACAAACAAGACTAATTAATGAGAGTGCCTGGTCATTGTGAATGACTAATAATATTTGGCTGGACTGACTGAAGCCAAGTTGCTACTGTGTGTGGGGCACTGTTTCTTTAATGCATTCTTCACAGAAAAATCAAATCAAATAATTTGACATGTTTTACATACCTAAAAATATGATCAAATATGGCAACTATTCGAACTAATGGAACCTAACAAGTGACTGAATTGAAACTCTATAGCAAGCACACTCAAAAAAGATTTTATTTTATAAAATTGTCACGGATCAATAATATTATTGATCATCAAAAGTTTGCAATATAAAATGAATAAACATTATTTAAAATGTATATCATTCTATATATGGAACATTGTGCATGATAAATAAATACATTTAATTCATTCACTCACTCATTTGACTGCAGAAGGCTCAAATTGTGCAAAATATAATTTACAAATTGCCTACCTTTGAAACTGCTTTCTCATCCGAAGTGTGCCTTAAAATAAAAAGTTCACTGTATTTCGATGCAAACTTGGCCTAATTTTTTGCGCACACCCCAGAGACGTTTTTAGTGGTGTCTTTTATCAAAGCTAAAAGTTCAAAACATCCTCATGTTTAACGTTGGGACAAAAGTCAACTGTGAGTCTACTAGGTTTTGTTCACACACTCGTTTAACTCCTCTTAGAGCTCTTGTAAATATTGTCAGACGAGCAGAAGCTTGCCTCTGTCTGCCTCTCAGAGAGCTCTCTACACAGGGCAATATTTATCTTAGTGCGGGCCGCAGGGAGGGCTAAAGCACAAGAAAGGGGTCTAGGTAAACACTTCAGAGGGGTCTGAGACGGCCCTCCAACACTTTACTGAAAAGTGCCAGTGACTGACCTCACAGCTCAATGGCACAGTGCTAACTAGGACAGAGACAAAGCGGGCAAACAGCCAATTGTTTGAAGATAGAGCCTGCAGTGCTAAATAGGGGATGGGAGGATGGGGGCAGGGGAAATGCCAAAACTCTACTGAAGCTGTAATTTACAGCATTAAGACAACTTGTGCTTCTCCTAATGTAGTGGTTACAGTCTTAACTTGTCCAGGTCATATTTCACCCCCCACGAAACTACTACACTGATCTCTGAAATACTTCATTCTGATTGTTAATCATGACATTCGGCAGTCAATGACTGTAAAAACCAATAATTGATCCAATAAAATCCCCTCCTTCTGACATAATGAACTATCTAAAATGAAAAATATATATATTTATTTACTTGAGTAATTTAAGTGGGATTGCACCATGTCAACTAATCACATCATCTACCTAATTATCATTACCACAATGCTAAAAATTCACATAAACACTACAAAACAAAACATTTATCTAAGAGTAGCAGTAAAACTATCAAGAAAAAATTGTGATAATTAAAATAAAGCTGAAATACACATATTAGACGAAAACTTGAAAATATTGCTTTTCGAATATTTTAAATAAAAAATATATACGTATTATAACAAATAAATAATGTTGTTTATATAATACAAGCACATAAATATACTGATTAATAATGAAAAATATAACTTATTATTTTTATTATTTACTTATATAAATATAAGTTATTTTAAGTGCTTCTTATTTCTAAGTGAAATATAAATAAATAAATACCTGTATGTATTACATTAATGAGAATTAATTATTTTGGTCAAGAAAATCATGATGTAAAAAATGCATCAGTCATTAAAAATTGGACTTGTGCACAGAATTCATGTAAAAAATAATATTGTATTTTGTGATAAATTTCGAAATGATTTTTGCAGGTTCACCTGTTCACAGTGAGATAAGCTATATAAGCTATTATATATATAATGAGAGCTTTACACTGTATATGGATGTCTTTCAGTCTGCTTGGTCAAACCTTACACCTATAGATAAAGCTGACAATCGCAACAATCAGAACATCTTAGTGCTAAAGATTCTTTTAACTGTTAATGTCTGCACCAACTCAAGAGCACCGACCTGTCTAAATTACTCAGTTCTCATTACCTGTGGTCATAGAAATGATGATGGAGTAAAATTAGGATTGATAATTGTCAGCAATTAGCTCAAGGCAAAGAAAGAGAAGGCAAGATTCAAGATATGTGTTGTGAATACTTAAAACAAGTGGAGACTAAAAGCCACTGGTCACAGCCTGACAGCCAGGAAGAGCAATACAATACACTCTGTCTGAGCTAAGAGGCAGGTCATTAACACATAATAGAGAGAGGTGCCACTTTAGACACCTTAATTTGATAATTAGTGACAGGTAAAATTACACTATTGAAGGATGACAGAAAAAGGGATAGAAAAGTTTGCTTTGCCCTCAGCCACTAAGTCACAATGAAACTGTTCGGCCTGCCTGTTCTATAGCATCTAAAGTAACACAACGCAACACCAGGTGATTTACCAGAATAAAATGACTCACATGGCTCCCGACTGAGGATTTTTCCGGCAGCACATGAGCTTCATTTTTTTAAATGCATCTTAAAACATGGAACCCAAATTTTGCATTCATCGCACAAGATGTCTTTGATGAACCTTTTGTTCTGCATCAGCTTTTGTCAGTAGGCCAAAAATCCAAATGACTTCCAGAAGTTTTCTCTTACAAAGATATTTAGACAGTAATCAAAGTGCCTCAAAATGTTCCTGTTTTTCATTTAGAGTTTGCTAAGGAGGGTGTGTCAACTCTAGTCTTCATTTCTTTTGTGTTTTAACGGTATAGTTCATCCAAAAATCCTAATTTACTTACAATTATGTCGTTCCAAACCTATATGACCGTTTTTGTGGAGCATACAGTGGAAGTCAATGAAGTACAATTGTTTCGGATCCCGCTGATTTTCACGGTTTGAGCAAAAACATACCTTTAAATATCTTTTTTCATGTCCCACAGAAGAATGTTTACAAATGTAAACAGAGACGGCAATTAGAGTAGCACATCCACACGCACAAAATAAACATCTGGTTTTCTAACTTCGTTCATGATAGAAACGGTGGCATAAAACAGAACCATGCTTTATAGAGAAATTTGATTAAAAAGCTGTTCTCCTCTCTCTCATAGTAATCTCAAAGGGCATTGAAGTTTAACAGTTGCCGCCGCCTTGATGAAGATACACATGCGCCACAGATGTATTCACATCCACGAGCTGATCCTTCAATGACTATCAGATGCTGCTCCTGCATCAGTGTTGGTTTCTGGACTGCTAATGTCTCAGTTACAGAGAGCTAACATGGCATGTCTACATGGTACAGGTATGAAGTTTAGAGAAAGAATGAAGATAGAAAGATAAAACTAATGAAACATGACTGAATGAATGAATGAATGAATGACAGACAGATGGATGGATGGATGAATGCAGTGGATGGACAGATGAAACAACAGAATGATAGAACAAATGATAGAATGACAGACAGACAGCTAAAACAATATATAGAACGATAGACAGATGATAGATAGATAGACAGAACAACAGATGGAAAAAATAGACAGATAGAACAATAGATAGGTAGAATGATAGATCGAATGATAGATATATTGAACAATAGATAGAACTACATAAATGATATATAGAATGATAGATAGAAGGACAGATGGATAGAATGATAGCAGGACAGAATGATATATAGATTTAAGTGATAGACAGACAGATAGACAGAACGACAGATGAATAGAACGATTGAACGACAGATAGAAGAATAGACAAAACAATAGAAAGATCAATAGAATAATCTATCCATAGATAGAACAATAGATAGACAGACAGTTAGATAGAACGATAGATAGAGCGATAGATAGAACGATAGATAGAGCGATAGATAGACAGACAGTTAGATAGAACGATAGATAGAGCGATAGATAGAAAGATAGATAGATAGACAGACAGACAGACCATTAGATAGAGCGATAGATAGAAAGATAGATAGATAGACAGACAGACAGACCGTTAGATAGAGCGATAGATAGACAGACAGTTAGATAGAACGATAGATAGAGCTATAGATAGAAAGATAGATAGATAGACAGACAGTTAGATAGAACGATAGATAGAGCGATAGATAGAACGATAGATAGAGTGATAGATAGACAGACAGTTAGATAGAACGATAGATAGAGCGATAGATAGAAAGATAGATAGATAGACAGACAGACAGACCGTTAGATAGAGCGATAGATAGAGCTATAGATAGACAGACAGTTAGATAGAATGATAGATAGAACAACAGAACAATGGATGGATGGATGGATAGAACGATAGATGGATAGATAGACAGATAGATATGGGAAGTGTAATGAACATGGGAATGTGTGACACTGAATATTTTTCTGTCTGAACACATTATCATTAGCAGTTACAGCCAATTACAGTGTCTCAGAATATTTGACAACCTGCCAGCTTGAAGGCTCTTGAGGTGTCAGAACTGGGCTACACAAACAGTCGAGAACACAAGGCTATTTAGACGGGATATGCAGGCTCCATTTCAACAGTTAGCATGAACACACCTGCAATAACATATTTCAGACATGCCTTATTCCGATTCATTTTCCATGCATTACCAAATATAGCCTCTGATAACTTGGCTTACTGCTTTAAATTTCATGCAAGACAAATATAAAAGTTGCATAGGCATCTGTATGAGAAACATGTATTTCTCACAGTTAGAGAAATCCTATAAAATACTGAATAAATAAATAAATATAAATGGCCATTTTTAAAACTCCATCTTTTATTAATAATTTAGTCATCATAGCATCATATGATCTATTAAAACAACAACAACAACAAAGTGCTTCCTTTTTTTAAATAAAAAATATCCCATATCAACTGATAAGCGAGCAAGCAATAAATAAACAAATAAATATACGCAGACATGATAACATTCTTTTGGGTATGAAGTTCAAATGAAGTCTCGGGAACTTGCTTTGCTTTGTTAAATAATTTCCCATAGAAATCCATCATCAGCCTTGAAGGCAAATCAAAACACTTCTGGATTATATCTGTGCGATGACACAATGGAGGCCTGGCCTGTATGCCTGCGGTATTCACTGACTGCTTAAATTAGATAAGAGAGAGCATATTTACACTCTGGCCCAACACTACAATTCAGTCTGTCAGTGACAAGGTCTCAGTCAACATTGCTCTCAATCCGTTTAGCTATTCTGTGGCTGTGCAAACAATACTATTGTAAAGGCAATGATGTTTATGCTGTGAAGTGGTGGGTTGTGTGGAAGAAACTATGTTCCTTTCGCCCTCCTGCTCTTGGCAGAGCCGTCACAGCTCCCTCTGGCTCCAGACGCCTGTCGCTGCCAGCAGGGCGAGACTGGCTTGACAGAAGAAAACGTTACCTGAAGCAGATTGCTAATTGGCTATGTCCCAAACACCAGCGTAGAGCTAATGAACACACATAACGAATTAACTGAATGTTACAGAAACATAAAGGGGGGACAAAACGGGATGGTCTTTGTTCTCTCATCTACTGTACAAATGTAGCAACAAAAATATTAGTGAAGTGATGAGAATGTAATAAATTTACGCTGTGGCATTGCAATAGATAATTAATCAATTTAATCAAAATAAATAATAAAAAAAATGTATTACCATTCAAAAGTAGATATTTTAATGTTTTCAAAGAAGCCTCTTATCCTCACCAAGATGCATTTATTTGATCACAAATACAGTAAAAACGGTAATATTGGAAATATAATTAATTAATATAAAATAAATGTTATATATTAGCATATGTTATTTATTGCTGTGATGCAAATCTGCATTTTCTGTAACCATTTCTCTCTTATTATTATTTATATTTTTAATATTAGTGCTTAATATTCTGCGGAAACCTTTAATTCATTGATTTTTTTATTTTTATTTATTTATTTTTTTCAATTGAACAAAAATAAATAAATAAATGAGAGAAACATTTTTAATGGCAGGCTAAATACTACTTAAGTTTGATCTCTCCATATTGATACTTCTCTTCTACAAACCTTTATATTTCATAATTTAATGTACAATATCTACAAAATTCCAATTAAGCACAAGTACATGTTGAAATGTTTAAGAAGTACTCCGCTTCCTGTTACATTTGGATCTTTCATACTTGTGTTGATACCTACATGGCTCCATGCCACGACATGTCAAGTGCAGGTCTTGTTTATTCCATCATGCCGTCTGAGTCAAAGATAAGATACTATCCTGCTGGATCCACGTTAAACCACTCGGCTCCAGGAGAAGGAGGAGGGTTAGAGGGAACACTCGGGCCGGGAACAAGTCCGTATCTGCTGGTGCCTTGAGATGACCTTTTTTCTCTTTGAAGCCCAAACCAAGAATGCATAGTTTACATTGTGGGAAATTACCTAAGCCACAAGGGAGTTCAAATTCACACCGATTTATACCTCAAGAATCAGATGGACCTTAACCTTGGACTTTGCACGACCGAAAACCTGCTTTCTCAACCATTTGGGTGTGTAGGCGGTGGTTCCAGCCGAATAAGTATTCCGATGGCATGGATTTCATTTGGAAATCGAGTCCATTTTCCACTTTTTTTTTCTTCACTTCTTCTCTTAACATCAGCCAGACTTATTTTGGGAAAATTGTTTTAAGAATGATTGAGACTGTACGCCGCAGCCAGCAGCATGAGCTGGCTTTTATAATAGCAAATGAGTAAGGAAACATTTTGATTCTATTTCCCATGTACAAGCTTTCAAAATTACAAAAGATTTTGGTCTCTGGCAGCTTTTCCTCGCTGCCCACGGGCCACACAGAAGGAGAGGAGCGAGCTGTACATATGATACTGTACATCCTGTGACTTCCTCCAGAGACCAATGCTTCAGCAAATCTGAGCAACTAGCCATCCATATATTATTTTCTTAACACTATTTTGCCTGATATTTTGACCAGCAGGTTTACGGGCACTTGTTCTGAGAATCAAACAGATCTCCAAGACGGAAATTCAAAGAGCCAGCTAGCTAACATGGCAAGCCACACGTAAGGCTTCGAATTTCTTCTTACAAACGAAGAAAAGTGCACAGCAGACATTTCTGATTTTCCCCTTACCATTTCTTCTCTTTGAACAAACTGTAGTTTCTTTGGAGTCTCAGTCTAAAAGGAATGTCATCTTTTATTCACTCTCATATGACTGACTTTCTTCTGTAAAGCACAATATATTTTCGAGACTGACCTGGTCACACTTTTGAATTCAGTTATGATTCTTCAAAAAGAATCATAACGTGCTAAAGCACATTAGAAATATCATAAAATGGTAAATACACTATATATTGTGCGTCTTCTAAAACCAGACACTTTTTATTCACATATTTTTCACATTGATCTCATCTCTTCTCGACTCATTTACTGAGTGCTAAAACTGTCTGGTTTGTGAAACAATCTTTTTTTCGAGTCATATCTTTTCAGTGAATCAGTTAACAGGATTAGTATGATTTTATTTGTGGATCAGACTGATATGGTTTTTAAGTACAAATCACTGGCTCGATGATTAAATTGGTTGCAGTGGAGTGAGGGGAAGACTATTACAGAATAAAGTGAACAAAATACAAAAGTTACATTTATTTTAATAGTATACATTAGTCATTCTACTAATCATAAGTAAGTTTGTAAATACGTCAACTACAGGTTAATTAATTATTATTCATTTGCAATTGCATGTCTACTAACACTAGGTTTAGTAGAGTAAGTTGACATATACTTGCAAAGTTTCTCATAGTCAGTATGTTGTGGATCTATCAAAGAAAGTGTTAGAGATAGTCTACAGATAGTCTACTAATAAAAGTTACTTACTTTTAGTAGAATGTCCAAAGTGGTTGCTAAAATTACACAACCTCATTTCATTCTAATGTCACATGGACTATTTTAATGATGTCTTTACTAGCTTTCTGGGATTGAATGCGTCAGTTGTATTGCTGTCTATGGAGGATAAAAAAAAATAAATAAAATAAAAATAAATAAATAAAATAAAATAAACAAATGAAAAAAAAAATATATATATATATATTCATGTAGAAAATATAGAAATTTCATTAAAAAATTCCAAATTTGTGTTTTCCGAAAATGAACGAAGGTCTAACAGGTTTGAACTAACTAATTTCTTGTAATTGCACATAGAACAGCATACATTAATAGCCTCGCTCCATCAGTAGGTAACCATCATCTTTATCAAAGGCACACAAAGTGCTGACACAATACTGGCTTGAATCAGTTTGCCAAACTATCCAAGTAAAAGTAGGACTGAGCTACAGTGTCCACTGACATTCAGTACTTCGTTGAGTGCTGCATCGTGCTTCAGTCCACCAGCGGTCGAAGGATTCCTCTGTTTGTTATCACTTGACCGACTGCATTTACACAGTCAACCCCCGCTGCTTATTTTGCTGGTCGCACAGTTTACTATAGCACAACTAGGCCCTGTCCTTGGAGCGTGTCCAGTAATGACTACTACTGTCGGCCCCCCTCCGTCTGTCTTCAACGCAGGACAACCTGCTGACACACCAACCGCCAGTCTGTGGGAAACGTTTTCCTGGAAAGCAGCATATTACTGAGGCTCTGCAGCTGTGCATTTAACCATAGTAATAAATATGCTTTTAGATATTATATTTAACATACATTTCAGTGCCGACCTCCTACAACGCTGAGTATTCTGAAAAACTAGTAGAATGCTTCTTGATCTGCTTGATTGAGGCTTAAAAGGTGCTAACTGACACTTTGCTAAGCTCCGCCCCTTTTGGTTAAGGTAGCTAATGAAAAGAAGCAATTTTCTAGCAGCAAGTTACAACTTTAGTGTAAGAACATTTTTAAGAGCATATTCACTATATAGTACTGTTCCTGAAATGTTGTTGCCATGTTAAAATTCTCTACTTTTGAATATAAATGAAATTATATACAGGAATATTCATTATATATACAAATATTAATAACAATTTTAATGCTAACACTACCTAATGTTATTTTTAGGAACTGTATGATCTAATATTGTACATTGTAATGTAACGTAATGCACAATTAATAATATCAATCAAATATCAATGATCATGATACAGAATATTTTGACTGTGAGCTGCATTCAAACCGAAATAAAAAGAATGCATCATTAGAAATTCTAAAAAAGGGCTTTCTGTATCATTAAGTAACTAAAAAAAACAGCTTGCGCATTCTTTTCGTACTGTAAATGATGAAGGAGTGTTATGAAGTGAATATTGTCTTTGTTTATCCTTCGTAGATGTCTGGAAGACTTCAGACATTCTCTTCCTGTCATGCTTCACTGGGCTGTGGGTCTGGCTCAGGATGGTGTGTGGGTAGAGGTTCACACCCTGTTTTCATTAACGACAGTCCAGATGTGTCTGTTCACTGGACACTACATTTCACCGCATGCTGCCTGATCACAAGCCAGATACTCTGGATATACATATATAGATACTCTGATCTTTCATTCACAGTAAAGGAGCCACCAAAACACCTGTGTGAGAGCGAGTCAAAGCCTTTGAATCCACAAAAGGAAACATAAAAAGGACGGAATTATCTCAGAGTTTGAAGTTAGGACTAAACGGTGCATGCTGGGAATGGCACGCTGTTAAAAAAAAAAAAAAAAAGGAGAAAAAAGGAGGCAGAGACGAATAGGGAACAAGCAGGGGAGTGGGCTAATCCCCCGAAGCATCCATATATTGCTCCTTACTCGTCTCCCACTGCTTGTAAACGGCTTGGAATGTAACGTGTTGTCTTTGGACCCCGTGTGTGTAGATGTCTCCAGTATGGAGAGATTTATGTGTGCAGACGTTGCCTAAAGCTCCCTCTTTTTGACTTTTAACAAGGGGCTTTGAAGCAAGGGTAGAGCCTTCCAGCATTAAAGTAATATCAGAGGCGCATTCTTTCATTTCTTAGTCAGTTATGCATTGTATCTTTGTGTGGCGGCTGTATCTTTGTCAACGCGTTATGTCCGGCAGATACAACATCTGAGAAATGGGTCAAAATGAGTTTGTCTTTGCCCTTGCAATAGTCGATCTCCTCTCGCGTAAAGTTTGCGATGCATAAGAGCGCATTTTAAAAGAAGTAGTACTTTCAGAGCACTTTAAATATTCCTCAGAACTCAGATGTTAACAGTATACATATATTATTCTTTATTTTCAAGCACACTAATGTTCGAAATACACCAGACATTTTTAACATCAAACTGTCGAAAAGCAAAAAGACTAAAAACCCATGTGACCAAATTCAAGCAAACTCAAAAAAGAGAGAAGGAAAAAAAAAAAAAAGTGCACTGGACTTCCTCTTTCCAGTCTCGTTCTGTATGTAGGGCACACTTGACTTTTACTTTCTTTAATGAGTGTGGAAGGGAACGGAGCTACTTCTTCAACTTCTTGATCGGAATCTCATGTTTTTCAAGTAGACTATACGCCACAATCAAATGCCTGTGGACTCTCTGCAAAAAACAAAATCAAGACATCCCCCTGCTTTCACTTACCATATCTAATCTTTAAATCCCCTTTTGGGGCTGGTCAGTCCCCCATGTGAAATTTAAGATGAGGAGAGCAGGGGGATCTTGGAAAGCCATTTACTTAACTGTTTATAAAAGCCACATGAAGGAAACTTTGCACAAATCCCCTTAACCGCTGGTGAAAGCGCTTGTTTCCACACGGACCGAACGAGCAGCGAGTACAAGAGCGCGACTGGAAGTGAACAAAATGGAAAGAAATAAAGCAAACTATGCAACGACAGCAATAAAACGACCTCTTCATTTTTCTTGCCAAGGTAGGAACGAGGTGCTTTTGCAGCATTTTGGTCACCATTTGGGAAGCCGAAATGCAAGTATTTCCCACTCTAAAAAGATATCAATCTTCTGTAAAGACTGCAGTCTGTTCCAGATAGCGGTAGGCGGTCATACATCTGACAGGAAGAAAAAATTAGACTCAGTCAATAGGCCTTCCTGTAAGCTGCCTGCATGACTTCTCGGGTGTCGGGCAATGGTAGGGGCAGTATTGACTGAGGTAGTTTCAAAACCAATACAAAGAGTAACTATTTGTTTCCTGTACTAAAGGTGTAGGGTTTGCATTAGTTTTGTTTATGGCAGCATTATGACACTTTCAGTGGTTGTGACGCATATATAATGAGCAAACATCATTGAGTAAAGCCAGCTGCACACTGTACAAAAAGCACCACAACTTCGGACAACTTTGTTCTCAAGTTCAAGGCGGCAGTACAAAAAAGGGAATCTAATCACCACACAGGCCAAAGTTCACTCCAGGAATGAACAAAGTAGCATCAATGAGAGGCACAGAGTAATGACTTGAATTTCATCACACAAAGTTGACGAGAAGATAAAAACAATTGAATACAAGTCACATAAGCTACTTTTTACAGTATTTGTTTTTTCATAATTTTGGAAAAAAAAAAACTAAAAAAAAAAACACTACATTGTGTGTTCCACAGAAAAAAAGTCACAAAACTTCACTTCTAAGACATTATAAATCTGTAAATGTAAAAAAAAAACCTACAAACATGCTCATGCTATCCCGTCAGAGATCTCCTTTCTCTGGACCAGAAAACCCACTGCAGCGGAAGGGCCTCATTTAGAGAAACAGAAAGGCAAGGCGGAGAAAGAAAAAAAAAAAGAGAATAAATCCCTTTCTCAGGAAGATTAGTGGCTGTCCCTTTAGAGTGGGTTGTGGATGGAGCAGCTTTTTAAGCCACATTTTTCTCTGCCAGTGGCTTGACCCCCGGTGCATTGCTTCTCTCCCCTGGGCTGCCCGCTGTACTGCTCTCTGCTCCTCCCACCCAGCCTCCCTACCCATTCTTCACCGTCTCTACGGAGACCTACTCAGGAGGGATAAAGAAATACCTCTTTTTCTCTGACATGGTGCTGGAGACCAATCTAGAACTGCTCTGTGTGATTTCACTAATGTAAAAAAGTTGATCCTGGGCTGGAAATAATCCACTTCGTTTGCTTATGTCGACATGGCAAGGAGCTCACTGTTTGCACAAAAATATTAAAACAGCACAACAGTTTTCATTACAAATAATAAGACACACCAAATCAGCATATTTGAAGGATTTCTCAAGTTATTTAAATTTTTGTTGTATTGTGATCAAATAAATGCAGCCAAGCGAACTGACTTGCATTGGGATCATGTCAGGACAAATTAAATTTGAGAACTATAGTTTAAAATTTGGCCTGAACTGGTGGGAAAGAATGTGTTGTGGTTGGAGGAATTTCTTTGCAGATTTTCTTTTGAAAAGCTGACACCTTTCCTCGTTCCTGCTCTGTGTCATGTACCTACACTGAGCACACGTTGTTTCAAGGCACTGAACAAAAGTTGGACCGTGCAGCTAATAAATCCTGCAGATCCCCAGTAACCACTAAACTGACCTCAATAAAACAAATTCTGCACCATAAAAGTTGGAACAAAAGCTGTAAATAGACATAAAAGTGAGACGAAACAAAAGGTATTGAATAGCTCAGAAATGCTTTAAATAAGTTGAGCCCTGGAGATCTATCACCATGCATGGTTCAGATCCTTTAATTCTACTCAAACACGCTTGAATCAGAGAATCCAAGTCTTCAAAATCATTGGAAATTACAGGCAGGGATTGAAATAAACCACGCAGAGAAGCAAGTCTCAAGAGACAGGACGGCGTTTGTGTGGGTAACTGTCCTAATGTTTTTACAGAAGAACCAAGAATTCTTTCATATGTTGCATTTGTTGAATTCATTAATTGCTTTTTAGAGCTTATGGGTAGTTTTTGTCATTTTGTCGCTTATAATTTAAACCTGTATGACTGACTTTCTTCTGTTGAACACAAAAGCAGACTTTAAGGAATGCACTGCTCATGTTTCTAACGCATTTACTATACAAGTGTGGATGGGAGATTTTAGGGTTCAAAAGTGAATCAAGAGCACCATTTAAGTTTTTTGTGAACTATATTTCATGCCTTTTGCATTCAAAATTAAATGCATGTTCTTAAAAAAGACCTGTTAAATAGGCTCATAGATGTACAGGGTGTGAGCAAGTTGGAGAAACTCAAGAAAAGGTGAAGTATGATTTGAATTATTCTGACCAGTGTTTTTTTACTAGATCAATGATTCATTGAAAAGATAATAAGAATTATTTGTCCAAAAATTATGCATCAATATTTAGCTCATAAACAAGTTTAGGAGAGTTAGGTCATGCCATGATTTCCATGATTTTGTGAACAACAAACCTAATTTTCATTTGTTTGAACCCTTTAAATTGCAATATTTGAAGCCTCAGAGCAAAGCTTCAGAGAACATTCATTGTAACCTTAAAGAAAGCAACTAAGACAATCTTTAGTTTTTATTTCATTTGTGTTTCAAGGAAGACAGAAAGTGAGAGGTTACTAATGACACGAGGGTGATTAAATTATAATTTTTCAGTGAGTCGTTTCTTTATTTTATTTTATCCTTAATTTATCATATTAACTATAACACACACACACACACACACACACACAAACAAAACACAATCTACACAAAAAATGGTAATAAATATCCAACTGATGTGTCTTATCGGCCAATACATGCATATATATAATTATGTATGCATAATTAATGCATATGTTTGTTGATTTATTCATGGTATATGGACACACAATTGCAGTGTCAACACTAACCAGAATGCATTATGAAAAAGACAATCTAACATCAAAGAAGACTCTCAAAAATCATTATCTTCATTTTTGCCACCAGGTCAACAAACTCTATTGGTGTCACCCAACATTATTAAAGTATGTCATACAATTACCATCTCAGCTCAGACCCTAGCGGGTGCTAACAGGCTCAGACAGCCATGATTAGTAATACATAACTTCTGGTCTCCAGTGGAGAGAACAAGGTCCTTCACTATCTTTGAGGTTTGTATTCAAAAGCGTTAGCCAAAAACGAATAAACAACAAAACACAAAATAATTCACTATTCCTTGAGTATTTGCCGTTATTATAATTTTCAAGCTTTTAAATATGCAAATATACTCTTTTAATATTCAATATAACATCAACATCGTACACAAAATATAACACCCTTACAAAGACTGGGCACACCGATGCCCTATTTCTTCTTTTGTCTTAAACAATTTATGATCATTGCTTTCTTATGGCAGGCCACCAAACCCTCATTAAACAGTAAGATGCCATAATATGAGCAGGTCATTTGCATTTCAAAGGTCTTTCACCATCTTCATGTTTGTCAGATGGACAGCGCAGTCCACTGCTCTCCCTGAAGCTTTAAGAAATTTATAACATTTATACTCTAGAGGTAAGAACAAGGTCTTTCACCCTAGTTAGAGAAGGGTTTTCATCACACATTCACTGACATCTTTTAAACATGTACAGCCTCTCGTCCATTCTCTTCACTATCCTTCGCATCTTTTAGTCAACAAGTGATGCATAAGCAAACAGGTCCAATATGCAATACATTTACATATATCTTAGACCGCATATGAACTTGTTTTTTTGTAATACATGGCGTAATCTTGGGTGTTAATAAGATTTTTATTCTGTCATTAAATTACATGTCATTCTAAGCCTGTAAGACCTTTGTTTATCTTTGGAAGACAAATTAAGATATTTCTGATGAAATGCGAGAGTTTTACTGAATAAAAATACATCCTCTATATATGATTTAAAATATTTTTAAACAATTTAAACTACTAGGCATATCGAACTGAATAATAACAATGTTTTCTAAAACAGTGTAGTTATTGTTACCTAAAAATACATATCAAAAATAAAAATTCAATCAAAATTACAAAATGCTGTGAAGTTTAGGTTAAAGTACCAAAATTAAAACAAAATGAAATCTAAATAGGAAAAAAAAAATCAATGTAAAAAACTAAAATTAATGAAAAAAAAAAAAGTCAAATAAAAGCTAATTAAAAATATAAATTATATTGTAACAGTATTAAATAGTACTAAAATAACACTGTTCTAAACAGGTACTTAAACAGTCAAGTCAATAGCCGCGTTTCACTGTCAGGCCAAAAGCGGGTGTACTAGTGCGTGCCAGGGCCAGTCTCGTTTCCACTGTCACTTCCTGGGCTTGACCGTGCCTCATTGGTGCCTCCTCGGGCCCAGCTTTTTTGGCACGACGAAAACCTTGGGCCAAAGCGGACCAGCTGGGGCTAGAGGTGTGGTTATGAACAAAGGTGGAGTTTCTCCATGGCTGGAGAGCGTCAGCTTTTCATAAAGTTAACAGATAACACCGACATCGAAGACTTTTAAAATACATTTTAGCTAAAAATTCACTTTCAGACAGCATCAAGTGTTTGAAATAACTTTTTTTCTTTGAGATCCACTGTCGATTATGATGCCCAAGCAGAAATAGGTAGGTTATTTATAAAAGACTATAGCCTACACGCAATCCATAACATTACCATAGAACACATGATTGTATTAAATACGATTGCTTGAAGAAATCAGACATCAAATTCTTATTCTGTCATAATGGTGTATTTATTTAATTACGTAGGCTATTTTATCTGTCATAAATAAATCGTCTCGAGATTTTAGCTCAGTGTACGTCATAAAAATATCATAATGTTTTTTGTGGGGGAGCTCCTTTCTGCTAACTTATCCAGGTCGTACTAGAATTGATCATTCTTTTTAAATGTATGTGACTACTAATAAACAGAAGACTCGACTAAATAAGTAGGCTTGTGTCCTCTTTCTTTTGTGAAACAACGGTTTATACCACTTATCTTATAATGTCTTGGATGTTCAGTCCTTTGGCCTACACAGTAGCATAAAGGGCTATATAAATAAACAAAAATTTGACTTGAGACTTTATTTTTGTTTGAAATATGTTCAGTCCTGATAAATTAATTCTTTACGATCGATATCACTTATTATTGTATAACATTAACGCTTTTGGATAAAAAAAAAAAAAACTAAACTAAACCTAAAAACATTCAAACAAACGGCAGCACTTATCATGATCGTTTTGTGATCGCGCTAGTTCTGATAACTTCTCTTTGTTGGTAAAATGCTAGGGTTGCATGACATTGTTCCAGGGTGGCGTGTTAAGGGTTTCAGTGAAGTTTCTGGTCCGAATCTGGTGATTTTGGGCTCAGTGCTACAGGTCCGAGGCTATTAGCCCAACCCAGCCCGTTTAAAGCACTGGCACACACTGACCCGGCAGTGGAAAAGCGGCTAATGATGTTTGCAGCCATACGCTGTAGTTTAAGCATCTACCACCAGGGGACAAATGAGTTGCGATAACAAGCTAAACCTGGCCAGACAACTTAAACAGAAAAAAAGCGCCACAAACACTTCATAAAATAAAATTAGAAATTATCTTTACACAATAAATGGGATACGCAAGAAAGTAAATTAAAGGTACATTGCCTTGTTTTTTTTTTAACTAATGTAGTGTGCAATTTTAGATCTTAGAGTTACTGTACCTCGGGATGCTGTGGTGGGGGAGGGCTTCTTGGGAAGGTCTGAGAAACTACTGCCATCCAGGCCTGATGCCTTGCATTCCTTCTTTTCTGTGGTGGTGGAACTTGTGGTCTCCATGATGAGCCTGAAAGACAAAAACTATTTTTAGCATTATTTGAGCTTCATTCATATCAGTCACACAAACAGATGAAAGATGCAGCAATCGGTAGCAACCAAAAAGAGGTGTCACAACCAGACACTGACAATATTATTACTTCCCTCCAAAATCCTAAAACTGCATGAAATCTACCAACCAGACGGTGTGACAGAAATGTTTCCATTGTATAAACTACAATTCTAAAGAAAAATCCTTCACTTCCCTCTGCCCTGTCTCATGACTTGTCTGTTTATTTTGAGAGCTTATAGGATCCGTTGTAGAAATGCCATGTTACCAGGAGAGACAAAGCAGAGAGTGTGCAGAGAACCTCCTCTATGGCAGCTCCGTCAGAGCGCTCAAGTGCCTGTGCTGAAGGCAGATGACTTGGCAGCACGCCGCTTGTTTAACTTTGTGTAACCTACAAGATTATCCTTGGTTCAGAGCAAACAGCGAGTGGTTTAGGATTGAAAAGAGGTCCAAACTGAGGCCATTCAGTCTCAGATTGTGGCTGCCCATGTTGTTTGTTCTTCAGGAAATGAACAAGTATGTTTAATACATTTCACAAAGCAGTATTAGTTTAAAAAAACAGACAACAATCATATTATGTAACACACAACTAAATGCTGAATAGATCGAAGAGCTGGGTGATTTATCAAATTGTGATTTAGACTGACAGAATGAAGATTATGAAAACAAGATAATCAAGATAAAAGATGAATGTGCAGCATTCTCTTTTGCATCATTTAGTAACAGATTTTAGTAGCTTGTGGAAGTACACCATTGGTGATCTTTATTCTAATTTACATAGTTACAAAGTAATCGTGATAAATAAGCCTGATCTCAATATAGACCAAAACAATCACATTTTTGCCATAATTAGCCAGCCGTTTAGAAATGAAACCCTCATATTAAAAAAAAAATAAATAAAATGGGAAAATTGTGAGATAAAATGTAACCTTAAACAGCTTAGATAAACTCACACTGAACCTTCTCAAAAAAAACCAACAAACAAAAAAACCAACACCTGCATTTTTCATACCACAAGCATCGATAAAAGAAAATAACTAGCATATAGTGTGCTGTAAAAGGAACATTATGCATGCAAACTAAATGATGCTTTACTTTGAACCTTTTGAATGTTTGTTTCTACATGAAAATATAAAAAAAATATATGCAATTTTCTTATGTTCAGCATCCTGTTAGACCTGTGGCCACATTCATCAGCCTTTTCTTGTGCCAGTCAAACATCCCTTTGCCAAGGTAAGCCGATTAGAGGTGGACTGTTGGAGTTGGCCAGCATCTGTCTCAGTGCTTGTTAGCCAAGAGGGTACATTTGCCATCCTGTCTCACTGACACCTCTTCATACTTTCCTTTGGAGACTATCTAACTAAACATTGTAGATGTCAAAGGATTCATTTATACATTAATAATGAGGCCTCCTAATGTTGCTTGTCAAGTCAGTGTTGTCATCAAATGTACACAAGCCAAATATAACAACTGGGACATTTCTGTTTGTCTCTTATGGAAACCACCTTCCAGGATTTAAAGTTGTTCTTGTTCCATATCATTAGCACGATTGTTAAAAGAGAATGTTAAATGAACTGAATCACTTTTGATGACATTAGTCAAACACAAACATGCTATTATTGGCACTGGTCAACTTCATTTGCCGGTAACACCTATTACTGCAGCCAAATCTGCCTTGGAATCGACACACAGTAACAATGACTCATAAATACCTGTCAAAGATGATAATTAATTCTCTTAATAACATGCATTAGAAAGTTTATTACTACTGATATCTAGAGTGTGAAGCCAGTAAAATAATTGAATGAACAAAATAACAAACAATTAAATAAATAAATGCACAAACCATCACTGCTATTCAAAAGTTTAGGATTGGTTAAAAAAATGTTTTTGTCTTTTAAAGAACTTGTATGTTCACCAATTGCTGCTTTTATTAATTAAAACAACAACAACAACAACACAGTAAAAAAGAGAGATTTTTACAATGTACAAAAATTACAAAATGTTCCCAAAAATGTACAATATATATATATATATACATATATATGTCCTATATTAAAACATATCTATTTTAATCAAAATTTTCCTCTAAATTTGATTAATCTTGAAAACTGTGCTGCAACATGTTTTGGCTTTAAACCATAATATTTTTTGAATGTCATTCAATAAGAACCATTATACATTTTACACTTGCTGAATAAAAAGACTTAATTTCTTATAAAAAAAAGTAAACATAATAAATAAATAAAAATAAACAAATAAGTACCCAAAACGGAATACATATGCCAGTTTACAAAAACATGCATGCATAATGATAATTTTATATTTATAGTCTCATTTTCATATTTAATTTAAAAATTTTTATTAATAATAAAAATCTAAAAAATAAATAAATATCTATTCAACCTTTACTAAATTGTGTACAATTAAATGAACACAAATGTATTAAATGTACACGCTACATTTAAAAGCTAAAGCTAACTACCCCAAAATTCTACCAAATGATTTGCATAGCCAAAACGTAAGTCCCCTATATTACTCTTTTCTTGTCGAAGTCAAGAAAAAAGGAAGGAAGGAAGTCTAAGCCCTTTGACGAGAAGATCTGACAGTACAGGTGTGCGTAACCGAGTGGACAGGTGGCGGCGAGGGTGAAAAACGACAAGAAAGCTACTCTGTTCTTCTGCGTGGCTGCCTTGACAAATGCAGCGTGTGAAAAGGATCAGAATCTCAGGTCCGCATGACAGAGGGGTGTGAGACCACGCAGGCTTGTGGACTAATCCTCCATAGCCGCCCCCTACCGCATTACCCCACCTACTGCTGGGACAGAAAGTTCAGTCGTGACCGTTCAACAAAATCCTCTCTTTGAACACTCCTGTTCACGAACCGAGTGTGTAGACCACCTTAACAAATTCTCTGTCACAGATAATGATTAGAGCCGAACTATTCCACAAAACTATGCTGTAAGGGAAGAGCCGAAGGAGGACATTTGATTCACTTTATACTTGTTGTAAATTTGATTTCCTTCCAGCCACCAGTTTGACAAAGGCGGGTGAAGTCAAGCAATAAAGCTGGACACAATCCACTTTATCTTCACGCAAACTTTCCCTCCATTTTGAGGAATGCAATTACACCGACTACTTAACACCAGCAATTATGTGGACTCCCAAAGTGTCAAAAGTGTTTTTCTTCCAGGAAGCTCCATGAACTTTTCTTCATTTTTTCCCTTGAATACATGACAGGCAGCTTTGACTGCTTCTTTCAGTGCCTGTAATCAGTCTGAAAGGAAGCAACAGGTGTGAAAAAAAGACCATCCACCCCACAGGACTGGGAGGGTGAAAAAAAGGGCAGGTCGACAAAAACCAGAGATAATGAGAGAGAAAACCCTGTGGCCCTTCTGAACAATCAAAAAGAGGCTGAAGAGACACCATGTACCGTCTTATACAGCTGAACATTTTCAATCAATAAGTGATGAGTGCAATTCTAGAAGCACATGCTTCTGTTCAACACTCCAACAGCATCATAAGCTCTTAGCAGAAAAACAAACCACATGATAGATGCATAAATAAACAGCTAAATTAACAAATAAACACTTTCTGTATGCTAATGACATGAGCATGTTTGGTTAGAGCCTCATTCCTTTTCAACTCTGTTACGGCTTGCCTCACACAACACAATGGAATGCAAACTTCCTCTTATTTGAAGATCTCTCTAGTCGTCTCTGGCACCTTATCTTTTGCATTTAACCATGCTTAGGACATAAATCACCTCTGTGCAGTCATAAATGAAAGTGTGAATCGTATTCTCATTTCTAAGTGATTAGACCAGATTGTTACTGCATACTTAATCTTAATTATTGGTTTAGTGTCGTTCTGCATGTGGAAAGTGTCATATTGTTATTCAGGAACGTGGATAACATTACAAAGATGAAGTGCATCTAATGTCATGAGGTCAACAGGGTCAGGCAAGTCTCTAAAATGGTTATCAATAATATATTACTAATAGCTTTCTCTATATTACAATGGAATCACTTTGGTAATTACTCCCACTGAGTTATAATTATATCATTCATTACATCACACAATGACTTTAACACACGGCAACACCCCTCCATTATGGTACGCCATTTTTAAATGTTTTGTTTTTAAAAAATGCATTACACTAATCAAAGCTGATAACAACAGACAGTTATAATGCATTTCAAATAACGCTCTAAAATATATCAGTTTCTTTCCACAAACCCATGAAGCAGCACAACAGTTTGAAACATTTTTAAGAAATACTTCTTGAGCATTCAGCTCAGACTTTTATTTTTTTTTTACAGGAATATATTGTGATAATAACTTGCATATACACAAAATAGTTAAATTGTAATAATATTTCACAACATTGCTGTTTTTGCTGTGTTTTGAATTAAATGAATGCAGTTTTGGTAAGCATATGGGACAAAAACAAAATAATAATAATAATAATCTTACCCACCACAAACTTTTAAATAGGTAACATATAAAGTACAAGTAGTAATATTTAGCAGTTAAAATGGCTAAATTATGATTATTTTAGCAACATTTTTTTATTGTAAAAGGTAATCACATAATAAACAATAGTTAAAAACAACAAATAATAATAATAAATAATAGTTTTTAAAAAATAAGAATCTTGTAAATTCAGTCAATCTGTCAATTAAAGTTAAAATGCTTTTTATAAACAATATTTTATGCCATTCTAAAACACCCAATAAAGCCTTACCATTGAAGTATGACACTAAATTCACTATTTTCTAAACAAAACATCAACAATGCCAAGAAAATTTACATATACCATCTTCATTTTTCATTTGTTTACTGTTCATAATTATCAACATAAAAGATGTTGTTATTTCTGGAATAATAATGCTGTACACACTTAATGACTCTCCCACTATTGACCTTCATAACCACGACGAATAAGGTCAGATGTTTCAGAGCAAAGCAGCAGAACTACAACATCCTCCTCTGAACACTGACAGCCCTGATGAGTTGGCATGCAGATATACCCCGCTGACCAGCAAGGAAAACGTCTAAAAGACCAAAGGATGACCTTACCCATCCCCCCCTCCCCAAACCCTAAACCCCTGCATATATGCAATATCCTGTGGTTGATCTCTTTGTCCTCCTAAAAATCTGAAACAGATGTTGACTTTACAAGCAAGTCCATCATTTAAGAAAGCGTCTCAGCGAGGGTCAAAGCGAAGCTCTGTTGAGTGTGCTGAGAATGTAGTTGTATATGTTTGTGCACCTAATTAAATCGTTATGAGAGCTGTGTTTATACTACAAGTGTTTATAAATAAGGTGAGGCTTACTGAGAGGATACTTTAACAGAGTGTAGTGCAGCTGTTGCGTGTCACA
Source organism: Enteromius radiatus (assembly GCA_032357445.1). Taxonomy (NCBI): domain Eukaryota; kingdom Metazoa; phylum Chordata; class Actinopteri; order Cypriniformes; family Cyprinidae; genus Enteromius; species Enteromius radiatus. The sequence continues at coordinate 14,224,307 of JAUCMS010000153.1, read as the reverse complement.
TCACAGATCTCAGGAAAGAATTTGCTCTCTTTGCACACCATTTGCTCGGGTCACTAAACCAAATGGGTAGTTAGCGCTCTCTCGCTACAGGCCCAGCTGTCATCCCTCCGTCTGTCCTCCCAGAAAGAAACAGACACAAATGTTAATTATATGCTTGTGAAGGCAATTATAGTTGTGGTGTAATGTAGTTTCAACGTAATTAGCAGCTAACTTACTGAATGGGACATATTTTATTGTACAGTTTGGTCCCGCAGCTTGAGGGTGTTCTGTGTCATTATGGGTAAATATCATTTGGGCTAAGGAAACATTATGAATGCAAACCGCACAACCAGCACATGACTGTTTTTGTTATTATGCATGTCTTTAAACGGCTGATTTATTGTAACAATTGTTACAGCTTTGTGTTCGCCTTTTTGTAATAAGTCATTAACTATGGAGGCCTAAAACTGCACTAACTAAAATCAAATACAATCCCAAGTCCGACATTTATTTTTGTATTGCTTTTTCCTTTGTTAATAATTTCTTAATCATTCATATTTCATATTTTGGATGAAAACCGTGAGGCTTGTGACTGTCCTGTTGACTGTTTGGTGTATACGCTACATGCACAGTCCGATGCTTTCCTATATAAAGTCGTCCCTGAACCCTGAGGTCCACACATCTCCTTAGTTCAAAGTGTGAGGCTTCTCTGTTATCTCTGTCTCTCTGATGATTTCTTCATGCTGTCGGCATGGGTGAGCATATTTTACAGTTTTTTGTTTTGTTATCTGTTTTGTAAGTCAGTGGTCTGTCAGCTGTGCAGAGGTTCAGAGGGTGGAGACAAACTGGTATCTGTAACGTGTGATGGATTCCTAACTTTACCAGCTGCTTTACACCCTGACACTTTGTCCATCTGTGAGTTGACTGTGATAACCTACTGGCCAATTAGAAGCCCTCAGTTTACTGTCAGCACTATTATAAATATTAAATTGAAATATCAGGCAAAAAATACAGCCTCTTGTTGCTCTGAACCTTTGTCTTATTAATTATTATACTTATGACAACAACAGGTTATAGTGACCAGGAGCTGTCAAGCTCCACATCTAAAAATCTGATGATAAAAGAGGTCCAAACAAAGGTTTTCTGAAGCCATACAATAGAGTACTTGAAGGATGATGAAATTGCGCAGTCCCCTCCGTAAGTTTGCATCACTCTGGTTCCCTTCACAAAAAGCTAATAGGACTTTACTGTTGGCTTGGATTGCTGCAGAAAATAAGCTCTGCGACCAACAAATGTTTATGGCTCTTCCACGTTTTGAACTTTTATGAATTTTGAAGCCTAAACAAAAATCGCCACATGTATCCTACAAACAAATTTTACCACTGTTGAATGATTTCAATGTTAGCACCACTAAGCTCCTGACAAATCATATAATTTTTATTTAATACCTACAACCTGGATAGTTCGAGTTGGAATAGTTTGAAAAAGCACAAGCACAAAAAATATCATGAGCATGGTATTACTGATGTATTTTATGTCGCTGAGGTTATGTTAACCACAGACCTTATTTCAGCCATTTAACCAATACCCAATAATTGATGCTCCAGCTTTTCGGATTCAATGCTCCAGCACTATATTGTTTTTAGTATACACTAGACAGAAATTGAGCACTTGTATGCACAAAACATTTTTCCCTTTTCCCATCGCTTTTCATGTTTTTAATCTTCGAGATGCTCACTGTTCTAAAGTTCCCAGTGTGGCAAGTCATATATTAAAGCTACACCGGGAATTGCGAGATGATGACAGGGACACACATGATCCTTATCCAGTACAGCGGAGTAAGAGAATTCCACAGCGAAAGCGGTGCAGCCTGGCCGAGGGCCAGCACGGCGTTCAGGGAGAGGCCACGAGCGGGAGTGGACATGTGTGTCAGGGGGAACAGAGCGGGCTGATTGCTAAAGATTACCACATGGCTTCTCCTTGCTCAACACATCCAGCTCGTCTTCCAGTCTGTTGGAAAGGAGTCTGTGGCCTGGCAGGGATTCAGCGCTCCTCTTTGGATCTCCCTCGCTCATCCTATGGAACGCAACGAGACTGATCTATCTGCCCACTCCATTCCTGGCAAGTCTGGTCAGGAGCTGGGAGGCCGCCTGATAAATCACAACTCCCTTGCATCGACTTCTCCGTTTCCAATAACTCCGGAAGCAGAAGACTACCTCAGCGAACCGCCGGTGGCCTCTGTGCAATTCAGACTCGGTTTCTGCATCCGATTAGCTCTGACAACAAACACTTGGAACAGTGTGCTATTGTTTGAGCCTGTGACAGTGAGAGGGTAAACTGCGACTGTGAAGATGATACAATAACTGTAATAACGATACAGGCAGCCGCTGTGAAGAGGTTCTCATAATGGAGAACTGGATAGCCCGTCAGCAGCCCTTCAGGAATTAATTAACTAGCACATCAAAGCTAACCCTCAGAGGCCACAGTGTCACACGGTACTTTGATTTAGCGCTGGCTGTTGACTTGATAGTAAGCTCCACATAAGGCCTAGCCTGACACACACAGGTTTATATTGTGTCCTCCCGCATTGAGAAGGATATCAAGTAAAACTTCTACTAACTTTGTGCTTCACAAACTTTTCAGGAGAAAGTGATGGGATTTTTAAAGAATTTATCGATTCCTGTCCCGGGTTTTTTATTCATATTAACATTTCTGGTTCCTTAATAGCTTCATCAATGATTCTTTTAGTAGCTTCAAAAAGTATTTCGCAAAAAAAAGTCATTCCACCGATAAACAGAGTTTTAAATTAAACTTTTAAATGTAGTTGTCTCAGATTTTTTTGAGACAGTACAAATATCTTTTAATAATTGGTCTAAATATTTTATAACAACATTAACAAATATGAAAAAAGCAAAAACTGATTTAATTTATCTGACAAAATCCTAAAAGTGTATCATAAATGATATTATCGAACAAGAACAAAATCATTTCAGTCATTTGATCGGGAATCAATCTACACTGTTTACACAATTTACTAAGAAGTACTGATTAGTAGTAGTGACTAGCTTGATGAACTACATAATTTTGGTTCACTAACAAGCACCAAATCATTAGAGCCACTCTTTCGAGAACTGAACTACAATGTTCACAATATGTTTAACAAGTATAACGTATATTTGTATTATTTAGACTTTTTCAGTGTAAGAATATTATATATTTATACAGATCATGCATTAAAAATAACACTGAGAGAAAAAGCACTATATTGAGTCGTGGGAAACTCCTATGCAATTTGAGAAGCACTGAACTCATTCTGACCAATATCTACATATAATTCCCAGTACCACATCTTGTTTTCATGTTCTGTGGATATGCCGACGTACTCAGCTGTCACTACATCTCATCTAAAATTCGAATACAGAACTTGTAATTTTGGTTGAGCATGATGTTTATTCATGGTCAGCTAATAAAATAAATTTAGGCCCGCCCTCCGCATGCTGTGTCTGGAGGTTTGCATGAATCACAGGTGGACGTGTGGTTTGGGAAACGTTAGCCCTTCACTGTGTATAGAGTCACAGCTATAGCAAGTCAAATATAACTTAATGTAAACAGTATACATTTCAACTGTTCATTTTCCAGCTGTTCTTTAAACGGTGGCCCGCCAGCCCACAAGCACAAAGGAAATGAAAGAGTGCACGTATGAGAGTGAAAAAAAGAATGCAAAGGAGAACAAAGTAGAAGGTTTACAGCTTAACAGGCCTCAGAGGAAGGTGAACGGCATTCTTGCCCATGTACTTTCTTCACCCGCACACATGAGCATGCATTACACCAACAACTTTTTCCAAATCCATTGGGATCTGGAATTCATGTAAAATGCATTGCTGCATTATTAAAAATAACACATATGGTGAGTCTCCAGCATATGTAAAAGATCAACTAGTCCCTCAAAATGAAAACTTGCCATTTCTTCTAAGGCGCTAGGACTCTCCCTGGGCCTTATTTCCTTTAAGCTTGGCAAAAGTTGCCAACGACTAATGAGGTCAATCAATCAAACTCTAGCCTTTCGCAGATTTGCCATATGCTATTTAATGGCTTAGTAAAGTCATATATATGAGTGTGTGTGGTTTCAAGTGTTTCTTTTAATAAAAGTGGTACAGACTTAACAATGCCCTGATAGTTGCATGAAAGAACGAGGACCCCATCCACACTCATAAACCGGATGTGATGTGATCCTAATTAACCCCAGACACTTGTAAGAGAATGAGGCGGATGTCTGGAGGGGTGTCCGACATCAGCTACTAAAATGCAGGGATTGTCCCGTGTCCTACGGGCCAAAGCCAAGGAGATGGGTTTCAAAGAACAGCCTTTGAGAGGACAAATGAATGTAAGCAGCTTCTCACATCTCTGTTTTCTCACCACACTGCCCTCATCTCCAATTCAGAACGACACTAGAAACACGGCACACAAACTTGAAACACAGCTGTCTTTCACACAACTTTTAACAGCCATTAAAGTCTCATCAATTCACTTTGAGGCACAAGTGTACTTCAGGCACTCTTGCTTGGCGATAAAGAGATTCAAGGTCTTGCCAGAGACACAGTGTTGACCAAGATGTAAAGTCTAGGTCTAGTTCAGCTCTTTGAGATTCTAAAGAGTTATGCGTTTTTCACTTGAGAATAAATTAATTTAGTTTGCTGAAGATGTACAATAAAATAACAGCATTTGTATTCTAAGAATATGATGATAATTAAAAATGTAAATATATAAATATATCTTTAAAGACATTTCTTTGATGTTTTCTATCCTAACAGCAGAGGCACTTCTAAAAACTTCTTCCTTCAATGTCATCACATTGTCTTGTCTCGTCCTTGGTCGGTGCATGTGCAATGTCATTCAAGGACCCCCTTTATGAGCATTTGTTAAAATCTCCCGCGGAATTCCAAGGCTGAACAGCCCTGATTTAGGCAGCAGGACAAGAGGGAAATGTGTGAAAATGTGCAGAGCTGCAAGGAAGGGAAGATGAAAGTGACACGGTCGACCCATGTTTCAGAAGCTGATGACCGTAGCCCAAACCAGGCTGAATAATCTGAATGCACCATCATTTTTTTTCTCTTTTTGAATCCTTTCACTCGCTTCGCCTCTGACTGCTGGCGCTTCTCATTCTACACAATGGGAAATTCACTAAGACCTTTTATTCTTATGCTAATGCTCTCAACTGGGCATCACATTATATTTAACACATGCACCCACTTTTCTGTTTTTCAGGAACACAAGGCACACTCTTGCCGCACTTTTTTGCCAATCCTTTAAAAACACAAAGTGAAATTTAGATAGCTAAATTCCTTGCAATATTTGTTGTAGAAAGTTACTGGCAACTAGACTGCTTGAGAATGTGTGTCAACAGAAAAAAACAAATAAAAGCCAAAAAAAAAATCGTGCTTGGTAAATTATAGACATAAATCATATTTAAAAAAACACTTTGTGAACTTATAAACAGCGTTCCGTAGTGTGATTGCTAATGACTCATTTGAACCGGTTCGTTTGAAGTGAATCAGTTATAGTCTGATCATCCTGAACGAATAACTCGTGATTTAAAAACAAACAACGCGACAAGTGAGGTTTGATTCCCAATTATATATCAGTCGGTTAAGCTACTTAATCAATCTGATTCACTTTCTAACAACACTTCTGTCGTCTTTTCACTCGAAATAAATCAGCTGTTGTAGCCTAACTTATTTAAGGGAATCTGAGTAGCGTTAGTTAGTTAATAAGCGCCAACGTGAAGTTATAGCATTTTGTTGTAGTACGTTAAATATATTATATTTAGGGCTAACGTTACTTGGAGTTACAGTCTGTTTGTGATTTATTATATCCAGATCTCAAATCATCCACTCATTTGGCGGCAGATTGCTGAGAATGGTAACTTAAATGCAGTAACGTTAGCCCAAGTTTCCATTTCTTCATTGTAAAACTAAACGAATCTTCAAGAACCGTTTAGAAGAATCGGAAACGGAATCGCCAAATTCTTTACGATTCGCATCCCTACCTGGGACACTTGACAAAAGTTTGATATTGCTTAAGTCACTAAATACAGTAGTTATGAAAAGTAAACAGCCAAATCCTTTTCTCGTCAGCATGGCTAGCCTATATTGTAGCTTAATGACACGATACAGCATGTTGATGTCGCGACATTTTAAACAATTGAGAGATAAAACGAGATGTAAACTCTGTTCCCACGAAAGCTGCATGCGCACGTTGTTTGCTAATTTAAGAGCAAATCATAACGAATTACATATTTACCTGTTTTGAAGCTGTAAAGTTCGTCAGTTGCTCAGTTGTCCAGCGTGCATCCGAAAAACAACGTAATTGTAGTTAAAACAAAAATGCTAAAAGTGCCTTGGATTCTGTCACGAAACTCCATCAGCGAATTATTTCGTTTTGCAGAAGCAAATGTTTAAGGAAAAACTACATCATTCGCGGACGACGAAGCGCTACAGTTGCATCTCACAAACTTTGACGATCCATCATTCTCGCGACTTCAAAAGACTGTAGTTACTCGAACATTAAAAAGTAATTTAGCCGTCAACACGGCAGCAATTTACCCCAAGCAAGTTTGTTGAGTCGTTAGATGTGATGTGCGGTGGGAGATCTGTTGGCGTGATTTGTTTTCAATCCGATCTGCCCTCCTCTATCTCCACTTCTCCCCCCAGTTCTCTGAGTTTTGGGCCACTCTCTTCACCAGATGGGCCGGGTTACATCAAACCAAAGGTAGTGGAAGCTTAAGAGGAGTTTGCTTTCAAGTTTCACTGGAGATTTGCAAAACCTTTGCATAAGAATATTTTATATGGTTCTGAGTCACTCTTTGCGCAGTTTAATGTCCTTTTTTTCTTTCTTAGCTGTTTTTTTCCTTTATTTTTTGTTAAATAGGTAACTTTATAGGCTATTCACATAGTCTACCTCCTGTGTTATCAACTGTTAAGATATTATCCCTAATTCTCCTGCCCATTTCAGTTTTTCCAGTCAAAATTTCCATGTGGCCAATGAACAGTACATTGACTGATTTTAATAATAATGTTAAAGCGGCAATTAAAAATTTCACACTGTGTGTGTTTATTGCAATTTATTGATATTAATGTATATGGATAAATCATAAGCATATATCTTCGCTCACGTAAATAAAAAACAACAACAAAGAATCTGAATGTTTACTTGTTTGTGGTTGATGCAGCACTGCAAATCACAAAATGCAACCAGTATTTCCAGCTGAAAAACAAAAAACTGCTCAATCTAGCCTAAGCTATAGTTTGTCTTAGCTGGTTGAAGACAGTATCTCAGCTAAGCCATGCTGACCTCCGGTGGTTCATCTGGTAGGTCAGCTGGTTTCCAAACACTATAAAACCCATCAGTCTGGTTTAGGATTTGTTTTAGTAATAATGTATTTTACCAAACGTTTAACGCAATACAGCGACACCTAATGGAGAAGTGGAGGATTGCATGTTGGATCGGTTCAGTTGCTGTCACGGGTTTTCCTAATAAAAACTTACAAATGTATAAAACTACCACAATTAATAAATATTAATAATAATAAATACACTGATTTTTAAACTCTTTCCAATTAGGTTAAACTCTCACCAAATAGATATTTCTCACAAGGCATTGTACAGAAAGTAAAGAAATAAAAAAATAAAAGAACTATTATTTTTACGCCTACAGAATATATAATGTAGGCATTTTTTTTAAATATGTTCTTTAAAAAAAGTATATTACATATAACTAAAATACATTGAATAAAACATTTGGTTGGAGGCTATGCTGAGTAGACAGATGGAAGTGCAGCTTTGAAAATAATAATAATAAAGTTAATTCCTTAACTTATGTAAAAAGGAACCATTTTACATCAAACAGATCTCTTGAATTATATCTGAAGTTGCCATGGCAGGCCTTAAAACTGATCAAGACTCATCAAAAGGCCGAAATGCATACAGGCTGGCTTTTGCAAAGTTTTATTTCTTAAGGGGATCCTTTTGGAGCCTTCTTAAAATGTCTGTTAACATTAGTTTCCTGACTCACATAGCCCCAAACCAAACATTTCGCTTTCTAAACATGACTGCTGTGTCATTTAGGCATGCATCATTTTATATTAAGCAAGAGGCAAAGACTACATGTTGTTGTTTGTGCATGTTGTACATTTATTTCTGAGGGTTTTAATGAGTGTAGGGCAGAGACTCCATCGGGATGCTTTCAATTGATCCACTTCTGTAGGAGTAGGCATTCAGTTTACTCAGATTGCTCCATCTAGATGTATCTGTGGTAAAAGCAGCAAAAGACCAATGGAGATAACGCCATCTAGTGCTGCTACACACTCTGGCTCAAATTCAGTCCAGGTGTTTATCATTAACAAACGATCATGACCTGTTCTTAATAATTTGTTTATATGTTAACTGCATATTTAGCTCATTGTGATGTTAGTATGAAGTTATGTCAACTTTACTATTATGTTTCACAAGATATTTGCTTCAGTTCATCTCCTTCTCGCTAGGAGGCGCCAAATGCGAACAACAGTAGGCCTACTGCTACCTCCAGGTTTACGTTAAACAAATAAATGCCCCAGTTTCTGGCCATTTCAATTGATGTTGTTGTCTATTTTTTTTTTTTTTGGAAGATTAGTTTTTTTTGTGCCACGTGAAAAGGTAGGCCTATGTGCGCTATTATGTTTAAAAAAAGTTTCAACTGATCTTACGTGGAAACAACTGAGTCAGACTGGGTTTTGTGTCTTTAGTTGAATTGTGACTGTTGATGACTATTTAGGTATTTTTTTTATTTGAAAGCTCTTGATTAAAACTAACAATTACTGTCAAACCAAGAGCACTGGTCAGAACTCATGTTTGCCATTTTGGTTGGGCCTAACCAGATACTGTTTACTTTCCCTTGTCTTTTCAAAGAGCACCATGTAAATATTTAAAAAACTTGGACTCTGGTTCATAAAGGAACCACTTTTTTGAACTGATGGGCTATATACATATGCCTTTTAAGTAGTATTTTGAACTATTTATTTTAGGAGTGTTCTTACTTGTGTCAATTTAAACGTATTTTAGAAATTGGCATTGTTGTGTTTTTATTTGTGAATAAGTAAGCGGTCGAAAGCATGTTAAGGTTGGTCATGCTGGTGGATTATTGAGATGGAGGCCCATCATGTCTAGACTTTAAACTCCAAAGTAATACCCATCATTTTGCAGCCCTATCTATCGATGTTATCACAAAGAAAGTCTTAACATTTTCATGCTAAAGTTTCCATGAAACTAACGGAAAGGCCATTCAGGAGGTGGTGATTGGGCTGGTTTGTCATGGGAAGGTTTATTTTGTTTTGACCAATGTTGCCACTTCAAAGAAGAGGAAAATTGAGTGGGTTACGGTGCCCTCCACTGACTCATGCCCATGGTTTAGATTGTGGCTTCCCCATTTATTTTAGGCAGATGTCAAAAGATGGTTCAATAGCTCTTTTTAAATGGATAGCTCACCCAAAAACGAAAATTAAATCGTCATTTATTAATTCTCATAACAAATGCATGTGGTTTGGTTTTGCCCATACAATAGAAGACAGTGCAGTTCAGTGCGGCTTAGACCACATTTGCATATTTAGTTTATAAATATGTCTGGGTAGTTGACGTATCGGTGTGTCCTGTGGTGTGGCAGCAAAAATGTAGAAAAAGATTATGTATGTATTGATGATAAACCTCTTTCATTCTATTTGTAACTCTAAGACACATTTTTTTCTCCTGTTATTTATGTTAATTTTCTACATTTTTGCCGTCACACCATAATTCAATTTTTATTTGTCAACTAGGCCTACCTGTCTACATTTTTATGTTACTTAGTTTTACTGTGTAATGTTACAATTTTTTATGGCTGATAGGATAATAAAAGCCACTTTGACATGACATTATTATGTGGACAAAGTTAGTATAATGGTGAAATGGTGAAAGTTTTCATTTCTGAGTGAAACATTCCTTCAAAGCTCATTTTGCTGACACTAATTGTGATCTCCAACCTACAGTATTACAGACAAAAACAAGCATTATCCAGCAGTTACAAATTCTATTTCATATCTATTCATATTTATAAAGTCTGTTCTGACAGCTTGTTCTATTTCTTAAGTTATTCTTAATTTAGCTAATTTGTATTCTGTGTGTGGAGAGAGTTTTATCTGTATTGTTACTATGGAAGTTAATGCTGCCAGCAACCGCTTATTCTGCTCAGCAGAAGGAAATTCATGGTTGAAGCAACTTGAGTAAATGAATACAGAATTTTCATTTTTGTGTGAACTATACCTTTAATTTCTTCCATGGTACAGAAAAGATTTCTAGATGGTTTGTTATTTCCTTTTTCGAAGAAAGTCAGTGGGGTCTGAAAGCTGTCAGATTTCATCAAAATATTTTAATTTGTGTTTCGAAGATGATCACGGGTTTGGAGTGACATGTGGATGACCATTTTTATGACACAGTTGTCATGTGGACTAACCCTTTCATTGATCACAGTTAAGATCTTTCTGATTTTAAGCATATTGTCTACACATTGTTTCTCTAACAGGACACTGATGCTGATCTTGTCTGAGGGCCAAAATGAGTGTGGGGCCGTACATGGCTGTTGTCTGACCCTAGATGCTATCTAGTGCTAAGTATGTTTGTACCAGGCAGGCGACACTCATCTGTGACTCATAAACGACTCTTTCCTCCATGTCGTGCTAGCAGTGCCTGTGCCAGAGCATGCGACCCGACCATAATATCCTCTCTGCTAATGACAAACTTACGCTTCCAGAGAGAAAAAATTAAAGGCCTCTGAAGTGGGACGGTGACCTGGAAAAATGCCTCCGGTTTTCCCGTAATGTGTGGTTCTGTGCGGTTTGGCCTGCTTTTTAGTTTAATGATAGAGATGTTGTATCCCTGCTTTGAGAACCTGGATAAAGAGAGCGCCACAGTTTGGGAAGCTGTCAATAAAAAGCTTATGATTTGGCCACTAGAGGACAGCAGTGAGCTTTTGATTGCAGTTTTGTTCATTTACTGCTTTCCACATATTGTGCTTGCTTTGCTTTTCTGCTTTTTTTTTTTAAATATAATTTTTTGTTTTTGCATACTTACTATTACACAAGGTTGGATGAGGTGCTTTTCTGTTATATTAGATTTCTAAATTCTTTCAAATTGCCTATTATCTCCAAAGGCATTATGTTAAAATGTTTTACCTTTATTTGATGGGACAGTAAAGTGAGGTCATGGAAGTAGAGGCAAAATGGCATTGGAATATGAAGCAGACCAGATTCAAACCCATGTATCACAATTCTGAAAAAAATTCCTATGCATCCTAAGCAAGAGCTTAATTTTATTCAGATTTCAGAGTTCAAAAGCAGCTTCACAGAATCGAACGCAGGAGTCTTTAGATGCATTTTAAAATCATAAATGTGAAGCTTAATTTAGAAAAAAAAACAATTCTTTTAAAACTTTTTCACATCAATTTTATAGTCTATTTAGATGATATGTTGCAATAGAAACAGTAAAATTAGATAGAAGTGTAAAAATAGTCCCATTGTGTGAGATGTAAAAAAAAAAAAAAAAAAACATTTCACAGCGGTCAAAGATCCCAAACCCAGTAAATTGCAAGACTGCGTAAATTGCCACTGAATGTGCGCTTGGCAAATTAGTTTACCGCATGTTGTCTTATATATTTCCCAGAAGGCACTTAGATATTTATGGGTGTATGTGTCTGCGTACACGCATTCACACACATTAAATGTAGCGTGTGACCTTGTTTAAGCGCTGACACCGAGAAGAATCACCCTGCAACTTCGCCACAGTATTTTTAGAAAATCCAGTGAGCAAACAAATTGCATGATGACCCTCTTTCACCTCTCCATGTTCAAGCTTGACAGGTGTGTAACTTATAGCATGGTCTCCTCCACCCTTCTGATTACATGCCCCGGACCCCCTCAACCCCCACCTTCTAGCATGTGAGAACCTCTGTCATGGGAGGAGTTCACCTCTGACCCCCATTTCTCCTTGAACTCCACACTTTTTGTGTGTTAAATTGTGCCATGTCCCTTGTGCTGGTTTATCCTACTCCATTTTACAAGGAGGAGAGGAAGACCAAGCCCTTACTTTTTAGCACAAACAGCTTTTTCCTGTGACATTTTAGTGATACTGGGGTTGTTAACAGGTGGTTTGAGCAGCTGTGTATCCTAAAAGATAGCACAGAAATAGCCTTCGGTATGATCTAGTCAAGGAAATATCCTGTTGAAATCAAGTTCTTTAAGCAGTTTCACTAATTAATTATAGACTCAAAAACCTTCCAGAACATTTTAAAATTGATCTGGAAAACGTCTTAAATTCAGACATGCATACTGAGTTTAATCATTATGGACAGTTCTGATAAGTTGATAATTTTTCACATAATGGCCAATATTGAAAATGTGTATTATTTGACAACATAAACTAAAATGAACGAATTACTTAAATAAAATAATAAAATAAATATATGGTTTTTATTCTAATGTTATTATATTTTATTATTGGACATAAATGTGAAATGTAAAAATAAATAAATAAAAATTTAATATATTAAAATTTATTATTCAGATGAATGTCAATGTTGTTAAAATAAAAATAAAATATTTATTGATATATATATATATATTAATAATAATACATTTATAAATATGTGTGTATATATATATATATATATTTTTTTTTTTTTTTTAGTACCTATGTAACACGTATCCCTAATCTGGAAGAAAAAAAGCAGGGGTTTACAGAGGGTGACCCTCACAATGCCTCTATTCTTGAGTTGTAATGCTTGACTTAATGAAGATTTACTGCAGATATTTCTTTCTGTCTCTTCAATCGTGTCTTTTCTTGGCATCTGATATCTAGCTGTAACTCTACATTGTTCCTGTGTTGCGTTTTCTAAAGTGATGAATCGTGATGCTCATGGTTCAGTTCTCAGTGTTGGTGGTACTGTCAAAACGTGAACTGACAGGAATGTGTCTGATGTGCTGATAAATGCTGAAGCTTCGTGCGTCACTCTCTGGGCATGGTGCTTTGAATACTATCTTCTCCCTTTCAGTCCCAAACAGCAGGGAGAGTTGTAAGGATCCTCGGGCGAGGCCACATCTAGATATGAGTTTGGTTTGAGATATGCATCGTGCGGGGAAACCCTTTTGTTGGCCGGTCACTTAGGTGAGGTTTTTCTGCAAACCCTTGATGACAGGTTCATGCTTGTGCATTATGCCACCCAGAAAAGGATACGCCTGATAATGATAGAGTGTATCTGTGTTGTTAATCAGAATATTCAGTGTGTTTTTGTACAGTTTTATGTAAAAGCTGCTCTGATGTTCAAGATCTTTGTTTTGCATATGACGAATTGAGATCACTTAACCAAGTCCCTCAAGCTAAGGTTAAACTACAATGGTGTGTGGATCACTTTGGGATCATATAAGCTTCATCAGAGTTACTTGATTCCTCCTGGGAGCGCCGCAGGAAGAGGAGGTCAGAGGTTGTTAGGTTGCCCTGTTGTGCTTTTGTAACCCTTCCATTGCTTCACTGTTAGAGGAATGAATTAACTCTTCACTACTTGCCTTTGCACACATGCTTTGTGGCTTCTTTGATGTCCTTTTGCCGAAGGGTAAGGGCGATTGTTCTTTTGGCAGGTAGGCTTGATGAAATTTCAGAGCTCTTGAAATCAAGACATTTAGAATGGAGGGGGAAAATGAGTGTAAAATAGGCTATTCCTTGATATTTTTTCCCCATTTTCTTACAAAAAGAAAAAAACGAGCAGTTCAACAAATTTCAAATGAACTTCTCAAGTTAGCTCTGTGGTTTTGTGGGCTTTTGATGGACAACGAAGGGAATGCATGGAAGATTTGCATGCTTACAGAATAAAAAAGGTTATTTACTCAACGAAGCTTTTGCATCTCTTTTGGAGTCAAGGTGCACGAAGTGACAACAACCAGTTGATAACATCTTGTTTCTGACTGTTTGCTTTTGACGTTATCTTCGTATTTCCAATGCCGATCTGCCCACTCACTGACATTCTCAGGGACGTTACTTAGCTGCATTTTCTCAGTCCAGCAACTCTGTGTACAACATCCCACCTACAGTACTTCATTATCTTTTATGAACTTTTCTCATCTCATACCTGTACCTTCTCAGCACCCTTTTCCCCGCCATTTCTTCAATGTAACTTGATGTTTGACTTCACTAAGTGAACTGGCATTTCTCCAGTAGATATCACAGTCCTTTTGCATTTATGTTAATGTGAAGGGAAATGTGCTCTATAGATTTTTAGCAATGATGTAGTATTAATATGTTGCGGTTTCCTACTGCTTTAACACCAGTGAGTTACAGTACATTGTGAAACACTGCCAAGTAACCCTTCTTCTCTGCCATTAATTAAGTGCTGAATTTGTTTTTTATAAGCAACGCACACAAGTTGTGTACTACCTGTGGAATGCATCAAGAATGCAGGATCCGTAGCTGCTTGGATCGGACAGAAGAAAGTGTTGCACGTGACTCAGACTCAGTCTACCAACAAGCCATGATCCTCTGCTATCTGAATAACTTACACTGCACGGTACAGTGCTCACAGGGCTAGATCACTGAGCAACTTGATCTCTGGGTACTTCGTGGTGAACTCCACCTGCATTGCACACTCATCGTGGCTTTCAGGTTATTCTGTATTTGGTAACATTGCGATGCCTAATTTCAGTTATAACATTTAAAATGATTGTTTTATTTGCTTTTTGTTTCTTGTATTTATGTATCCACTGACCAGAAAAGTACATTGTTAGAAAAGTAAACTCTGATTCAACCAATCAAAGCAAGTTTGAATACAACTTAAAACTATACTTTAATGCAGTTTAGTATCTGAATATAACTTTATAAGAAAATGTCATACTACTCATAATGATCAAATGTGACCCTGGAGCACAAAAGCAGTCATAAGTAGCACAGGTATATTTGTAGCAATAACCAACAATGCATTGTATGGGTCAAAATTATCATTTTTTGTTTTATGTCAAAATCATTAGAATATCATCATGTTCCATTGTGAATTTCCTACTGCAAAATTATCAAAACTTGATTAGGAATATGCATTGCTAAGGACATAATTTGAACAATATTAAAGGTTATTTTTTTCTAAATTTAGATTCCAGATCTCGGCCAAATATTGTCCTATCCCATAGACTATACATCGATGGAAAGCTTATTTATTCAGCTTTCAGATGGTGCATAAATCTCAATTAAAAAAAATGTACCCTTGTGGTACAGGGTCACATATTCATAAGTCTCTAATACAAACTAAACACTGTCTGAAGTCTGTAATCTTGTTTCTACAATCCACTACAAGGTAGAGCCAAGAATTCTGGGTATTTCAGCGTACTTGTCATAAACATGGGCTGTAAACTGGACAGTCCATCTGAGAATGTCCTGGGGCCTCTTGCTTGTCTTAAAGCCCCCCACCAGCTGCAGTCATTCCTCTCATTGCTGCATGTCACTTAACACCTCACACCACTGCTGTCCACCTGGGCCCGTAGCAGTGCCTGGCAGAAGCCTTGAATTACATTCTTACTTTCAAATGTGGTGAAAGTTAAAGCCTTCATCTTCAAATGGCAGTGTGTCATATAGTGTAGCTTGACCATTGTATTTGTCTGCATACTTGTATAACTGTATTAAAAAAAAAAAAAAAGTGATTTAAGTTGTTTTGATGGTAACAGTTGGTCTATTTGCTGACTGTATTATGAGTGCTACCTTAATCACAGTAAATCTCATTAAAACACTACCGTAGTCTAGACCGTCTCTATGAGCACAGCAGCCTTGGCAACGCAAACTAACATCACCGGGACAGAACACTTACTCCATCCGCCCCCGTTTCAGAAGCACAGGCTTAATCCAGGAAACAAAAACCCCCACTGAGGTCACATAACATCAGCCAGACAATGACCTGTGATCTGCTAGGGGAAAAAAGTGGATGCTAGAAACTTTAATCCAGGGAGAAAGCTGTTCCTATTTATGCTTGTTTGTTCACTTGAGTTTTTTTGTTTTGTTTTGTTTTGTTTTTTACACAATTCTGCTTTCAGACTTTGCTTAGTTGGTTAGTAAGTCAGATTTGTTGGGAAGGGAATGTTCCAGACAGTCAAAAGGATTAAATAAAAACACAGTGAACACCATGTTTTCCTATCGGAACACACAAGCAGATTACATCTATAGGACAATAAGTCAAACGGGCAGGGCAGAGTTATCCCTATTATTGCAGGTTTTGTTTCAGGATTTTAGAGTAAGACTGAATTTCCCTTTTTGCTGAACTGTTGGGTGGGACATTTAATTAAAATATGTGTATAATATTTGTAAAATTGCTGAAAAGCTGTAGATGAGTTTGTTTCTTCATCACAGCAGATTTAGGAAGATTAAGTGAATAGCTGACTTTAGAATGGTTGCCATCTATCATATTTGATATCTTAAAATGTCATTAAGTTGCATAATTGGTTACTGTTTGTAAATGAAACAACATTTGTTTGCAGAGTGAATGTCTAAAACACTGGTCCATAGCCTTTGTTTAGCGTTCAGACTATTGACACAAGTATTAAAGCTTTATTTGTCAAGAGGAACATTGGAGAACTGCCAGTGGTTGTTTCTGATTGTGGTGTTGACATTGTTGTATCTCTTCATCACCTCTTCATCATCACATCTATTAGCCCTGTTGCTGATAGTGAGAAAAAGCTGTGGAATTTCTTCTCAGTTGATGTGTTTGTTGTGGATTGTGCTTTTAGTATTTCAGTATATATTTCTGTTGTTAAAGTATATTGTCAATTATGTTTCTAGTTCTGTGTTGCTAACAATAATGACTTAGGTGAGCTATAACCAACTGCATTTGTCATTTTTTTTAATGCTTTGCGATTGCCATATTAGTGTGCATTAGATCCCTTAAGCATTGCTTGCATATACAAATAGTGAGTCAATAAGGTCTATATTATTGTGTCTACATCTCTTGTGTTTATTGACGGAAGGGCTTAGAGCCCTAAGTGACTAGAACATTCTTGAGTTTCTTCAGGATAACATGTTCTTGGCTTGTCTTGAAGTAATTTTCCTGCCCCTTCTATAAAAGAAAGGTGCACTGGATGTGAGCTTAGCCAACAAACAATAAACATATCTACTCCATCAGATCAGCCACCCATGAAGGAGTAATATCCCCAGTACAAATACTTTAGGATCTTGTTGATTGTATTATAACTTGCAAATATGAATATAACATGAATGAATGAAATATGACCAAATCCTTTACCTAGTCTTTTTTTTTTTTTCCCAAAGCCTCTTCCTTTTTCCTGAGCATCCGCATGGTATTTATTTACCAAGAGTAGCAAGAGATACTGGAAAAGGAGGGGTGGTGCTTATATAGAGTTCTGGGAAGTCTGACACAGGAATGCCTGCAGCAAAAGATTAACAATCTGAAGAATTTTTGTTTTACAATTCAACAGACAATTAGCCTTAATGTCAGACTACACTGGCAGTAATCTGGCACAAAACAGCTTCATTCGGTGTGCCTTAAAGGGTTGCTACACACCAAAATTAAAATTTTGTCATTGATCTCTTACCCCCATGTCATTCCAAACCCATAAAGCGTCATTTGTCACAATTTAAGATATTTTGGATGACCTGTGACTGTCCCGTTGACTGCCATATAATTTGCACTCTCAACTTCAAGGTCAAGAGAAATACAAAAAACATTTTCAGAATACTCTAGTGGTTCAACTGTAACATTTATGAAGCTACGAGAATACTTGTTTTATGGAAAGAAAACAAAAAAATAATGATTTGGCATATCACTGTAGCACCATTTTGGAGAGCATCCATTGGACACACATAGCGTTCTGTGTCAGCACCAATGCAAGGATATGTCTTGTACGTAAATTTATTGATTGATTTTTCAAATAGTGAACCTGTACATTGGTGTACACAGAAACACACATACATGCTGTATATAATTTTTATTTATTTATTTTTTGCTATAAAAGATATGTGCTGCTCTCTTTTATAGCCAACAATAAATTACAATTGTAAAAGAAAAAAAATCCTCATGTGCACATTTAGACTTCTTAAACTATATTAATATTATATATATATCTTAAAAGAAAATCAATGCAATTGCGCAATAAAAACCCAGAAGTAGCACAATAGAATTGCTTGCACTGCAGTTCATAAATCTGATACTGTACGTACTAGTATCTCTACATCTCAACCTAAAAATCAGTGTCTATGATGCTAGTTACATGCTGATGCCCTTATTTACTGTTTGTCAGGTTTAAATGCTCTGCTTACTGGCGAATACTTTGAGACTAACTCTACTTCTTTAAGGAGGTGTCTGGTTACCTCAGGTAAACTACGGCTCAGTCTGCTTTGTTTTGGTTCGGCATGTGGGTGACACACTTACGCGGGTGTCACACCCTGCTTTAGGCTGTGTAGGTGTTAAGTCGAGAAACGTGATTATGTGGTGATGACCTCTGGCAGCAGAAGTGGTGTGAGACAAATATTTTGGCGCATGCTATTTTGGCTCAGCCTTTGTAAATATTTACTTTCAATTGTTCAGTTGTGTGTATATATATATATTTAATGTATGTGTGTGTCCATTCCACTTAATATGTTTTCCATAGCGCTGTGAGGTGTTGTGGCTTTACAGTATATCTCTGTACGGTGACCGAAGGATCCAGACCCTAGGATTTGACCTTATGAGCAGACCTGGATGACATCCATGTTATTGTACCAAGTGCCATCTGCCCTATTTGTTCTTGGCCCAGACTCCAAAAGTCCTCGGCTCTTGGTACATATCCAGCCCGAACCGGTATGTTATTTGAATCAAATTGCGGTAGAGTCCCAGAGAAACAGATCTGTTTCATAAGATATATGTATGTGTATCTAGCTGTTATTAGCGAATGAAATTCATCATCACGGATGTTGCACTAAGGATGAGGTGTTGGAAACAAAACTGCACTTTTTGATTCACCTTTAAATGATACGGTAAGAGACTGTTACGTCTACTATGCTTGATTTCTGTGTAGTTCTACTGTTTACTATATAGTCATCAGGACTAAAGTATTGTTTTATGCAACCGTTGCTGAGCTGTAAATAGGCTCCTCGTAACGTGTGCAGCATTGAAAGGGTTGCGTTCAGGCACGAGAATGAATACTCGTCTAATGTTCGGCAATCAGAAAGTCATGCTCCCAAAATAAAAGAAAACGCTGTGCAAACACGCTGCTTGTCAAGAGCTCATTAAAGCTGAGAGGCGTTTATAATGCAGCAGAGACATAGTAAATCACTCTATCCCCTGAAGCCCTGTTAGAAAGCCAGCCTTTTTTAGCTGTGTTTGCCCTCTTACGAGTAAATGTGCCACACCTCTAACCCACTGCTGTCAGACCTGCTGCCACATTACCTCTGAAAGCAGCTATTGGAACAGAAGGACACATTCAGCTCGCTTTCCTTTCTCTCTTACAGACGAACAGACATGTAAGACTTATATTGTGGCGTGAATTTTGATGTCGTTATAAGATGACACGTTTCTGAGCAAACAATGGAGACAGGTACAATCGGCTCTCCTCGGCTGATCAGAATCAAATAGGATAAACAGGCATGGAGAATGACTGCTTTCTTGTTCAAAAGAAATGCTGCTCTAGGCGCCCCTCGAGGCCCCGCTGTCTGTTTTTGCGAGAGGTAAATGCCCCCCATTCAGCAGCCCAGTTAATGTTAATAGACGTTATTTAAACAACTGTTAAACAGCGGATTAAGTTGGATTTGGCTCAAGCAGGCTTGAGGGAGCAGTGTTTTCCCTGTGTGTGTGCTTACACACACACACACACACACACACATATGTGCCGGATGACACACTATACAGGTAGACAAGGGCTTAGAGTGTCAAAAGTCAGGATGTGCTACATTAGGTCACCCAAACACATACCGATAAAGCCAAGGTTTTTAGCTTTCACGTGGAGCGTTGGATCCAGGGAAAGGTGCCACGCGACATGCTTAGTGTGTTCTGCTGTGTCATCCATACCTGCTTCCTGTTTAATAAACTGTTTGGCTTGAGAGATAAGAGACAGTTCATTAATGAGGACATTTCCCTCATGAAACCTTAAACAAGTGCATATTGTACTTATTGTAATCTAATGTTTAAGTCAAACTGTAAGAATATAAAAATCATATACATTTCTGATCAAACTTGCAAAATATTCCAGAATCTTTAGGTTTTCCTCTGAAGGGAAAAAGCTCATTAGAAATAGGTAATTTGTGTTAGATACAAATATCCAAGCCATGCAAACAAATTAGAACCTTTCTCAGAAGTGACTTTTCTGAGAGATTTTCATTTTAGCAATTAATTTTTAGGGTCTGGATATTTGAGGCTATATTGAAGGTTATAAAAGTGCCCTAGCTAAGTAGCCGCAGGTATAGTTCATTTGTTAAGCTTGACAACTACAACATGTCCATATGCCACTTTTTTACCACATTTTTCTTTTTTACTTTTAACAAAATGGGATCCCGTTCTGTCTGGGACTATTGTTTGTATTGTGTACACACATAAATATGTACATATCCATATTTTTGTGTTTAGAAAAAAAAATATTATGTAATCTTTATTCTGAAGTTTAAAGGGATAGTTCACCTAAAAATTTAAATTCTGTAATTACTCACTGACACTGACATGTCGTTCCAAGCCTGTAAGACCTTTAAGACTTGTAAGATATTTTTGATTAAATCTGACAGATTTCTGTCTCTTTATAGACAGCAATGCAACTTACACGTTTAAGACCCAGAAAGATAGTAAGGACATCCAAATAATCCATGTGGCAGTGGTTCAACCTTAATTTTATGAAGCTACGATAGTGCTTTTTGTGTGCAAAATAACGACTTTATTCAACAAATTCATTCGTGTAAGTCTTCAGCTCATTTTTAGGAAAGTACTACGGTGCACTGGTAACTCGTGAATGCGTGGCAAAGATTGACACACAAGATAAGACATTTTTTTTTTAAATAAAGTAGTTATTTCTTTATCTTCATTTAAACACTATATCTATTAGTTTATCTTACAACTACTAATAACTTTTCATTATTTTTTATTTATTTTATTTACCTAAGTATACAGCTAAGTGTGCTTTTGGGGGGGTCACTGACTGTATACTGACAGAACTAAAGGAGGAGGGCGCCGACACATTCACCTTATCCCACCTTTAGTGATGGGGTGAATGTGTCAGTGTGTTGATCTGCACCTAGAGAGCTGTGACAGGTTATGTGGTCATTATCTAATCTGTCCCTCTCTGTTGTCTGACCCCATGTGAGAGTTTTTAGGCCAATAGTTTAAAGGTTAACGCTTTCACTTTGAAGACAAAACCAAACCGCAACAATTAATTTTCCCTCAATTCTAGTTTACTAAAATAATTACACCACTTGCAGCCTGTATGTATTTAACCGCAGTTCATTTTTGCAGGCTTTTTGTTTTTAAAACTAGCTAAGGAATTACCTCACTTCCACTTGCAGGTAGACAGTGCTCTCATTCCCAGTCGGACTGTTGTGGCTGAGAGTGAGATGGCGTGGACTTATCTCTCTCTCTTGTTGACTGGAAAGTGATTTAGGTGAGACTTTTTAAAGTTGCCTGTCTGGGCCACCTCGTCACGAGACTCTTGGAACTTCATCCTCTCTTTCTAAGACGACTGCGGCCTCATTCTGAGTTCATCCCTCCCCCTTCCTCTCGTGAGTTCCTTTCCACTGTGTAATTACAAGGCAGACTCCGGTCAAGGAAATTCTGTGATGTCATCACACTCACTATTGATTATGCATGCGGTGCATTTAAATATTGTGGGGACATTCCGGGTGCTTTTATATATTGTCTGTGGATTCTGGGCACTTTGAATCGTTTTACATACAGAATGCTAAATCTGAAAATGTATATTATTTTATAATTTTTCGTTCACAAAATTAACAAACTAACATTTGTTTACTAATTACTTAACTGCTGTAATATTTTTGTGACAGCAGTTGTGCAACTGTTCCGAAATTGATTCTTGCATAATTACTGTTGCATTACCTTTAAACAGAAGGATGAATGGATGCTTGTTAATTGAATTAAAATACCTGTTGTTTTGGGTTGTGTTTTGAATGAACTGAAACGGGGTGGTAATGAGAAGTGAGTGGGGGTGGTGTAGACAGCTGGCCCGTCTGATCCCCTGAGTCTGCTCCTAAATTGGTTTTAGCAGCACTAATAAAGCTGATTATCTCTCTGCTTCCAAGTCCCACTAACCCTGACACCCGGGCAGCTGGGGCCCTCGTACGCCAGCCTGGCCCCAGCTCACCCTCTGCAGTCTCTCCGCTTCCCTCCTTTTCTCTCTCTGCTCTTATCAGTCTTAGCAGCTGCCATTAAGCTTTTATTGATGCTTCTTACATCGTGTAAGGCGGCACATGGCGCTTTAGTGTATTTTTATTATGACTGTCAATCAGTTACATTTTGATTTGAATACATGTTATGCTAATGAATTAATTTACATATATAAAGGTAAATGTATTGTTTGTTTTCATATTATAGGACATAAGCATATCACTGGCCAACAGCAATCCTTTTTGCTTTTTAGTCTGTTTGATGTAGCAGCTAAATTTTTTGGCTCCTATGACAAATTGCTTGTGTTTTTCCTCATTTGTAAATTAAAAGCAAGCTAAATTAATACATTTGAATGTTAATGTGGACCTGAGGGCCTTTTGCAAAGAAGGCATTCTTGTATTTTGGGTTTGTTTTATTCTATGTACAGTTGTTGGTTAATTTTGGGTTGTTGTGATTTGATTTCATTAGTATTCTATTTGTATCTATATACTAATAGAATGTTATTTCACAGACCTGAATTTCTGTATGTATCACCATTAATTCAGATTTTTATTTTTTTTCCCAAATATTAAAAGTAACCATATTTTTATGTATTTGTGTGTGTGTGTGTGTGTATGTGTATATATATATATATATATATATATATATAT